>SMOB01000272.1:0-278237 GCA_007388105.1 Coniochaeta prunicola | reverse complement strand
CCCAAAACCTCATTCATTTTTGCTTTTTATCCCCCCCCCCCCCCCCCCATCAGGACGTGATCTTAACACTTTTGCTTAGCGTTTCCTGCAACTTTGTTGCCGACACAGAGACGTCAATCGTAACATCACTCTCGTCCAGACAAAGACGTTGGCTTGCTTGGTCATCGCAGGTCAATGTCAAGTTTTGGAAGCCGAGGGCCTCAAATCCGACCCTGAACGGTTGTTAGATACAACACTTAGTACTAGGAGCCTCGCTGACAGGTTTGAACCACTCACTGAAAGCTACTACCATCAACTTCATCCTCCTCGCATGTCCACGTCTCTTTGACGGTCAGCTGGTCTGACGCCGCGTCAAATTGGAATTGCACCTTTATGCTCGGATCTCGAGACTCAACGAAACAGTTGTACCATAGCTCGGATTCGCCGCCATCTAGATCTGGAGCGAGAGTGGCACCATGTGCTGCACACTCTCCACTGACTCCCGTTATAGGATTAAAAAGCTGAAATACAGCGGCATTGTTGTCCGGATTTGAGCTGTCGATGATGAACTGGGGTCTCAATGCAGTCAAGTTGTGGATTGCAAACGAGTTTGAAACGCATTCGTCGTCACTTTGAGATGCAGGTAGAGTATCTCTTGCCCTCAGTTGCAGAGACTTGAGTGGTGATATTACAGCGGCGCTCAGAAGACTCAAGAACATGAGCACTGGAATGTAGGAGGTGACGAAGACCGTCATAGCTAATATATAGGTAAGTATCTAGGGACTGGAGTGAAAATGTAAGACATTTCATCCAGTTTTTTATCGGCCCATGGTTCAATACATATATATAGACTCTTGGGGCTGCGGTTTATGAGATCTTCAATCCTACTATGTTGGACGCTGGCTGTGTGGTTGCGGATACAGGCTGTTTCCCATTCTTGATTGTCATTGGAGCAAACAAATGCTTTTAATTCGCTTCAACCCCGGTTCGGCAATGGCGGAAGATAGAGGAGCTAACTTTGGTTATTTCCGAAGATCGACCGATATCTTGAACTTCAAACCACCATGGGCTTAAAAATTTTGCTATCACCCTTTTCTTTTTCGCAAACTGGATAGACCTTGTGCTGCCGAGCGGCCGACATGCCGCCCAACTTCGAAAGTCAAAGCTATTGGCAGCAGCGATTCTCTACTGAGCAAGCGTTCGAATGGCTTACGGATTCCTCCACCTTCACTCGGATCTCAGAGCCCTTCCTCGACCGCCTCCCCCACCACGCAAGACTTCTCCATCTTGGCTGCGGCCGAGCGATTTGCATAACCATCTACGGGCCAAGGGTTTCCCCGACGTCACTAACATTGACTATGAGCCCCTGGCCTTGAAGCGTGGGCAGGAGTTGGAACAGTCAGCCTTTGGCCAAGTAATCATGAAGTATATGGTGGCAGACGCGACGCGGCTTCAGCTAGGCGAGAAGTATGACCTGGTCATCGACAAGAGCACAGTCGATGCTATCTCATGTGGTGGCGATAATGCTGTGCTAAACATGGCACGGAGCGTCAAGAAGCATCTAGCATCGGGCGGCTGTTGGATCTCTCTAAGTTACTCCTCGTCCCGGTTTGATATCGAGGGCTTACCGTTCGCTGCTGAACCCATTGCTACCATTCCTGTTCCGAAGCAGAAAGACACTGACCCGGATCTCTACTACTGGTGCTTCCGTCTCCAACCGTGACACGCAATTCCTATAGAGCATCACTGATGTGGAGCGTCGGCTTCCGCTTGAGGGATGCCTGCATTCCTTGTTCGCGGAAGAGAGCTGGGGGAAAGAAATGGCGAAAGATTGGGTTTGTCCGGTGGCGCTGGGAGTTGTTTATCTTTTGTTCCAGACAAAGGCAGGCTTGGGCGTGAAGGTTGTATTCGGGCTTATTTGCTCCTCTCCAGTGGACAAACTGCAAGTAATGGCGTCCATCCGACCATATGCTGAGTTTTGCTCATTCCCTCGATGTGGGAGACACGCCATTTTCACATGGCTTGCTTCCTCTTGCTGCTAATACCGCGGTAGGCGGCTTTACTCGGTGCTATTTCAAGACTCTTTGATCTAAATGTCTCACGCAGAAGCAAAATATATGAACGATATTTCAAGACATCGGCCGACGAAGCAGCTTCTAGCCTTGTTCTCGCGCGATCTTTTGTCAAGAACCTAGAACAGCATAGACAACTGCATTCCATGGCTTGGCCTCTAAGCTGCGATGATTGGATGAATAGACGCTCCTATTCTGGGATATTAACATTTCAGCGCTTCGTAGATCTCGATCTAGGCTTCAGCGCGTTACAGGCGTAACATCGGCAACAAAGCTGCTGTGTTAGCGATACAGCTCAGCCGAATCCCGTAACGCGGGTCAATTGGCATGCAAATCTGGGCCGAATCAAGGGCCGCACCGCATGGCACTGATGCACTTGCTTTTCGACAGCGGGGCGAAGTCGCGCTGCAGCCCTACAGATCTGACCCACCATCCTCCAATTGCATGGGAGCTGAGCCAAGACCTCACCAACGTCCGAAAGGATCGAGGAATCCTGCCAAACTGCAAATAGAATCATTAACTCCGTCCGGGCCCGAGTTGGACATTTACTTGCTGCATCTCCTGGAGCTAGTGTTAGGCAGCGGTTGCTACTGAGCTCGAAATGTCCACCACTAAACAGACTTATACCGGATACCACCAGTATTACACGACCACGAAATGTCAGGCAATCCATCCACGGAATGCTAGTGGTTCACCTTCAATGTCGATGTTGACAATGCTCGAATATATAAGTTCCCGAAGGCATCACCGCCTGGCTGCTCAGATCCCTAACATCCACCCCTTCACTTTCGTCTCATCTGTTTGTCTCCTCTCACTCGCCTCCACACTCCACAGACATGATGCTCCCCAAATTTCTCTCCCTCTGCCTCCTGGCAGTAACCGTTTCAGCTGTCGACAAACCCAAAGACGCAGACCTCAACGCCAAGATCAAGGTCTCGGCCACCGAGCTATCGAAGCTCGACCTCATCCACGACCAGCTCGTATACGACTTCAAATCCCACCCGTACTACACCTATACGCCGGGCGGCGTCGTCAACGCCAATGCTGCTACGTTCCCCGCCGCCACCGGTCACGGTCTAACTATCGCCTGGCTGGCTCTCGGCCCCTGCGCCATGCTGCCTCCCCATCTCCACCCCCGGGCGACCAACTTCGTCGTGGCCGTCGAGGGCGAGACGCAGACTTGGATGGTCCAGGAGAACGGTGCAGAGGTAGTGACGACCACCCTCACCCCCGGGAAGATGACTATTTTCCCGCATGGCAGCGTGCACTCGATGCAGAACTTGGGTACGTCCATACAATCACTCCTAATCGGTGTGGTCTTCGTAACTAACAGTGGTCCAGGATGCGGTAATGCCACACTCATATCCGCCTTGAACTCGGACGACACCGGCACAACAAACCTGCTGAATGCCCTGTTCAGCTTGCCGGACTATATGGTCGCTGCCGCCTTTGGAACAGACGGCAACGGCACTAGCTTCGGAGCCAACGTTCCCGCTGTTGGGACGGGTGCGACCCTCGGCTCTGCCGAATGTAGGGCCAAGTGTGGGCTGGAGTAATTGTTGAATGACAGTGACGACGTGTATTGTGATAGATTAAAGAACCAAGACATTAATGAATAACATGACAATAGAAAGAAATCAAGTACCATGCATGTCCTGGCCGTATTATGGAAAGCAAAAGAGCGCTCTATTCATTCACGGCGGTTTATCCGGATAGTAGAACTATCACATCTCTCCACGTCCTCAACCGGGCGCAGCACCCTGACACCGCGAAGCATCCTCGCCAGCTGCCAAGTATTCTTCTTCTCGACAAGCACGTCAGGATGCTCGACAACTTCGACAAGCGGCAGCTTATCACCCTCGCGGAGACCCAGCAGCCCGGCTTCGGTCTTCATGAACCAGATCGGAAGCCTCCACCGCGGCCGGCGAGCGAGCACCACAGTCTCCTGGGCATCCCGCACCGCCTGTATGTCTCCGAGGCCGACCGTGCTCGGAAGCCGCTCATTTCTGAAGAGGACCCAAACCAGACCCGCCAGCACGCCGAGGTGCACCGCCGCGTCTCCTGCTACGAAGAGCCATCCGGTCCACCAGAGGATTGCTAGGCGGGACTTGGACGTGCCCCCGGTGGCGGTGGTGATCATCTCCTCTGGCAGGATGAACTGCGTCACGGCCTTCAGGCCCATCTCAGAAGCACTGTAGTTGCCATAGATGGTGGCAGTCATGGTGTGTTGGAATGGTACGGCTAGTACGTTGCGGAGATTGGACGTCATGCTGTCCTTGTCGTCGGGGAAGGACTTCGCGTAGGTCCGGTGGCTCCAGGCCATCGCGTATATGAGGGAGTTGATGTTGTCAACGTCGTTGAGTGTGGCGTTGGGGCGGGGAATCAAAATCGCCTGGAACACTGTCTTGTAGTCGGCTGCGCTGGTATCAATGGGTACCGGGACGGCCCCCTTGGGTATTTCAATGTCGACTATTGCACCACTGCGTCTGTTGTAGGAAGTTGTCGTCAATTGCTTGAAGGCTGTCATGCGTGTTGTAGACCTCATTGCTTCCGACCGCCATTCAGTGTTCTGATTGCAGAGACCGGCATCCAGGAGATATTTCGGGCACGCAGCCCATGCTGTACAAACTGTCAACGAAGGCTTAGTCTATATCTGGAATGACCTGAAACTTACCAACGTCAATCGACTGCCCATGTTGCTTGACACATAGCTGCAACCCATTGTTTCGCTGAGCGCCACCATAGACGCAATCTTGTATGATATCAAACGTGCCATTGGCGTCGGGCTTCTCAAATTTCAGTATAAAGCCTGTGGCATTACTGATTCGTATGGTCTCCGAATTGTCGAAAGTGCCTCCAGACAACACAGTCTCGTTCAAAAACTGCCTCACTTGACGGGGCGAATCCAGCCCGCCCGGCATGATGATAGACCTGCATTCTCCCTCACAACCTTTCAAGGGGAACTCACGCGCATACCTGGAGTTGCTAAGCATGTTGGAGCTCCACAGTTCAAAGAACATAGACATATCTGCTTGTGAGACCACTCCCAGGACCCTAACATCAAGCGGGAGTAAGCCGGCGTAGACTGCCATGGTCACGTTCGATGCCACGAAATAGTACTGAAACGTTGCCATAACTGATATCCGTACTTGTGTTAGTGCTGCAGTCCGCAACAGGGCTGTGCGAAATGGAGGGGATTGGCTTACACTTGAGGACGGAGCCAAACGCAAGACAAAGCAACGGAAGGCTTAATCTGCATCCCACTTGTAGTGAGCACCTATTCAAATGGAATATAACGGCGACTGAGCGTACCTGAAGTTACACCACGGATTGATGAACCAGTTCATAGCCGCCACTTGGAACACGGTGAGAAACCCTGAGGTCTCGCCAAGTCCAACGTAGGATGCGAAAGAGGTACCATCGGGACGGCTCATGAAGACAGTCTTGAGGACGCTGAGGAACGATTTGAGCGTGGCGTCAGTAAGATAAGCGGATATCTGAGACAGTATCGACACCACCAAGTTGGCAGTCGACGCGCCCCAAAACACACCCAATGGAGTCTCTACCCGACCGTAGATGAGAACAACGATGATGAACCAGCAGTAGAGAATAGCAAAGACCGAACTGATAATGTACGTGAGGATGACGGGCCGGACTTCGCGAAGTCTAGGCGGGACATCAGCCCATCGGGCCCTGAAGGGGTAGCCATCGGAAACCACAGGCGGTGATGATGCTATGGCCCCACCGCTACCATGGTAATCCTCAGGCGGTATATATGTCGTCTCGACCATGAACTCCTTGAAGTCGAAGGTGTCGGGCGACCAAGCCCCATGAGACCTTGGATCATTCGACGAAGTCCGATCCATCATTCGGCGAGTAGTTTATACTGCTGGACTTAGACACCAAAGGCAGAGAAAAGAATAAGTATCGATTGACACATCGCAAAAGCCCAACCACACGGCATCACAGGGTGTGATGTAACGGAAAGATGTAAGCTCATATAGCAACTGTCAATACACTGGCCCGAACCATCAAGGTTCTTCATATTACCCAATTTGTTGTAAGTGCTGGAATCTCATAAAGTTGCTCGCGCACGAAGGTTGAGGCGGAAGGGCCGAATAGATCCCGTGCCCCCAAAGGCAACCGGGGAAGGCTAGCATGTGATACGACTTGATTGGGGTGATTGATGTAACTAACGTCATCTCCTGGTGTTGATATCATGCTCGGTGAGCTGGAGTAGCTGGTGCTGAGACACAAGTTACGCAACGCGCAACCACATCCTCGGATCTTTGTGAAGGAAAACGGTGAGTAATATGGTTCAGAATTGCAAATCTGACAGGAACGTCAGATAAGACCAATGAGAAATAGGTTTCTGATAGTTGGAAGCCAGAGCGTTAGCGTCCCTGTCCAACAGCATCGGTGACGGGCTCGGTGAAAGATTGATAGATAGGATTTCAGTCAAGTCCAAGACAATGTCGCGCAAGCTCCTCCACGCTGAAAGGACATATCTGATACCTCTTAGGCCAGGAGGCACTGAGGATGCCGTCATAGGGCTGTGGCTGTGTGCAACCACATCGTTGGGGAAGTAGCCCATTGGGTCAGCCGCCCACCCCTCAGGTTCAGGAAAAAGCAATGTAGGTCCATAGCCTGCATGCCAATAGGGCGTACGTATTCGGCAGCACAGTGCTCTTGGCTTTACAATGCTGGTCTTCGCTCAAAGTACTCACCATACCCGACAGCCTCATTTTTGCCTGTTGTCGGAGTACTTGCCTGATGGTTGGTACCATGAGGTCACTAAACGTGAGACGCCGTATCAAAGGTCAAATCGCGCCAGTCGTGGTTGGTTATCTGTCGACGACGCTCGAGCTGCTAACCTCATGGAGAGCTCGAACAAAGATTCCCAGCCGCTTGCCTGCACCTCCCATTCGTTCTACAACTGCAGTCTTTATCACTACAAGATTTGAAATTCCCGATCCTGACTACAAGACAACATGTAAGACAGGGCTGGGGTCAGTACACTGCAAACTGGGAGACCTTCTGGGCAGCACTATCATCCAATCGCGTAGGTATAGCCCTATGCTTGTCCGATATCGCTGGAATATGCTGCAGCTATAGTCTATTGCCCGGGTTATCTTGTCGGAGACATTCTTAGCTGCATATGCCCCAGCTGTTTGACGGCGCTCGACGCTGCGGGGCCTATATACATCGTCAGCTGGTCTATATAGCCGATAACAAGGTCTGCAAGACTGTCCATTATTCCCTCTTTTAGTCTTCTTTACAAGATAAGCTATTTCCCTAGACAATCGGTTATAATTAATCCGTAACAAAGTGGCTGTATCTCGTGCTTTTCGTTACAAGAAACAGAACCACACCTGCGCACCGACTCCCCAACATGGCAACGAGGACCGCGTCGACCGCGGTACCCAGCGACGTGCTCGACGCCAAGCGCTTCGACGGCGCGCTCTCGGGGCAAACGGCGCTCATCACCGGGGCCGGACGCGGAATAGGGCGCGCCCTAGCCCTCGCCTTCGCGCGCGCCGGGTGCGACGTGGCCTGCGTGTCGCGCACCGCCTCCGAGGTCGAGGCCGTCGCGCGGCTCATCAACGATGGGACATCTCGTCCCTCGTCGTCGTCGTCGTCGTCGCCGCCGTCCGCCCGCGCCTTCGTCTGCGACCTCTGCGACGGCGCGGACCAGCTAGCGGCGCTGGTCCGCGAGGTCGCAGAGTGGAAGGCGCGCCCCGTCGGAATTCTCGTCAACAACGCGGGGGTCGCGCGCATCGAGACCGCCGAGCTCCAGGCGGCGGCGATCGGCGGCGGCGGCCTGCGCGCGTGGAACCGCGTCATTGCCACCGACCTGACCGCGCCCGTGGCGCTGACGTACCTCGTGCTGCCCGAGATGCTGGCCCGCGGCAGGGGGGTGATCATGAGTATCGGGAGTCGGAACGCCGTGTTGCCCATCCCCTTTACGGCCGCCTACTCGGTGGCCAAGACGGGCCTGCTGCGCTTCCACGAGAACCTGGAGCGGGAGGTCGGGGGCAGGGGCGTGAGGAATTTCTACGTGGTGCCGGGGAATATAGACACGACCATCCTCAACGGGGCTGTCGACGAGGAGAGCTACGCGCGAAACGCGGACGTCCGCCGCATGGTGCAAATGGTTCGAGATACCAGTGTGGGATCCGCTGAAGAAGTGGCCGATGCGTGCCTCGTTCTGGCGGCGGATGAGAGTTTCGCGGGCTTAACGGGCCGCTATACCGATCTGGAAAGGGTATTCCGAGAGCTTCTTCTGGATGTCAGCAGAGGGAGTGAAAGCAGGTGCTTGAACCAAGATTTGTATAGGATGAAGATTGACAGACTCTGACCTAGCTAGGGAGTAGGGACACTCTAGATAGGGGGCCCATTCATTGTTCAACAGGGAGAAATGGGCCTGTGAAGCGCCCATATTGCCATGAGACGATGGTCCGCTCACAGATATCAAGGTGCTCCTCGATGCTCCGAGGTGCTCGTCCCAGGACGTCCGGAGCCTCGTCGACGGCCATCTGAACGGCTTCCTTGGCATCTTCTTCCCTACCTTGCTTTTGTAGAACTGCAGCCAGTCTCAGCATTGTCCGCGCTGCCAAATTCGGACTCCATCCCGCTAAAGTCTTCAAGGAAATAGCTTTGCGTAAGTGTTGCCTTAAGTCGGTCAGAAAGCTTCAGATGTAGCGAATATGAGGACAGGAGAGTACATACTCTGCTTCGACGAGCTCGTTCAGATAGAATTGAGCCGTGGCTAGCCAACCCATGGCTTCGAGCGTCTCCGTGTCGGCCTCGCCTCTGAGTTCAAGTCGCACGTCTAGAATGCCCTGGAAGACGGTCTTGGCCTCGGCCGCCTGGCCGGATATCAGAAGCGATGCGCCGAGCTGAAATTGGTAGGTGGTTGTCCAGTAATAACGCTCTTGGTAGAGCTGCACCATCAGCCCTACACTTCTTCGCGCATAGTCGACGCCCTCTTCCAATCGTCGTTGTCCGCAGCGTAAAAACGAGTAGGCGCTGTATTGGTTGCCAAAGCGGAACGGTAGAGTGGCTTCGTCGCCCAGCTCTCGATACGTGGCCATACTCTTGTCCATCAGCTCCTGGGCTTCGTCAAAGCGGTAGTCATCTAAATAGATGAAGGCGGCATCGGTCCAAGACCGTGCGAGATCGATCCGGTCCGTCTCGGTAACCTGGTCAGGCGGAATACTGGCAATATGCTCTTCGCGTAGCTTGATAGACTTCGTGTGAAGCTTGTAAGCCTCTGCATGGCGGCCATTCATGTGATAAAAAACGGCGAGGCATCCGTAAAACTGGATGCGCAGTGGATGGCGAGAATCTGGTCCGAGAACCTCGCTACACACCCTGTCGCCTGTCTGAGCTGCCGTGACGGCTTCCGTGAGGAGTTGCGTCTCCCAGAGATAGAAGGCTGCGTCGCAGAGCAAGTCGGCGAACTCAAGGCTGCCCTTCAGCGGCGGTTCAGCTTGGCGGAACTCGGTCTCTAGGCTTCGGACGTGTGGGAGGAACATCTCAATCAAAGATTGTAAGTCCGAGCCGCTGCGGCCCTTGTTGACAGATCTTCTGGGGAGAGATCGGCGTACTGAGGCGACGGCGGTGTCGAAAGCTTGTTGTCGGTCTTCGGGAGCTTGGGCAAGATTGAGGATGACGGTGCGCTTCAAGGCTCGATGGGTTCGGAGAGTAGCGGATTGACCCGCACCAGACCTTTCTACTAGATGGCGATCCTGCAGGTCCATTACGGCGGCGCGCAGCCTAGAAAGAGATTAGCTCTACCGCTTCTAATATTAATCGATGAGGCACCTCCCACTCACTCCATGAGTTTCTTGGCTTTACTTTCTTCTTCGTCTCCGGCGTTGAACTCGAGAAGCATCATCTCAGGGATCGAGTCGGGATGGAGATAGGCGATGATTGACAAGTAACGTTTAGCTTCTGGAGGAAGCTTCGATATAGGGGATGACCACATGGTCTGCAGGGTTTTGGCGTAGCCACTCATCAATGTAGGAAAGTCACTCGTCCAAATGATAGGATCGTGAAACCGGTCTCTGAAGCTAGAATGGAACTCCGCGAGGGACATCTGCGACCGTCTCAAATAACCAGCGTAGTGAGCTAGCGCGAGGGGAAGGCCGCCGAGGTCACGAGAGAAGGTCTGAGCCAGCGTTGCGTTGTCTAGAGCCGAGTCCAGGCTCGAGAGTTGTAGGAAGAGCTCGCCGCCGTCAGCCTCGTCCATAGGCAGGACGTGAATGGACTCGGACGTTAAGGCCGTGACCTGAATGTGTTGAGATGTCACTAGCACAGATACTTTGTTATTCTGTGGCCAGTAACGACCTAGGAAGTCTGTCTGGTCGACATTATCATATATGAGCAGACATTTCTTGACTACATCTAGGTTATTAGTATTAGGGTCACATGGGGAGGGGTAAACCGGAGGACTTACGTGTGGTGTTCAGCCATCTCCTTGTCCGCTGCTCATTGTCTTCGAACATGAGGGAGGAGTCATGGAAGCCGAGCTGGCGGGCGATCTCTACAAATGAGGTGGAAAGTTCTAGCTCCGTCTCGCTTGCGAGCCACAGCACATAGTCGAAGCGATGTTCCATTCGGTGGGCGAATTCCAGAGCGATCTGCGTCTTTCCGACGCCTCCGACGCCATGGAGCGTGCATGAAAGCACTTGTGACGGGGGCTGTTCTGCACGAGAGCAAAAAAAGTCTTCCAACCGCTTCAGAATAGATGCTTGTCCAATAAAGTTTCGATTTCGGGGTTGGAGAAGCGTCCTCTGAGGCTGGAACGTGTCCTCGGATGAAGTTATGGCGTCCATTCTCCGCTGCCACTTGACGATGGTACGGATATAGACGACTTGCACTTCTTCTTGGAACTCGGCCTTTTGCTTTGTCAAGCTTTTCTGCGTCTTTTCCAATTCTCGGTCTAGCGAAGACCACAGCAGGCTGACGATATTGTCTGGGGAGGGGGGGCGGATGAGGATGTTAGCTGGACGGCACTGCACGATGATAGCAGGACACTTACGAGGTGTCGATCGAGCGAGAAATTTGGTGACGGATAGGAAGAACTCTATGCAGGTCACGTAGATGGCACACAACGCTTGTTCGAGGCGCGGAGTGGGAAAGAGATCAATGTATTCGCGGAGGCGTGGCAGCGAGTTGATCAGCTCAGCGAGACAATCTATGATACGGTCGACGATTACCACGAAACGAAGCGACATCTGGACCGGGTAATTAGCCGGAGGCTACCAGCGTATTGAGTACAGACATAGCCCATTGCATCGACCTACAGACAGCAGAAGCCGGAGACTACCCCAGATGATTTGCACGAGACCGGGGCCGGCCTGGCAGATTGTGGTGATGCCGTCAACGAACTTCTCGAGTATGTGGAGGGAGGGGGTGATTTTGGCGATTTTGGATTCGAGCCCACTCTTCGCAAACCTCTGCTGCAAGTGCCCGACCAGGTCCGAACACCCCGTCTGCGGCGCGTCCAGAATGGCCTCCCGCTGGTCGTCACTGAGTTGCTGGAGCTGGTCGAGGACCCCAGGTGGCAGTGCGGGAGCGTGTGGGTATCTCTGTTGTGCATCGCTTTGGATGCTTGGAACACGTGGACCAGAAATGGCAGGTGGGAGCACCAACTCTACTACTAGCGCCTTGTGCTGCGAAGTTGTCTTCTCGTGCTCCGAAGTTGTCTTTCCGAAGGTCGAGACCTCCTGTTTGGTAATCTTGGTTTTCTTTCTCGCCAAGCATAACGAGCAAAAGACGTCCATTCTTCCAGATTGGAGATGGAACACATCCGGGACGAGGGGTAACGACGGCGCCGGCGTCCAGACGAGTAGCTAGCGAGTCACGAAACGGAATCTAGGAGACCGTTTTGGAAGGTGTGATCCCGGTGCGGTGCGGTCGTGATCTCGCCTGGCATGGTCTCCATCTTATATGAGAGTGAGGGCGTCAAGGCTTTCTTCTTCTTATGCAGAGGATATCGGCGAGGCGCATTCCAAACAATGACACAGCGGGCATCCCGATACACGCTCCCTCATTGGCCCAAAAGAGTACCTGCTAGTAAGATTCTGCCTGGCGCATTCTGGCGCAGACCGCCAGCTGCAGGCCTAGGTGCAGTACTTTGGTGTAATACTGGGTGTCGTACTCCGCAGGTGTAAGCTACACGAAGCCTTGCACACCCAATCCCGCACGGAGCTTACCTACGCATAGTATTACGCCTACCGGTAGTGGTGGAGGTATCTACCCGGTGATATCACAGTACGTGCCGGCCCGTGGTGCTGCCAGATGACAGGATTCGAGCCAGGTTTTGTGGTCTTGAGGTCAGGTGCGAGAGTCCAGAGAGTCTGGTACCGTAATAGCAGCAGGATGGAATCGTGATGCCTGCCTAGTGGGGCTTGTCACTACCCCGCTTATAACCGTTGCCCGGCGTCAGTGTGTGTAACCCCAGACGCACGGGGTGCCAAGGCAGCGAACCAGAGAAACTCTCCAACCGAGCAGCCCGCTGCCTTTGTAACCTCTCTGTAGGTATCTGTCGGCTGCTCATTGGTTCTAGTCACTCCGATCCTGCACATACGGTGATGCTATGAGGGTGCCGGGTGTGATTGTCAATACGGTGCAGATAAGACCTCGATAGCCATTGGCGGTCAATTTACCTGGCGGCTGCATCGGCAGACGTAGGTATCATGCAAGCGCTTGGATGGTAAGAAACGCAGCGAAGGCAATTACATGACTTGCGCGGTCTCAAAACAGCAAGACGATCCCCTACCTTCGTTTACGGCCTACCTTGGCTCCTCAACACGTCAACCTCAACTCGCCGCGCAGCATAGGTCTAGCTCAAATTCGACTGTCTTCCACACATCTTTGTCGGTCCTTCAGAGCCATATTGCCATTCTGAGCCATATCAGTAGATATACCTTGATCAGAAACATATCACTGGCAAAGATCGTCACATACAAAGCCGCCATAGTCAGTAACTGTTGATAATGCCCCAAAACTCCGTCTCGAACGCCAGGGAGGCCGAACTCGAAGACGCGATTGACGAGCGCCGCCAACCCTGGAAGGAATTCTTTCAAACATCAGCCCAGGCGGGTATACATGAGGACATCCTGGTGGTGACGCCGGCTCTCAACAAGGCGGGAGGTTGCTCCACCTGCGGCAGTAGTAGTTCCAGCTCTTGCACCTGCTCAGGACCATTCCTGGCTGGGTAAATTACTATTGCGCAGAACTCGCTTCGAATCTTTCGAGGCTCAGGGTGGATGGACCGCATGTAGTGTTTTATTTTTTTTTATATTTTTTTATTCTTTTTATTACTCGACTATTTCCCACACAACACGCTCTTCACTATGTATGCTGCGGACAGCGCGCGGAGTACGGATGAAACTGCGAAGCTGAATTACATCAAATGGGACCCGCTATTCAAACTAGAAAAACCGTACGAGGTCATCTCTTCCGTCCCGGACGGCCATAAAAGACAGAACTTTGTCCTGGAAGAGGCACCCGAGGAGACAATATACGATCTGCGAGGGCAAGAAAGCGAGTTCAACCTCGACGACAACGGCTTCGAAATCAGGCGACACGAGATGGATGCGCTTCCCTTCAACAGGGAGGCGGTGGAGAGCCGGTATCTGCCCTTGGTGAAGCAGTTGTTGGAGGGCTTGCAGCCAGAGACGGAAGTTTTCATCTTTGACTGGCGGGTAAGAGCAGACATGCCAGCCTCGATGGAGAGATGATGGACTGACAGTCAGCTCCCAGTTGCGTTCAAGCGATGAGTCCAAGAACGCCATGCTGCCAGGATCCCGTGTGAATCTCAACGACCCGGCTCTCGTCCTGAGGCCAGTGCATGCGGTCCATAATGGTCCGTCGTCTCGCATGTTTCCTTGTGAAGGCATAAGCTATGATGCCACATGGCCAGCTAACATCAACAAGACCAAAGCCCACTAGGTGCTAAGAAACGAGTCACACATCATTTGGGTGAGAGGGCGGACGAGCTGCTCCAGGGGAGATACAGAATAATCAAGTATGGCTCTCGATGACGAAACCCATCTCGAGTTAACGCAGGCCTATTATCTTCTAACTCGAAAGAACGCAGCGTCTGGCGTCCGTTGCAGCACACAATAGAGGACTTCCCTCTGGCCGTTTGCGACGGCAGTACCGTCCACACCGACGACGTCCTCGTTGTCGACCATGTCATGAAGAACTATGTGGGTGAGAGTCTCTATCCGCTCTACAACGAGCGCCTTCGGTGGTATTACCTGTACAGACAAACCAAGGATGAGGTTCTGATGTTCAAGACTTTTGACTCGTCGGCTGGATCAAAAGCTACGTGTGAGACAACCCTTTCCGTAGGCCCGCCTCCAAGACGCACAAGCCCTGTTCTAACCCCTAGAATTCTCACGTATAGGTTGCCCACACACCTCGTTCCGGCAGTCCAACGTTCGACCGGACGCTTACCCTCGCGAGACCATCGAAGTGAGAGCCCTCGTCTTCAACAAATCTTGATGTATGAGCAACGAGGTGGAGGTTGGACCGTGTCCCAGAACTAGGCACGGTAGGTAGGAAAGTGAAGTGCAACATTGACAGGCAATTGCCGCTGTTTCTCAATTCATAATTATCAATCTCCTATATCTGCTGCCTAAATGCGCTTGTTTAAGGTTCTTCCTCACAGCATCAAAGTACCGGCTGCTGAGAAGAGCATGGAGTTTCCAATCTTTCCGTGGGCCTCGGCCACTGTCTTGATACTAGGAGGCAGTCTAAGGAATCGAGCAATTTACTTTGAAATCTGCAAACTCGGGTATGATGCTACCGTCGGTTCCACTGTGGAATAGCCACAGGTGATCACGCAAGGCTGAGTGAAGTCAGTTTATTAGATAAAAGCTTAGCTTACTTCGTTCCGAAATGTATCAAATTCAGTTGGACTAGGTGGTACGAGTGAGTTGCCGATGATAAACGAAGTAACGCCTTGGCAAAAGACTGACTCTAGACTTAGGTTTATCAAGACGTGCGAAATCAAGAGTCCACTATCTTTACAAATCCTTAAACTCTATCCCAGGCACAATCAAGAAAACATATCATGTACTGTCGCGATCCTTAGTAGTTGTAATGGTTAGAGGAGGCTTCTGTTACTAGGGTAAGTGAGCAACTTAGTGTCAAGTACCAGTCGTAGAGCAAGAGTTCACAAGAAGTATGGTCAAGGCAGCCAGTCGCCTTACTCAAAGGTCTCTGTCATCGTTAGCGATCAATACGATCGTTACACCTCTACAACTATGTCTATAGCCTACCTACCTACGTGACATTTGACATTCCCTGGGCCGTGCACCGGGCTTTTGTGGGGCGGCCACGAGCCCACTGAAAACCAAAAGAAGGAGCGACTGCATGCTCGTCAATATCGGGAGTTGCTCCATGTCAATTGAGAATATGCAGTTTAGATATACTGATTGTCATATATTGCGTTACTCCCATTGAAAGCTGTCGGTTTTCGAAGATCATAACAGAGACAGACGTCGGCCAAGCCAAGACTTCAGTAGCCTGCTCATAGTGTGTTTTAGCGGCTGGATAAAGCACAGCCCGGGTAGCTCAGTTGGCTAGAGCGTGGGACTTTTACGACTTGCGTATGTAAGATCCGACATCCCAATGTCGAGGGTTCGAGCCCCTCTTCGGGCGATTACTTTTGCCCCGTAGATCTCGGCCATCTCCCGTCGGGAGGTTTTGTTTTTGGCGTCGAACATATATCATCACGAGCCAACTGGGCTCCCGGCAATAATTACTGGCGTGCGCTTACTCCTCTAAGGCGGTGTTAGACGCTTTTGCTTAGACCTAATGGCAGCGGCCCTGGACATGGTGGTCGGAGTTAGAGTTGTCGCGATCGTGTTGTCAACCCGGGCGTTCAATATGCTAACGGAACGGCAACAACCCGTATTCCACGATCTCCTTACCCGATATATTGATTGCGAGGTGTAGCTCTCGCACTGCAATGAAATGCATGATGTGTCAGAAGTGTAGACAGGCCGGGGGCCATGTGCTAGGCAAGCAGACACGAGGTGGACATTCAGCGGTCCGGGGAGCATCTTCATAGCCCTGGTCGCTAACAGTTTATACTGGTACGATGCTAAAGTCTGGTACTGGGCGATTCCAGGGCGGTATATGAGCTTGTGGGTTCGGCAGTTTTACCTTAGGCAAGTGAGTAGCATTGCCAGATGTTAAAGTTTGAGTGTGCGACGGAAGGATACCCTCAGTGCATGACGTCACGAATTCCAACGTCATTACCACACGAGCCGACATCACTTTGTCGCAGACTATAGACACGCGAATACAAATGCAGACCAGTCCGCAATGCTCTGTAAGGTACTAATGACTGTATACCTACAAGCCTCGATCTTGTCAACCAAGCAAGTCAACCCGGTTCAACCTCTATAGCCAGTCCTCCCAACACCACCATCTCCATCCACGCAGAATAGACCACAATGTCGTCCTCCAACAACAGCCAAAACCCCTCCAACCAGCCCGGCCTAATCGGCTCGCACGCAGAGTACATCAAGGGCGCAACAGAGGTACGTCTCTCCATGTCTCTTCCACCCTCTCCCCTTCACCCACCCAGTTCAGCGTGTTCCCCCAGCTCTTTCGCCGGAATAAAAGAAAAGAAGAAAAAAAAAGCTAACCGGTTCCCGCTCCCACAGGCCGCAATCGGGAGCATCACGGGCTCGCACGCCTGGACCTCGACGGGCGAGCAGGACAAGGCGCACGCAAAGGCCGAGATGCGCGCCGCGGCCGAGAACCGCGACCCCTCGCGCGACGGGTACGGCAGGGTCGAGGAGGTGGCCGGCAAGGTGACGGGCTGCGAGGGTATGGCGCGCGAGGGCGCCGCCAGCAAGGAGCGGAGGGAGTGAGGGGGGATATCTCGGGCACGGTCAGGTCGGGGCGTTGAACTGTGATTCCATTGTCATGATAAGGGATATGTACGTTCATATGGTAATGTGGCGCATGGTATGAAGATTTTTAGGTCTAGGCTTCTGATTGAGTCGGTCGAAAGACCAAACATTTGTCTCTTCTTCGAAGGCTCATATCTCAGGGCACACGGATACGCACGACGCCCTAGACTTCAAAGTGAGCTAATGCACCGCATTTGGTAGTTAGAACGCACATGCACAAGAGTAAGGATATTGTCACAGACCACTCTATTAGATCTCTATCTATCGTGTCTTGTATCGATGGACCTCCCCCAGCCCACGCCCTTTCTGCATCACACCTCTCCCAGAGGGTCTCCAGTCCTCCGGTCGACGAGACGCAGTCAATGCCGTCTACCAAGGCAAACCCGTCGATACACGCAGGAGGCTCACAAGCTGCTCCCGCGTCTTTCCTCAATCGCATAGGAAACTTTCGTGACGGAAAAACGACAATGCCCAGCCATGCAAAACCCAGAGAAACCTGCAGGGCGACTTTTCCTTCGTAAAAACATAAAAAGAGACAAAGGGAATAAGCGCGATGGAAAAAAGCAGAAGGGAACGACCCGAGTCGACGCTTTAGATGTCGTCCTCGTCGCTGAAGACCTCCTCACCACGCTTCCGGCGAGCCATGCGCTCCTTCTTCTTCTTCCGTGCCTCGGAGCTGGTAAGCTTGGCCTTCTTCTTAGTGCTGACAATCTTGTTGCCCATAGCATCGAACTTCTCCTCCTCGTCACCGTCATCGCCCTTCAGGCGAGGACCGGAGCCCTGTCCCTGCACCCAGTTGTGGCCAGAAGGCGTCATCTTGCCGTCCATGACAGCCCAGACCTCCTCAGTCAAGTCCTTGGTGAACTCGGCGCTGTGGGTAATGATGATTACACCACCCTCGAACTTCTTCAGGGCCTTGGACAGGGCACCGAGAGAGTCACGATCCAGGTAGTTGGTGGGCTCGTCGAGCACGATCAAGTGAGGACGCTGCCACGAGCAGGCGGCAAGGACGACCTTGACACGCTGGCCACCAGAGAGACCCTTCATGCGCGAGTGAGAAACCAACTCGGCGTCGAGGCCGAAGTTGGCGCAGTGGGACTCGATCTCCTTGCGGACCAGGGGACGGAACTGACCGGAAGCAAGAGCCTCCTTCATGTCGACTTCGGCAACAAGCTTCTGGTGAGACGCCAGAAGCTCAGTGCGGGGAAGCCAGACGTTGTCAGCAGACATCATGGGTGTCCACCGCTCGTTCTTCTGGCCGATGTTCTCGCCGATGGCGAACGAGCACTCGTACTCGTAGCTGTTCTTGAACTTTCTCCGCGAGTGGATGCCAATGATGCGGCGCTGGGTGTCCTGGATCTTGAAGATCTTGTTCATGGCCTGCTCATCATCTTCGGTGATGATCTTGTTGGCACGGTCCATCGTCTCACGATCCTCACCAGTCTGGAAACGCCACTGGATGTACTCGGAAGGTGTCTTGTCGAGATGGTTATCGATGTGGGCGAAAGCGTGCTGCTTAATGTAGGCGATACGGATGTTCTCGTGCTGGTAGATCTCACCCTGAGTTGGGATCAACTCACCAGTGAGAACGTTGATAAGAGTCGACTTGCCGGCACCGTTGGGGCCGATGACAGCAATACGAGAGCCGAGAGAGCACTGGAAGGTAATGTCCTGAATCTGCGGCTTCGGGGTGCCAGGATATTGGAAGCTCATCTTGGTGGCACGAAGGATGGCCTTGGCCTTGGTCTTGACACCCTCGAGGAAGCCGGGCTCAGGGAAGGAGAACTCGATCTCGGAAGCACCGAGTTCGTAGTAAGACTTGGCCGAAGGGCACTGCTTGACGAAGTCCTGGAGGTTACCCTTGTAGCGCTTCAGCTTGAAACGCTCGTAGTGGATGATGTGTTGGCAGACGTTGTCAAGGAAGCCACTGTCGTGAGACACGATGATGGATGTGCAGGGCGAGGCCTTGAGGTAATCTTCGAGCCACTTCACATTCTTGACATCAAGATGGTTGGTGGGCTCGTCAAGCAGGAGAATATCAGGGGCCTCGAAGACAGCACGGCACAAGGCGAGCTTCATCTTCCAACCACCGGAAAGGGCGGTGATCTCACCCTGAATCATCCGCTCGTCGAAGCCGAACTCCGTGAGCTGCTTAATGACATCTTCCTCGCTGGTCTGGACGCCAGCATCGGCGAGCTTCTTCATGGTCCACGCAATGGTGGTCATCTCGGTATCAGCAGAATCAAGGTCGTGCTCAACGAACACGGTCTTGACTTCGCTCTGCTTGGGGAAACCCTCAACTTGCTCGTTGTTGATAGCGCGCATGAGGGTAGACTTTCCAGAACCATTGGGGCCGCAGAGACCATAGCGGTGACCGCGCTTGAGACGAAGGCTGGTCTGGTTGAGGAGGATCTTGGCACCGTAGGCGAGAGAGAATGTGCAGTTGCAGAGATCCTCACCCTCCTCGTCATCCTCATCGGCTGCCTCATCCTCGGATACGCCGGGAGAAGCCTTCTTGCGGAGGGCCTCAACGACCGACTCGGCATCAGCATCGCCAACAAGGACGGTGACGTATGGCTTGACGTTCTGGGCCCAGGTGGAAGGCTCGATCTCCTTCTCATCAATGAGCTGACCAGCGATGGCAGCAATGTGGGTGAGCACAGGGCCGAACTTGTCGGCGGAGGCTGCGTGCTTGCTGGGAAGGACCTCCTTGAGCTTGCCAAGGACGACGTTGAGGTCGCTGTCGTTGCGAGCCTCGGGAATCTTGCCATCAACGACGTTGCCGACGCGGGTGAGGGTATCGAGGGCCTGCTTCGTCTTCTCACGGGCCTCAGGATCGGCAAGGTTGTCGTAGTTCTTCTGGAGACCGGGCATCATCTTGGGCAAGAAAGGAGCGACGACGTTAGGGTCGTCGACGAGCTTGCACATGTTGTCGACAATGACGGCAGACTTCCGCTTGATGGCGGTGTCGCGCTCGCCAAGACCACGATCGAGCAGGGGCACCATGAGGGCAAGAGTGGGCTCCTGAACCTCAGTAACGAAAGTGGTGGCACCGAGCAAGTGAACAGTCTCCGGGACGTTCTCAGGCTTGGCGATACACTTGATGAGCTCGGGAATGAAACGCTCAATATCCCTGTTGACAATCAGGGAGCAGAGCTTCTCCATAGTCTTGTATGCACGGTCCTTGACCTCCTTCTTAGTGTCCCACATAGCGTCAGAAATGACGGGAATGAGTTCGGGAACGCGGAAGGACATCTGAGTGGTAGCGGTGCGGATGAGGGTATCGAGGAAGTCGAGGGCAGTCATCTTCTCAGTGAACTTCTGGGCGTTACGGATGGAATCAGTCAAAGCGGGGATGGTCGCCTTGATAGCGTTGGGGTTGATGGCCTCAGCGATGGCCTGAGCAGCCGCGATGGCAGCATTCTTGACCGAGGTGATCTTGTCGCCAGCGGCAGCCAGGACGCTGGGCAACAGAACGATCAGGTATGGCTCGACATGAGCCGAAACCTCAGAGTGCTGGGCAATAGCCTGAATGGCATTGAGCGCCTTCTCGCGGACGGCGGCATCCTTCTTGTTGGCGAGCTGCTTCTTGAGGGCTTCAACAGTCCTAAAACGAAAGTCACATGTTAGAGCCAATTCTCCAAATTTCTGCCACTTTTGTGGGCGCGACAGGCTGGGGAAAAATTTTGACAGGGATCTGCGCAGCAGTAATGCGAAGCGGCACGCGGGATTCGGCTGAATCGCCACCCGAACAGTGCCAAAATTTGACCATGTCCGAACTGCACACACCGCCCGCCATGCGGCACAGAATCCCATGCCAAATGACCAAGTATTGCAAAGTGGTGAGATGGAGTGGATGGGGGGGAATATTTACCTGGTAGGAGTGTCCTTGTCCTCGATGCGACCGTTGATAAACGACGCAAGAGCCGCAGAGGCGTCCTTGACGGCAGCGGCCTCCTTGGAGATGGTGAGCTTCTGCATGAGCTCATCGAGCACCTTTGCGCTCTGAGCGTTCTCTGAAGCGGCAGGCATTATGAATGAAGTTATCGAGAACCTGGGGAGAGAGGCTGTCTGTAGTCTGATATCGGGGATGGTGGGAGTCTAGGTGTCGTAAACCGAAACAAAGAGGTCTAGATGTCCAAACTGCCAACTGGCGTCTATCGGATCTAATCGTCTATTGTTCTTTGTCGTTGTCGCTGTGACGCGGAAGCCTGCGAGAAAAATCTTCGACTGGAGAGATCGAAGAGGATTCTTGCTCTATTATGGCTTTTCTATTGAATCCTCACAGAGATTCAAGGATCGACTGAGTGGAGAGTGTTCTTGCAGAAGAACCACAGTCTGAAATGGTGAAGGGAAAATGAAAGTTGAGGAGACCTGAAGAGAGGAGCAAGAAAAAAAAAGTTGTCGAGAAGGGGGGGCAGGAGGAGCGGTGATATTTAAGGAAGTGGTGTGGTGGGAACACAGCCTTTCTACACTGTAAGCGCAGGCAAAGGGACGGACAAGGGTCCCCACCGTTCCAACGCTTTTGCCTCCAGAGAAATACAGATTAGAAATGCACTAGACAATTTAGGGCTCGGAACAAAACTCCTGAGTCCTCTGGTCTGATAATCTCGAACGTATGCGGCAAATTTCCAAGTCCCTTATTCGCGGCTTCTGGTCTCAGTCCGGTTCACGGTTTCCTACTTCTAGCCAGAATCCCCTGGGCTGGGCGAGGCGACACTCAACTTTTTTTTTCGATTTGGTGGGGGAAGTTGCTTTGCCCCTCGTTTCATTCGTCCTTATCGCAGCCTCCGACTCAGCCCGTCCCTGGCACATCCCTGCATGATCCCTGCTTATCGCTTTATCAGCGTCGGCGCTAGTCTTTTTATGGATCTCAAAGAGGGCGGTGAGCCGGAGCGTTATGCAAAGTTTTCAACATGCCAAATCCGAAATCCCAAGATTTTCCCACATGAATCCCGCCAGTTGCGAATCCTGCGCGGGGCGCCATCCCCAGTCCAATACACCCTGTTTGCCTTCATGCACCCAGTCCGAGGCATTCCATAACTACACGTGTACAGTACACAGTATGGACCCTGAAGATCGAGGAAGGCTTCCATCTTGCATCATTGCTCGGACGGGGTCTCAGGTGGCGATATGTACAGATTCACATGTATCACATTGTGGGGAAGTCTCTCCGTTCTACTTCATACCCAGATTCCATGGCCATCAGAAGGCTTCTGGCTGGTAGACACTGTTGTCGACATACGTGTACAAGCCTCACGTAGCATCTAGGTATCATTAACCTCCAAAAGTCCAGAATCGGCTACTGCGATACCTCACACAGTATCTGGGTGTCTGGCATTATGTCTCTACTGCCTTACATAAGACTTCCACTACATCAGGAGATTTGTCCATTTTGGCCACTCATGGCCCGCTCATTGCCTTCGAGCGGACATGCTTCAAGAAGTGCCCGTCCGAACGTCTCGAGTGCGTGTGACGTTTAACAAGGAAATCGCGGGAAGCAAGCGCAGCCGCATCCCGCCCAATCCTTATTTCTGGTCTTCGCCACTATGACCCATGTCCAGACTTTGGTGTGTACTCTGGTACAGTATCGCTAGAGCAGGGTAAGCTTACTCATCAAGCTCGCTCGAATGCATCTTTCCTGTTTGAAGCAGATGTTTGGGTTACCCTAAGGGACCAAAGTAGGGCTTTTCAAGTGAATCCATGCCGGCTATGCTATCAAAGTAGTTCCTTTTGACGCCCCTCCCCCGCGCACATGCTATTCCTCTCGGCCCTGTGTTGATTACATTGTGTCCCTGGTCCTTCGTGAACTCCATACTCCGACAAACATCCACAGAGTCTTCCTCTCCACTCCTACTCCACGTCAATGTCCATCTCCTCACCGTCCACCTGCTCGTCCTCCTCACCCTCCTGAGTCGCATCCTCGAGCCCGTCATCCTCCGTCACCTCCACGAACCCCGCCGCCCAGAGAGCCTCCAGCCTGCGCTCCTCCTCCACCTCCGCCGCGGCTAGGTCCCAAGCAGCCGCCATCCTGCGCGCCTCGTCCGCCGAGGGAGGGCCTCGGGCGGGACGGGGTTTGCTGACGGGCGGGAGAGGGGGCAGATTGAAACCGAAGCCACTGTCGTCGAGCGACATGGCGCTAGCAATTGTCGCCATGTGCTCGGCGGGTTCCTCTTCAGCCGAGTTGTGGCGTCTGCTGAGCCTGTCCACTTCATTGCTGAAGTCGTCGATGACATCATGGAGGCGCTGGGCGTTTGTGCCCGCAAACTTCTCAATGTCGGCAAGCTGCTGTTCGGAAGTGGTAGAGTGGACATAGTGGCGCCTAGCTCTGACGAATGCGAAAATGAAGTCCAAGATCACGTCGGCCGAGAGCTTTCTGAGGCAGTCGATCTGGGCCTGAGCCACGCCAACAGCACTGACCTTGGCCAGATGGATGTCGTTGTCGGTAAGAGCCCAGTCATCGCAAATCAGTGCAGTGGTCAGCGCTTCGAAAGCCTCAACCATGAGGTCCACGATGTGACGCTTGTTGAACCTGAAACCCGGACCGCCTTTAGCACGCATCGCGTTTTGTCTCTTCCTGTCCATTTCCGGTCTGGACGTAAGAACAGTGCGGTTGGACCAAACGAATCCGGCACGGGGAATCATCCACATCAGGTTGATGCGGGAATTGCCGGTGTTCGCGGGGTTGCTGGTGGACGCTGTGTTGCTGCCAGCGGACGCCATTTTGTTATTTGGGGGCTTTCGTTGATATCTCTCCGAATCAGATCTGGGTTTAGTGACAATTATGCTGCGCCGATCAGAGGCAAGTTGGTGTACGTAAAAAAGTACCGTAGCGGGAAGACGGTATGATCAAGATGGTTTGAATAGGTTAAGAGCGGGCAAGGAGAGGAGACTTCTTGTGATGATAGAAGTAGTTGTTTATGTTGACGTGGGAAGAATGATGGGACGCGACGAAGTCGATCACCTAGGGAGAGGGAAGAGTTGTTCAAGGTAAATCGATGCTGATGGAGAACTCTGCTACGCCGAGAGTTTGCAAGGTATGCCGAAGCACGTGAAGCGGGAACACGACGAAGGTGCGGTTGAAGGGCAAGTGAATGGATAAGAGGTTGAGTGTCAAGTGAAGGGGATAAGAGGTGGAAGCTGTGGCAAGTGCGCTGGTGCATGTTAGTTACCGCTCGGTTATGGCGACTCACCCTCGAGGGGTGAGTACTTCGCAATCCCACTTCACTGGCACTTCAGCAGCCTGCCATTAGAGCTCGTGCCAAGTGAGGGACTTCACTTCATATTGAAGACAGTGTACATCAAGGTGGACCAGCTCGAAAGGTCTCACAACTCTTCTATCAAGCAAAAAAAAAAAAAAACCAGTCGAAACTGGTAGTTAGCGAAACCCCTGCCTCCTAATGACCCCGTCTGAGTGTCATTATAAAATACTTATACAACGTCGATCGTTCCAGAGTCCTGTTTGGCGTGTCGCAAAAGGCTAAAGTACATCTCCTACTCGATAATCATTTTCAATGTCCCCAAGGCACAATCTGCATTCCACGCTCCGCCTGCATGTAAAGCATCGACATTCTTAACATACACGGTAACTGTACTTGATAAAGTAGTCTCATGCAATCATAAGAGACGGATCCGCCGTTAAGGGAGAATCAGATGTCGCCCTAGTCAGCTAGAGTAAGAATCTTCCACACTTCGATGAAAACCTAAATAAGCTACGTGCTGTATGTAGTACTGATGATCAAATATTCGCCTGATCACATTTGCAAAATGTGTTGAGGTAATTGCAAAGACTTAACAGATGACAGTTTAATAAAAAAGAAACGTGATAAAAAAGAAAGAGAAAAGTAAAAAAGAACATCCCCAGGAACCTCATTTGGCTTGAGATATCAGCGAACATGCTGCCATATTCTCTGAGCAAGCGTTAAGCCGTCAGGTGCATGCACTCATGGCTCGCAGTGGGAATCGAACCCGGGATCTCTGTTGAACAAGGTGTGGTGCTTCAGTGTCTGTCACCCCATCCAACTGTGCCATCGGTACTATTTGATGCTGAGTGACTCAATATTTTGATTGACATACCTCTTTGGGGTCAGCAAGTCGCTATGGTCAACACTGCAATATCACACCAGCCATTCACCAGCCCACCACCCGAGTTCCACAGAAACCATCCTCTGTCCCGGCCCTTCTCAAAGCAGTCCAAGTCTATAGCAATACCCAATCGTCGTTTCATTTTCCACTACCACTAGGGTGACCAGAGTCTTCACATCTACCATATCATTAAAAAAGAGCCACGACCAAGTTACTTGACAAGATTTTGAGTGATATCACTGACGTATATTAGTACACAGGCATCTCAAGGAGACATCGAAAGCTCTGTACTTTGATACTCATATCGCCCGGAGGAGTAGGGTGACAGCCTTGCACGCAAAACAGCTGACTGAGTTGGGCTTAGAAACTGCAATAATCACCTCTAGACCAATAGCGTCCGTCATGATGCTCAAACCGTGCCAACCATCAAGCACGCACATGTGTGGATAAGTCTCACAAACCCCACCACAGGTAAGGCATCATAGCGATAAACATCTGTGCCATTCTTCAAACCTATTCTTCATTTCTAGTCCACCGACGGCCAGAAAGCCGCCTCAGCAACGACCAACGACGTCCACTTCCCTTCAACTCTCCTCAAAATCTCGTGTCTCACCTCCTTCCCGCCATTCTCAACAGCTGCGTCTACGGCGCCGTCAATTATGTTCCCCAGCCGCGCCACAAAGCCCTTAAACTCATCGCTGCTCCAGCTGGGAATGAATTCCCTCCTCAACGCGCCCCCATCAGCATCGTCTCTCGCCTCGTCACTGCTTCTCACAAGCTGGCGCGACTTTGCCCATGACCAGGCATCGACGTAACATCGCTCCGTGCCCCAGAACATGACCGCCGCCTCGAGCCACGGCAGGACAGCGGGGCCAGTCGGGTGGGCAGTGACGCTGAGTTCGGCCGAGCGTGGGGAGCCAATCGAGTCGAATACTCGTTCAAATTTGGCAGGCCCGGAAACTGTGTCTGCGGCGAGCACACCCACGCTCCCCGGCTCCGGCTCAGCTGGTCCGATCGGCCGTCTGGTGTCAAGATCGATCTCGATGCCGTACCGCAACGCGACATCGATCAAAAGCCTCTCAGTGTCTCGGATCCTGACGAGGTCCTCGAGTATCCAGTCTACGAGCTTGGACTCCGGCGACGAGTCGTCCTCTGACTTCGGCACCGTGTGCGGCAGCTCCAGCGATGCTAGTAGCCTCCCCGCCGCGCGGATGTAGGAGTGAAAGTAGAGCCTATCGCTGGCCAGCCACCGGCCTAGAACCTCCTTGGATAGCCGTCCTTCGGCTGCAGCGAGGAGGAATGGTGCTTGCGTTGCTGCTTTGTACTCTTCTGGGGTGGAATTGAGCAGGTGCTCGGTTAGCGTCGTCTTCGGCTGCGAATCCTGCTGGGGTCGGCCCAGGATCTTGTTGAAGAGCTGCATCTTGATTGATAGAACTGGAGAAGATAAGGATTGATACGCTGCGTATTGGAACTTGTGAAGCATGCGATGAGTGTTTACTACAGTTACGCGGTACAGAAGTGGAGTGGGGAAGTTATGGAGAGGTGACAACGGGAGCAGGGAGGTGACATTAAGCTTTGTGGAGCACATGCAAACGCCACAGCATGTCCAGGGAGCCTATCAAAATCCCTGATCCATGCCATATACGCAGTTCAGATGTACACCCCAAGACAAGACGGTATTCACAAAGGCTATCTCCGGAACTGGGCCGGAATACTTGTTGTATCTGATTCACCGTGAACATTTAGACTATGGGCTATGAGCATGATCTGAAATCATCGAGGGAATGCAAATCGAAAGCATTCAGAGGGTGTGCAATCCACATAACGTGGATCTTTCATTTTGGATTACCGATGTAAACGAACAAGCCCACATAGCCCTCGCTGAAGAGCAGGGGCCTCAACTCTCTTCAAGTTACCGATAAGTCTACAGGTGATGAAGCACTAGGAAGATCAATTCCATGTTTGTTTCGAGACTTCGGATGGAGCATACGATCTTTTGTCATCAATTATCCTCTACTGCTAACCTAGAAATGACATAAACCTGTCCAGATGATCTGAGTGTTCCGGTAATGTCGGGACTGTCTTGAGCGAGCCTCGAGGAATGGTCGCTCGACTCTGATGCCGGAGCTACAGTAAGTTACCTGGTCTTGAATAATGGTATTAAGCTTTTAACTCTTATAACTAACTATTACAATTCCAGTTAAGGCTGTAGCTATTACCGAATGATCACTTGTAAAAACTACTCAGCAAAAGGTAGATAAGCAGCAATTAATCCACCCCATCCACCCTTATTATCAGCACTAAGTGCAGCAGCCTTACCATCAACCGTGACCATGTTCTTTACCAAGTGCGTACCGAGGTTGTAAACCTTCAATCTCTTTGGCTGTCCTTCAATAGAGAAGATGTTGTCTTGGGCGTACGGACCTGTGACTCCGTCCAAGCCGTTGAAGAACTGTTTCCTTTTGTTAGAATGTACCACCTAATATTCGTAGTAATACTCGTCCAGGTTTATAATAAACTCACCTGCCAGAAGCCCAGACCGTAGAAGGTCATATCACTGCCACCAACGACTCGCAGAGACCATCCCATGTAGCATTGTAAAGAAGACCCATCACACTTCGAATAGTCAGGATCAGAATATCGAGGGTCAGGCCTAGATGAAAGGTTAGAAGCGGGCCCAAGAAAGAATAAAGAGCATAAAAGCATAAATACTTGCTTCCAAGGTGCTGGAGCTGGCGGAACGGGTTGCCAATAAACAGTCTCAGTCTGTGACATTAGGGCGTGGACATTCTCGGCACCAACAAATTGATATTGGTAGAGCACGAAGTGCTCAAACGCAGTACCGACAAGCCACGTCCCGCGCTTGGACTCGACGAGAAGACCTCGACCTACGGCAACAGACTGACTGGTTCCGTTTGTGGCGCCGCTCAAGCCGTCCAGGTCACGGTTAACCGACCAACCCCAGACGCTCTCCATGTACGTCTGGCTACTGGACCTAAGATGCATGAACAAGAATGCGGCCTTGCACTGGTCGATGGGCGCCTGGGGATACGAGCGGCACTTGGTCTCGACCTCGGAGCCGATAGTTCCGCCAGCGCGGAAGTGTGAATCCCAGAGGCCAACATCGCCAGGCTTGGAGCCCGCGGCGTTGTTCTCGACCAAGATGGCACCCGGAAGCACGTCGGCGACGTCAAAGGCAATATCGCTCACTTCGATGAGACCACGAGTACAAGGCTGTCCCATCTTGAACATTACTTGAGGGTTCTGCTCGTCCTCGAATGTCTTCCCATAAGCTAGATAAATGTTAGAATGTGTTAGGCTATGATGAAGTCACAAGATAAGTAATCTACTTTGCACGTACCGCTGATTGTTGACCAGACCTCGCCGACAATTCGAGATCCAACAGGAACATGGATGGTGCCACTGACGCGGTAGTAACCAGCTGGAAGATACGTGATCCTTTTGTTAGTATTAGCCTTGAGAGCGGCGTTGATGGCATCGGTATCGTCAGTCTTTCCGTCGCCCTTGGCACCAAAATCGTGTACACTCGAGAAGCAACCCGAGCTGTACTGCTCATACTGCGGCCGTGACTTGGTCCAATAATCGCCACTCTGATCGACTAGGGCCTGAGGTCGTGATAGGGAGCCGCTGGTTTCCAAATACTTGCCAGTAGTCTGGTCTTTGTAGACGGTTCCCTGGATGAAGGACTCGATCTTGCTGGGACCAGTTGATCCGGCTAGGATGACCTTGCCCTGGGGGTCAACCACAGTTTGACCCACACCACTGATTTTGAGGTTCTCAATAATGAGCGAGCCGTCGGCGTTCTTGGTATGCTGCGATAGAACAACTTTATCTGTTGAGATGGCCTCAGAATCAATGAGAACAACGGATCCAACTGAGGCCCCCGGTGCTGCGGTATAGTTGACGCCAACTTTAACGTTGTTGAACTTGAAACCTTGAAGGGACAAGGTAAAAATGTGGTTGATCAGGATTCCCGTTTTGACATTGTTGAAAGTAACAGCTCGCATGGCATACTGTTGGTTATCAAGCCGGATCTAATATGCCCGTTAGTCACTCTTGGTCTTCTAATGCCTTCCATCCTTCTTGGGGCGACGGCTCTCTGATATCTAGACTTACTCCAACATTTCCTCCAGTAAACTCCAAATCGCCCATAAACGTGGCTGAACCGCCACCTCCACCGTTCGTTCCATTGAAAACAACACCTTGGTGCAAACTGTTCTCGGCCATCTTCATGTGATTAAAACTTAGAGTGACAGCCTGAGCAGATGGCCAGTTGACACATGCAACAGAGGATTGAACATCCACGCTGGTGGTGTCGAAAACGAAGTTCCGCACCTGAACATAGAGGTTGATGGTGGTCGGGAAAGGTGAAGGTCCGGGAGAAGGGAAGGCATCTAAAAGGTAGAGACCAGAAAATTCTTTGTCGGCCTTCAGAACTGGTCTGTCAAGCGGGTTCCCCACAAGCTGCGTGAAGATATAAATGTTGAGCGTGTGCGAGATCTTGTACGTGCCCGAAGGGAAGTAAATGAGCGCAGGCTTGAGCGTCTTTGCGGGAGGATCTCCAGGGCCACAGCCCCAAAGGCAACGTCCACCGGCTGATGGGAGCTGTTAGCAAAGATTCCGGTCTTCTCACGCCTTGGACGGAAATGAACACGTACAATCAATAGCAGCTTGTATAGCGGCGGTATCGTCGGCTTTGCCGTCGCCCTTCGCGCCAAAGTCTTTCACGTTACGGAAGACCGCATATGACGAATCATTGAGAAATGGAGAAATGCCTGTATGTTTGATGGTTTCCATCCAGAAAGGCCCTCCCTGACCGACCTGGTGACATTCACCAAAGGTAAAGCTGGCATCCAATGGTGCGGTGACATCTACATCAAGAACCCTATCCACCCTCGTTGGCGTCACTCACAATCGAAATGGTACGGATCTGTAAAAGAGTCCAACTTACGAGGAGTCTGCGGCTGCTGCAATGGCGGCTGCGTCCGCTCCACACACGGCTCCGACGAGCCAAGTTAGCAATTGGGTTGCTCGGACCATGATGAGTTTGTTGTTTTCGCACTCGCTGAAATGGTACCTGAATAGGACAACACAAGAATACCATGAGAAGCCCTACTGAACATTGCGCACTCTGCGGAGGAATAATGCGAAATATAAGGAAATTACAGATGCTTGGCAACAACTCGACCCATAACCACGATGCAAAAGTCGGTGATCATCGTGCGTGAGATCACCAGTCTCCAGGGTCAGTGTTGAGATCCTGGACTATCCATGACCAGATCTTGTCGCCCGTGGCCTGAATGGCGAATCGGCAATCTGACCGAAGCAAATACGATCCAGGCTGCACTTTTGTGGTTGGTGGAAGAAATTCAAAATCTGGGGAATCGGCGATACTAAGCCGGGCCGAATGGCACGTAGTAACGGTGAGGTTGAGAACCGCAATGGGACCTACGTATTCGAATGCCATTGCTTACCTTCCCAATTGAGGTACATCCCTGGTACTGACTTAGGTACTGTTAGCAAATCTGAAATACCTTAATTATTTCAAAGTCTAGTTAATTCGATATTCTGCAAGACAGCCAGTCCGGTGAACGGCTTACGCTTACACTAATTACCTACCTAGGTCTAAAGCATACTCTGAAGCTAATCTGGCCAAATTCTATCATGTTGAGAATTTGCACGTGTCAACCTCGCCGACGTTCGTGGATGCCAATTCGAGGGAATAAGTTTGTAGAGGGAACTACCTACAAGGCATTGAGAAATGCACCAGTTCACGGTTTCTGAGATGCTCTGTATATTGCCACTGTGTCTGAAGGCCAATGCCCGCCAGAAAGTCGCGGCGGCGTTTGCGCTCATCGCAACGGGCATAGGCAGGTAGTACTTGTCGACAGAAGAATAGCTGAATAACTACCTAGTATCAATGACACTACGCCGTAGGTATTGTTGCAATAATCCTGGGCTTCGTTTTGGCATGTGAGCGTTCAATATGTAGTGTTCATGTCCTTTCCGCTTTCGATACTTACTCCAGTTCAGCTGCCATGAAACCGAATATGTCAACAAGCTGGTCCGAGCCAGCAATAGGCCGTACAATATATGGAGCTCTCACATAACGTTGTATGATTGAGTGTTCACTACCTCTACAAAAGATCGAACTACGCCTCGGAAATGCAGCAGGCCAGCCACCCATTCCAAAGGGTAGCCAGATACGCCAAGCAATATGAGGGTATCAAGAAGCCCCTTGTCAAATGCCGACATACAGGTGTCAACAAGGCTGCTGATGATGCGAAATGCTTTACCATCACCGGCACCGAGTCCTCTCCATCAACCAGCTCTCTAGCGGACAGACACAGAATCGGGTTTACCACAGCTGGCCTTGTCTTCGTCGTTGTCGATATGTACAGAAAAGTACTAACGACACATGATCAAGCTACTATGTGAAGGGGACATGTCGGAGATAAGAGTAGAACGATGGGTTGACCAACCTGGAGCGAATAGCGAAATGCTTTGAGGTCTGGTGCAAGGGATAGCACAGCCTTTGAGTTATGGAAACACGGGCCATCCATATGGGGAGTTAGGCCTAGGTCTAGTACGCTCACTGTCCGTGGCTGCGCTACAAGTAACAGAGATATGACTGCTCCAGTTTACCTTCATCACCCGCATCATACGGTGTCTGCCGATCGAGAGTAAGAGCAGCCCTTAATCGGCTATATGGATGCTATACGACGCACAGCAGCAAGTTAGAGCTGTTAAGTGAGGCCTGGAGCGCCGGGGCGAAGAAAACACGTCGCTCCATAGCGCACACGTAAGAACACTCTTAGCATATCATTTTCCAATCAATCGAGGGTTGTTGGAAGATGGTGACCAAAAGCCACATCCTATATCTTTGAGGCGTAGAGCTCAATCGCATTCGCATGTTGAAATTGACAGATTGGAAGCCTTCGGGGGCAAGGCCGAATAGATTGCCATTGAGGACGGAGACAGTTGAACAGGTTGTCCGAGTCGTACATCTATCTCTATTTCAATAAGGTGTAGAGACACTGCAGCAGTCAACTCTAGACCCAAAACCTGAGCAAGGTCTCGGCATTTTACAAATGTGCTGTGCGTTCCACACGCTTACCAATAGTCAAACACGTACGCTAGACTTTGTCTGGCAGTATGCTTGCTGTTCATGTCCATTTTCTCACACCTGTGGAAATGCCGCGGCGTTCGAACCACAACAAACAATTCCCGATTGGTCGATGAATTCTTAGAATCCTGAATCCTGTAACTACTAACTACCCCAGAGTGGGAGCAGCCAGACATAGATGGGGAAGGATTTCCTGAAATGCGCTAAGGAGTAGACTCTAGTCCCCATGTAGTATACGCCGCACATTGGACCTCGGGACAGGGAAGGGGTCCAAGTGTTCCCAGAGAGACATATAAGGTACTGGAAATGCTCCCATGTCTCAGGTTCCGGATACTAACAGCCGGAGGGGTAACCTCACCTGTCAGTGACCAACAATAAGGCAACTGAAGAATCACAGTTCTTTGTACGATTGGAACGTACCTAGTGTCGAAAGACGATACATCCTCAATAATCATGTCGCCGGGCAACGTAGAAATCGTGATCATCCCGGGCTCCTTCGCCCAACCCCAACCATACGAAGTCCTCGTCGAGGGCTTCAAAGCAACCGGGTACAATGCCAGGGTAGTTGGACTTCTCTCCGCCAACGACGCCACTCGGTTCCCAGCCCCCACTATGCAACACGACGCCGCAGAGATCAGAGCCGCGGTGGAATCTATCTTGGAAGATCCCGAGAAGCCGCGAGACGTCGTGCTGTTGGTGCACTCGTACGCCGGCTTCCCGGGCTCCGAGGCCCTGAAAGGTCTCAGCAGAGCGGATAGGAGCGCTCAGGGCAAAAAGACCGCCGTCGTCGGCTTCGTAGGCCTCGCGTCCTTCCTCCCGCAGGAAGGGGATTGTCTCCGCAGTGTCATGGGCTATATCGAGGGATCGCCCGCCAGCGAAGATAGAGTGCCGGGCGGCTACCTCGCTACGATTCCTCCGGAGTTTGCCGCGTTCCTCTTCAACGACTCGAGTCCCGATGAGGGTGCGCGGTTACTCGCGACCATGACCCGGCACAGTTCTGATAGCTACGACGGAAAGGTGTCGTACGCGGCATGGAGGGACATCCCTGCTCTCCAGATCATCCCGGCGCTGGACCTGATTATTCCCGTCCCGAAACAAGAACTGATGTACGAGGCGGCGAAGGCAGCAGCGCCGGAGAAGGTTACGCGGCTCGTCTATGAGGGTGCCGGGCACTGTTACCTCTGGACTCGGACAGGAGTTGAGCGTACGGTTGCGGACGTCGTAGAGTGGATCAAGACGAAGCTGTAAGCCTCGCGTGGACGACAATCAGGGTGTTGTTGCAGGGACCAGAAGGACAACCTGAAAGATGGAAATGAAAGTGGGTGGGGGTTATAGGATAGCGATAGTGGTCAAAAACATTATAAATACTGGGCATCATTCTAGGGAATGGCGAATATGCGTTTTCTCCGAAAGTCGTCCAAACTAGGTACCTAGGTATGCTAAGTAGTAGTACTGACAGAAATATGATGTATCCGCGGTCAAGGCTAGGAACTGGATCACACAGAGACCTTGATTTGTGGCAAGACACCACGATAACGACTAAGGCTGGTTGCTTTCATAGTTCTAGGCTCACAGCTCCAGCTATTGTTTGTGACCACTGGCTTCATTTTCATGTAAGTCGCAACTTCCCATCAGTTATCGCACCAATCTTGTGTCCAGTGAGCATAGTTGAAAGATCATATCCGGCGGCCTGTCCCGATGTCATCCGCTGTGACTCCCGTAACTTGGACAGGCATCGTTGGTGAAAGGGCTACGGGTAGTGATGCGGCAGGAGAAAGGGTGGGCCAAGCGTAGCAATAGTTGACTCCTGGGGTATTGGAGTACTGGTGGTGACGGACACTGGGACCCATAGTCCTCCTGTTGCGTCCTCAGCGCGTTTGAGACTCATTGTGTCGAGGGGCGTGCCATTCAAAAGATAAGGTACACAAGACTGTGGGTTCTTTATCAAGTTCATCTTATTATGGGGAGCCGTGCGCAAAATTCCGTCCGTAGATTCAGCTCAAGTCCACTGAACATAGGTCAGTATTTGTTAGGATCATGGATCCTGACAAGCTGAGGTCGTAACGGTTCGAAAGGTGCTTCACTCTAGCACTAAATCTAAATAAGGCCCATAGCTCATCTCCGTTCCAAAGCCCATCCTTCCAAAGGTCTTCTCGCTGAAGGGATTCCGAGTGTTTGCATTGGTCTTATTCTCCATGTGCGGTCTTAGCTTCACCGCTCCGCGACGCAAGTCCAGTTTGACTCATCCTCATTTCTTACGCTTCAGCGCAAAGACAACAGCCCCGTTTTCAGCAATTGCAAGGATATCAACGCCAAAGCCCGGCCTGGGCTTCGCTTTCCAAATTGCCGCTTTCATCTCGGCGAGGACCTGCGGCTGTTTGACGCAGGCTTTTGCATTAATCAGGCACGCCACACAAGGCTGAAAGATTTCTTGGTCTTTGTACTGCCACACCAAGTCATCGAAGAAGAACCATGGTGATCATGGCCGAACCGCTCAGCTAGGTTGCGGATGCAACGCACACTCGCCGCGAGGTACAAGTCGAGTCCGCCTGGAATCGGGTGCCATTGCCGACAGACCTCGGTCGGCCGCACCGGTGTTATAAGCTCGCCCTTAGACTGGCCAAAGAACACTGGTACAACCTTGGTGAAAGGCATCCAACATGGCTCGTTGTCCAGTCTGAGCATATGCCCATTCATTGCAGTCGACTCTCTGGAGTTACGTCCTATGCACCGTTGCATCTGTCCTCGGTGTCTGCCTATTTCTCGTCTGTAGCTTGTTGTCATAGACAAATCTGTGAGTTCGAGCCAGTCCCACCCCGAGATACATTTACGCCCAAGGCGAATCACGCCGCGGGCTCCAGCGTCACAACCGGCGTTCTCCTTCACGCACTGTTGTATCGAGCCGTATATTCCCTTGATGATATCGTCAAGTTGCTTGGCAGACTCGGACTCCAGGATCTTCTCGATCACGATTCGCTTTGCATAGTCAAGGTCGGCTAGAACAGTCCTTGCTTCCACACCGCCGTCTGCCCCTGGGTTGGCGTACCTGATGTCCTCAACGGGGATCCCCCTCTTCAAGGCCCATATATTATACAGTTCTAGGATGAGGGATAGCTGTGAAACCATCCATGCCCGCTCTTTACCCGGCTCGCTATCGCACAGGATAACGACTTCTTTCTCCGCCGTGTCCAGAACCTGAATATAGTCAGCCTCTTTGGCAGCTTCTTTCGCCCTTCTGAGGCCGTTCCGAGGCTTCCAAGTTGTCGAAGCGGTCCCACTAATGAAGCCCATAATGCTGAAGCCACCGCCCGCCGCACCGCCTGAAGATTCTGGCGGTGGCCTTTCGATGTGCGACAAGGATGAGCATATGCTTCTATGATATTGTGCTCGTGATTTTGTACCCAATTGAATATGGACTTCGCCACAGTAGCCCAGTATGACTGTCGCGGATCGAATGAACTCCAGGCTGTTGATCCGATGACACTTCGGTCCACTCTCAGCACCTGGCTGGCTTGGCAACAGGGCGTGGTTTCCGTCACTTGCGGATCGTCTTCTTTTGCGTTCCAGGTGCCATTGGACAACATTCTGGTCCGGAAAAGATGCAGTGGGATACAGCGCGTAAGATATGCTTTCGAAGTAGACGCCGGCATCCTCGCCATTACCGCCATCCAAGTTGACGTCGTAAATAATCCCCGCCATCTCCAGCATAGCCTCGAAAGGGATCTGTAGACCTCGGGTTCCCGGATGCACAGGAACGGGGAAATCCCATGCCACGACAGTGCTCGGAAATAACTGTCCCCAGCAGGCGCCAGGGCCATTACCGAAATCTTCAAGCTCACAAAGGCTGATTTCGAATAGTGCATTCCCACCGTCTTCTTTAGAGGCAGAGAAATGCACAGATGAGCAAGCGACCGCCTCTGATTTTGGAAGCCGGAAAGAAGCCGCGATCCATGCGAGAAACTGACAGAGTTCCGAGATTTCGGTTACCGTGCCTCTGAAGTCCAGCCTCCAACCAGCAGAACTTTCTTCATTGACCGAACATAACGACCCTCGTAGCCCACTTGTCGCCTTTTGCCCTACTTAGAGAGTCAGTACCGGCATAGAGACGTGAATCACGAAACCACCGGACAGTGTGCCCCAGGAAGTAATATGCAGGATAAGCAGTAACGTTATCGATGAAAAAACAATGAAAATGTGATATCGAAAGGGGGCGCGCATGAGACCTTACCAGGACTAGTATTTGTCTTGCCAAGCAGCAGCTCCAAGTCTGTCAAGAACTGTATACCACGGCCTCCCTCCTCCCAAGTTGTTTGTACATAGTCATGGCACGACGTCGCCCAAGCATGCTCCAAATCTCCCGTTATGGTCAAAACAGGTCCGAGATCAGGATTGCCGTCAAGCTCATCCCGGATGCAGTTCTGAAGCTGCCACTTGACATTGACGGCTACCTTGTGGACATCCTTGAGAGGATCGAGGACATTGAGCGCTGATACCGTGGCGTCAATGACTTTTGTCGCGTCACGCATGCTCGTTGTGTCAACGGATGGCCATACATGTGTGGCAACGGATTCATAGCCATCTGCTAACACATCTGTTGTCGCAACTTCTGCAACAGGTCTGCTCTCCAATCGTGTTTTCTCGGTGAAAGTCTGTTGGATGCTGACCGTGGGCGATGGTGCCATGCGACGCAACACCTCCTGTCCTACAGTGGACTTTGTAGTGCTCTCACGTACCGGGATGAAATTTTCGGCAAAAGGTCTTTGCGGTACTGGTGGCGATGTCCGTCTGGGTCCTTGTCGCTGCCATGGAGAACCGTGACGCACCCGTACTAGTAGTCCAGATGCAGGCTTAGCTGCACCCTTGGCGAATTCCAGATCGAATGCGGCCTCCAGATGCCCCGGAAAGTTGTACTTGGGTAGTCGGTTCATGGCGTGTTCACAATCATCTAAAGCTTCCTGAATCCGTCCCACAAGGTCTCGCGAGGCTGTGCGTTTGGTACGGGTCCACTTGAAGCATCTCATATTTGATAATATCCAGGATTCTATCGGACAAGTGGTCCCCTACCCGGATACCGTGTCTGAGGTATTCGATCCAGTCCTCAATGATAACTGATGCCTTTCCGAGATTATGGAAACAGTCGGTGCCGATGCCATGTTTCAAGTCGTTTCCTTGGTGTGCTGACTCTCTTGCGATTTTGAATTGATCGACACCTCGCGGTCCAAGAACTACCCAAGTGACCGCTTCAAGGAAGACGCACCCAAGTGACCAGACGTCAAAACGTTGGGTCAGAGGCCGCCAGGCTTGAAGCTTTCCGGTCTTTTGATCGATGAGCTGAGGACCCCCTACAAGAAACTACGTTAGCAATAAAGCCACCGCTGTCGCACGTTCAGGTGAGCAAACCGTAGCTTGTAGTCCCGCTTACCAGACTGGCTACCGGGAGGCCATTTTCATCTGTTGGCGCAAGTCCTTTTCGCGATATCTGTGCGCAGTCAGGGATTTTGAGTTTTACACCGTCGTCACAAACGAGAATATTCGCTGGCTTGATGTCACCGTGCACCCTGCGGCACTGTCAGCTAGGGGGTGAGGAGACCGTATGTAGACTCAACTCACCCATAGTAGTGCTGCACAGTCGACGAGTGTGTTGAGGTGATTTCCAGATTATGAATGCGGCTCAAAGCAAGAACAACACCAGACAAGTCTTGCCAGAAGGCGTATATATGTTGGCCAATGATGGGAGGTGGAATATCTCGAAAGTACTGGTCGAGATTGGAACCCCCGTATTCCTCGAGAACGTAGTATTCTGTATTAGCATCGAGCTTAGTATCGCCCCAGACTTCCCAAAATCCAAAGCATTGCACGATGCCTTCGGTTTTACAGGCCCACAACACTCCATGAACGCTGATTGCCTGCAACCAGTCATCTGGCCTAGCGACCTTCCTTAGGGCAAACTCGTAGCTTAGAGACTATTGACAGTGCCTGTTAGCACTGAAAAGCAGGAGATGCTGCTCATTATAGTAAGAGGACATAATACCTCGCCATCAGGATAGCCTTGATCAGCAATTGTTACATGTCCGAAGTGCTTTAGAGTGCTCTCCAGATCGGGCGAGACACTCCTGAGATATTTCAATCCTAAAAACGTCGATTTGCCCTTCTGGATTGATAATGTCCTTTCTCGTACAAGGCAGAATCTGGTGCGGCTCTGGGTAGAGCCTGTGATGCATTGTCATGCCACTGTGAGCCGACACTTGTGAAACAAGATGAAGAAACCGGTCTACAGCCTTTTGACAGACGCCGTCATCGTATAAACCAGTGGATCTGAGGATGAAAAACAATTTGGATGAATGATACAGGGAATATAAGTTGGAGTCGAAGATTTCGTGCTTGTGAAATATATGTAAGTGTCTGGCGAACGACCCGTCAGGTTCTATCTGGAGCAGAATGACAAGTAACTTCAACCAGCATCGCCTATGCTCTGGATCCATCGTTTCATCGAGATAGTTCCAAGCGTTAGTCCAAGGCTCTCTCTCCCGGTAAACGGTTTCGAGGATGATCATGGCTCTCGCGGAGGGCTCACTGGCCTCAGGTCTCTGTCGAAGCCACTCGCATAAGCGTCTCGTGAGAACGAAGGGCCTGGGAGGGTCGTAGAACTTGGACAGCCGCTTGCATCCCTCGAGTTCATGGTAGAAGCCACCGATAGGGTCATCTCTGAATCGAGGCATGGTCAAGGAAAGGCAGTAATAGACCAGAGACGGACAGCCGCCGTCGACTTCAAGGTCAGTTACACAAGCGGCAAGATCGGCAGTGTGGGAGGAAAAGGATCGAACCCCTGAAAATGAGGCTATCGCCAACCCCTGTATCCTGAAAACTTCGAGATCCTTCCGCCAAGACCTGGTACAGGGGCTCTGAAACTGCAAACCCCTGCAGATATCTGCAGCCCTCTGNGGGGGCGGCTCGATCTACTGAGTCGTCGAGTTGACCTCTTCCAGGGGGCTCTCCCAACCTGTGGGAGGATAAGGATTGAACCCCTGTAAATGAGTTTTTCGTCTATCTGTGTATTCTGAAATCTTCGAGATCCTTCGGCCATGACCTGGTACAGGGGCGCTGAAACTGCAAACGCCTGCAGATATCTGCAGCCCGCTGTGTATATAGAGACCCTCGAATCCCTCAAGATACACGTTTAGGAGGGCGGAACCAGTCAATCAAGAAACTGTTTTCCACAGGCAGCCGAGTCAGTATATACGGTGGATTAGTCGGAGGATATGACAGCGATGCTGTAGAATATGCGCAAGAGGAGATAATTCCAGCGCCTGCAAGTCAATTGTGTCGAACCTCAGGAAGTGTACCGGATGAGAGGCAGAAAAGGTTGAAGTAGGAGGAGCTGAAGAACATGGCGAGAATGTTGGAGGCGGGCTGCCTGGTCGCTCGACTCCTCGAGGCTTCGATCGACCGCATGGATGGTTCGCGTCCCCCCTCCTACTACGAGAAGGGTTGCCATTTTGTGCCCAATCCACACTGAGCTCTGACGCCACACAGGTGACAGGCGGCATACCTGCAGTCTCAGGTCTCATCAGTTTCACGCCTGACCACTCAACTCTCGCATCTAGACTCTAGACTCCAGACGATACAGACCGGAGAAAGTGCAACTCAAGTTACACAAATGATTTGAACACTTCTCAGCGAATCCCTTGCCGCCGACAGTCAGTATCTTCTCCTGTCAGACGAAGGAGGAATCTTTTTGAAAAGTGTTGAAACTTCCGGGTCTAAGGCATCAATTGGCGCACGAGTCTTCAGCGGAAGCTCAGGAGGTTAGACCAACCACAACCATACCCAGGCAAGCTAAGGTACCTACCGTAGCTAACATGGATCGCTGATGCGATGGTAATACACGAGATAATGATTTCGTTCGGTAAGCAGTACGCTAAGCAGAAACCACGTCTAGACTGTCAGACCGAAGATGGGCTACAACTTCGTGTCAATAACACCGGGCCAAGTTCACCTCGACGTGCAAAGGACAATAGACCAAATCACTACCATCACAGCAGCAGCCCGACACAGCGCGTACGCGAGTACTACGGACAAATGACGGTTGGCAACTGACGCTGGATGCAAGCAAAGGCACGAGGGAGAATCTTTTAATGAATGCATAGAGAAACTCAAGCCAACATAGAGTAGAGATCCAAACGCCCAGATAAAGCCAATGCAATGCAATTTTGATATCACAGCTTCACTACCTTTATACAACCTCCACTCAATCTCCCAGCCTCCACTGGCAAGACTCACTCCTCGTCAGACTCTTCCTCGGCAACCTAATTTCACCCGTTAGCATTCACGCCTCCCATCGGTCTCCACCAAAAGTCAAGAAAGAGATTGGAAATCACTCACCCCCTCGTGGAAGTCCCTCCCCTCGGTCGTCTTATTGATGATGCCCGCCCTGATGGTCCAGTCGCCAAAATGCTCGCCCTCCTCGCGCTCGGCCGCGTAGCGCTTGAGCATGGGCCGCATGATGTCGAGTATCTCCTCCTCCTTGATGCTGCTGCGGTACAGCTTGTTGAGCCTCTGGCCGTGGTACCCGCCGCCGAGGTACATGTTGTACGCGCCGTACGCCTTGCCCACGAACGCCACCTCGGCCAGCCACGGCCTGGCGCACCCGTTCGGGCACCCCGTCATGCGCATCACGATGCTGTCCTGCCGCAGCCCGCTCTCCTCCAGGCACGCCTCCAGCTTGGAGATGAGCACGGGGAGGTACCGCTCGCTCTCGGCCATGGCCAGCCCGCACGTCGGGAACGCCACGCACGCCGACGAGCTGAGCCGCAGGCCCGAGAACTGCACGTTGTCGAGCTTGTACTCGGCCATGAGCTTCTTGATGCCGGCCAGGTCCGAGTCCGCCACGTTGCTGAGGATCAGGTGCTGGTTGCCCGTCAGCCGGAACTCGCCCTTGTGCACCTTTGCGATCTCCCTCAGGCCCGTCTTCATCCTGAACTCGGGCGTGTCCTCCACCCGCCCGTTCTCGATGAAGAAGGTGAAGTGGTTCATGCCCAGCTCGTCCCGCACCCACCCGAACGTGTCGATGTTGCTCTTGAACTCGAACGCGCGCGGCGGCTGGAACGACTGGCCCCAGAGCTCCTCGACCTTGGACTTGAAGACGTCGACGCCCATGTCGTCGATCGTGTACTTCAGGCGAGCGTGCTTGCGGTTCTTGCGGTCGCCGTGGTCGCGCTGCACGAGCATCACCTTCTCGCACGCGATGTGCACGTCTTCGACCTTGACGTAGCCTAGCATGCGGCCCGTCTGGGGGTAGGTCTTCTTGTTGTTGTGCGTGGCGCCCATGCCGCCGCCGGCGAGGAGGTTGAAGCCGGCCAGCTGGCCGTCTTCGCCCTTGATGGCAATGAGACCGATGTCGTGGGCGTAGACGTCGGTGTCGTTGTGCGGTGGAACGGCGATGGTAATCTTGAACTTTCGGGGAAGGTAGGTGGGTCCGTACAGGGGCTCAAAGTCCTGGACAGCGTCGCCAGCAACTTGAGTCTTCTTGTTATCGTCGTCAGTGAGCCAAATCTCATGATAGGCAGTGGTGGACGGCAGCAGATGGTCGCTAATCTTCTTAGAGGTGGCGTGGACCTGCTTATGGAACTTCGACTGCGTTGGCAAAGAGCTGCACATGACGTTACGGTTGACGTCTCCACAGGCGGCAATCGTCGTCATAAGCGCCCTGTTGATGGCCTTCATCGCCGGCTTCAACTTGCCCTTGACCACACCGTGGAACTGGAATGTTTGTCGTGTCGTCAACTTCATCGTCTCGTTACCGAGCTCGTTGCTGATGTCATCCATCTGTATCCACTGCTGAGGCGTAGAGACACCGCCGGGCAGTCTGCACCGGATCATGAAAGAGTATGCCGGCTCCAGGCCCTGTGCCTTCCGCTCGTCTCGGACATCACGATCATCTTGCATGTACGTGCCGTGGAACTTCGTGAGCTGCTGATCAGCAGCGGAGATCGCTCCAGTAGTCGGGTCGTTCAGTCCTTCGACAATCGTTCCGCGGAGGTAGTTGGAAGCGAGCTTGATGTCCTCGTTTGTGATTGGTGGTGGCTCCTCAGGGAGACCCTCGACGTTCGCAACGCCTAGTGCCTCCCAGATCTTCGGCTCCCACGCTGAGTATCCTGTCTGGAACCCATCTGGGTCCTGGTCATCGCCAAGTCCGATGTCCGCAAGCTTCTTGGCTCCAAAGTTCGACAAGACGCGGTCAAGATCCTTGCCAGGCTTGTTATAGTAGATCCTATCCTCCTTCCGAGGCCAGTAGTGGCTATCACCGAGGGCAAAGACTGAGTAGTGGACCGAGGCCAGGTCAAGCTCGGTGTTATCCTTGACGGCATCCCAGAAGGCGCGGCCGTTCTGGGGGAACTCTCCTTGACCTGCTGTAGAGGTGACGAAGATGATGTTCTCCTCCGTGGGTAGATCCTCAATGGGGTAGTCCTCCATAGCCATCACAACAGTCTTCAAGCCACGTGCTCTGCCTCGGGTTCCCAGGCGCTTGGCCACAGACGCGCCGTTTCCATTGTCAGAAGCGAACAGAACCGTGAGCGGGGCGCCAAACAAGCCCTCGAGAAGGACGTTGTAGGCATCCTTAGCTTGTCGCTTCTGCTGGGCCCGGATCTCGGTTCCGAAATCCTGCGCGAGATTGGCAGCGAACCGTGGCTCCTTACGCATCAACTGAGTGAGTTGGTTATCCCTTGCCAGGAAGTCCTTGAGCTCCTTCTTGATCCTCTCGGAGTCAAGAGAGAAGTTGGGCTCGCCCTTCTTCTCATTGTCCGGGTTCCACCGGTACAGAGGCCAGTATCCGAGATCAACGGCCTTCTTGGTCTCCTGGAGGACAGTAAGTGGCGAGTCAGTCTCGCCGAAGTACGGCAGGTAGGCAAGAACAATCGACGGGCCATTGAACTTGTCTGCCTCGTCCAGGGCCTGAAGGACCTGGGTGTAAGAGCTGTATACGGCCGTTGAAGCGACATATGCGTTGCCAAAGTTCATCGCGTACAGACCAATGTCCTTCTTTCGCCGGTTCGCATCGGCCGCTGCCCGCTCAGAATAGGGTGTAGAGTCGATAATCAGCATGTTGACATTCTCTCCAGAGGCAAGGACGTGGTGAACACCAGAGTTTCCCAGGTCGTATGCCCACGCATCTGATCCGACAAGCCATAGAGACTGGTTGCGGAAAAAGTGCTTGCTGCTAAGTAGTTGCCGCGACGCTCTCGAGCCGTCAATGTTGAGCACAGACTCCAAATCGTCCGCAGCAGCATCGGCCTGTCTGCCCTCGGCGGAAAGCCACCTGGCGATCGCCTTTGCCGGGCTGGGTGTCAGGAATGTGGAAGAGGTAGCAGCGTTCTTCGCCTCAGTGATGAACTTCTGCCTACGCTCCTTCTTTGCCAGAAGGGAACCAAAGCCGTACTCGGGCGTGGCGGAGATTGTGTTTGAGATGCCGGCGTTTTCCGAATCCAGAGAGTTGGCGATATAAGCTCGATCGCTGAAGAGTTGGTTCAGGATTTTGGTGTAAGCAGTCTCCAACTTCGGCTTCTCCAGCGCTGGCTCCTGAGCGGCCTCAGGTGCTTCCCGCTCGCCAATTTCCAGGTTTTGCACCGGTTTTGCGGACGTGAGGTTCTGGAAGACGCCCCGGAGAGCCTGGCTGACGGTGCTAGGAGAGATGTAGCCGACCTGGTAGCCAACAATCGTCTCAACGCCGCCCGGTCCGCTCTTCACGGAAGTCAAGACATCGATGAGGAGAGGACCCCACTTCGTCGTCTTCCGTGATACTTGTTCCAGTACTGCAAGGCGCTTCACGGATCGAGGGATGGCATCGAGGAGCTTGGCGCCGAGCCATGGCCTGTACAACCGAGCGGTGATAATGCTCGCATTGGCATAGATGTCACCTGATTGGGCTTTTGCGATGGCGTCAGCAAATAGGCGGGCGCCAGATCCGAAGATGAAAAGAGCGTTCTCGGCATTGGCGGGCCCCGTCACCTCGAATGGCCTGTATTGCCTGCCGACGAGTGTCTGCAGCTGGGACCAAATAGCCGTCGTGTATTTGTAGATCTCCTCCGATGTGACGACTGCGGGTGCTTGTTCCACAGTGGTGGCAGAAGAAATGCTGGGTGCCTGAGCGCTGGAGATACTCTGTTGACGGCTAGTCTTTGTGGACGCTTGGGTCGAGTCGGCTGGCGTGGCTAGTGCCTCCTCTGTGAGTGAGCCGTTCACCTGCACCGGGTGGACAGTCTGGACAGTCTCGGAAGGGTCCTCGGAGGCTGTTGCGACTCTTCCATCATCCGCATAGATTCCAGAATCGTGAATATTCGAACCTTGGAACCGACGAACAAGGTCGAGTCTCAGTACCTCCCGCACAGCATCGGTGTCCTCCGGGCCGATTGGCTCATCGTTCGCGCTGCATCCAGGGTCGAAGAAGTGTATAACACCCTTGCCGGAGCGGATGGCAAGGGCATGGGCCGTCAGGGCAATGTCCTGCGCGGACTGAAGAGACTCAGACTGCAGGAATGTCCAACCTGAGTTTCTGATGGATGTGATGGCCGAATAGTCGGGATAGTGCGCAGGTTGTAGTGCTACATGGATGACGACTGGGTAGTGGGCGAGCTTATAGAGGTGTCCGATTGAGGGAAGGAGGACGGAAGAGCTGGTTGTGACGGACACGAGGCGGCCTGAACGGATAGGAGTGAAGACGGATAGTAAGGGGTCGGTGTTGTGCCTTACGGACTGGACATCAGGCACACTGTCTGGACCGCGCGCCACAAGGCTCCTGTCCTTGCGGGCAACATAGCGCTTGAGATGTGAGGAGAATGCCGAGTCGGCGGCGAGTGATGGCTGTACAGAGACAATGACGTCGCTGGCAAGGTATGCTATCCTTGCAACTGTCGAAAGAAGTAGTGTTAGCTACGTTGAAGACATATCGAGTACGCTATTCGCTAGATACATCCAAGACCCCCTCCCAAGTGCCGTTATCCCCTTTGCTGCCTCGCCAGAGGTCGCTGTCTCGTCGTTGACTTTTGATCTCTGGATTTTTGTCTGGAGTTTTTGGCGGGGACAGGGGACAACGGCATTGGGACATCGGCCAATCGCGGGGTGCATTCTGAGTGGTAAAAAGGGACCAAACTTACCAGCTTCTTCAGAGCTCCGGATCTGGATATTATTAGATGCATCTGCCATCGTGTCTGCGCCTTGTCCAGAGACGGAAGAGATGAGAGAGCTGAGGAGAGACGACATGATTTTTCTTTATGTCACAGTGCCTTCTCCACGGCCGTTTTTGATAATTCAGGGACTCGCCGGAATCCCGAGATGGCGATGGGAAGAAAAAGTTTCCCCAGAGCTTGTTGCCGTTTCTGCCCCAGCGAAAGCTGTTCGCCCCGCAAAGGCACCATCAATTGCATCAATTCTCTCTGCCGGTCGTCGATTGCGTGATCGCCGCTAATCGACCCGAGCATTGCAGCTCCAGTTGCCCCCATGGCTGACCAGCGAATTGCGCGCTACACAATTGGTCTCAAGGGTTGGCATTTCAGCGGTCCCTTGGTCATTGTTTGCATTATTGTGTCATTGGCCCCTGGGTTGCCACTGGGGAATGTGTTAGCTGGAGCTGCATGTTTGCAGATGCACTGTGATTTTGTGATCAGACAGTCAGCTGGAAGAGCTTGAAGAGGGCCTGAACAGCAAGTGTAAAGCATAACGGAGGTAGAGTATCACACTATGGCATCTGTAACTCGACCTAGATTTTATCTTACATTTCTCTAATGTACTGTACGAATGGCCATCTAGCAGAGATCCTGCTGCTGCTTCAGTCAGCTTGTGCGCCAAGCCTACCAAAAAGCAATTATGTACCTGGTATCGGTGGAGGTACGTACCGTGTAGCCTGATCCGGCAAACGTCCCAAGGTAAATGAGGTGTCGAGACCGACAGCCGCCGAGATCCACAGCGTCAACGGCTCGCTGCCAGTTGGTACGGCAGCCAAGCTATCGTCACTCAGAAGCTTCCTGTTGCGATATTCAACCACTCCGGAGCCACGTGCAGCACCTACTTGTGCAGTGGTATAAGTCTGGCCTTCTTGTGACCAATGCAACTATACGAGATGCCGAACTGCGAGCTACGAGCGCATGAATTGTTTCTTGTTATTAATCTGTTACCATACTGATCGGCAGTACCTGCTCCCAATGTGCGTGAACTCGTACGTGATAGTACCCTGGGAACCATATTCCCGATATGCAAACCATGACTCCCAAAAGCCATGATCAGACATCGATCCCTTCCAAGATGTCCCCCTCTTCAAGGCATAACGTCATTAATATTAGCGAAGTCTAGAGCCAACCATCCCACGGCCATAACCAACGGACAACAAGCAGCACAAGCTCAATAACAGCCAGGTGCCTTCAACTGAGTATCCCCTCTCTCCCAAGGCACATAGCCATCGACTTATTCAGCAGCACCTCCAAACTTCCTCCCAGCGCTCCTAATCCACTCCTCGTCCTCCTTCCCGCCAAGCCAGTAACCCCGTCCCACAGCGACCATCTTCCTCCCAAGCCACCCCTTCCACCCCTTCCCTCCCTCTCTCCCCTCCGCAAACGGATTCCCGTCCTCCAGCCCCTTGGCCTCCTCCTCCGCGTCCGCCGCAACGACCAGCACGCTCCTCGCAAACGCTGCCACCACGAGCGAGAAGTATATCCGGACGACCGCCGTGAACAGCACGACGAGCACCATGCTGACCGCCGTCTCCTCGACCCCGACCCCCTTCGAGACCTGCTTCTGCTGCGTCGGGTCCAGGTCCTCCCCCGCCGCCGCCGGCACCCCGTCCGCGGCGCCCGCCTGCTTCCCGGCCGTGCCCTCCGGGTCGTGGAACGAGGCGCGGTACCACAGCACCGCGAAGGCGGCGACGTAGGCGGCGTTGACGAGCGTGTCGGTGACGTACAGCCACGCCAGGCTCAGGACGTGGAACGGCGTGTGCCGCCGGATGTGCGGCATCAGCACCGCCAGCGCGACCAGGCAGTAGAGCGAGGAGAAGTACATGGACAGCTGCACCGGCGAGAGGGCGTAGCCCGTGAATATGGCGAGCAGGCCGTAGGCGCCCGTGGCTTTGTTGACGAGGAGCGAGAGGGCTATCAGTTCCGTGCCGGTCTGGAGGGATATCAGGCCTAGGAAGGTCTAGCGTGACCGATTAGCAAGGTTTGTTCGAGGTAGATTTCAAGGGCGGTAAGGGTTTGTACTTTTGGCCGCGGCACGCGGAGCCAGGAGCCCCGCGATGAAGCTGCCATTGTGTATGAAATTGTATGTCTCTCTTCCCAGCGCTTGGGCACTGAGTTGTAAGTATTTTGGTCAGAATGGTGGTTGTTGTGCAGAGTTTTGTTGCAAGGCCGGGCTTATGGAGGACCCCGGTCTCGAAGGGTCCGGCAGGTCCGGATGCACGTCAATGGCGTCAAGAATGCTACATCGGGTAAGCTGGCGCGTGCGCTCCAGGGTTAGGGTTGAGCTTATCAGACAGGAAAACACCACCACATGCCATCGAGAGCACAGTCTTGGATTATGATGAAAAGTGATGCCAAAAACTGCGCCAGGTCTGCTTCCTATGTAAGGCCCGCCATTCCAGTAGCCAAGGAGCAACAGCAAAAGGGCCAAAAGGAATATGCCACCGTCGAGACCCGATAGTTTGAGATGGATTCGAATGCCGAGCTGGCTGGGAGTTCCCCCACGCTCTCCCGCCCGGTCAGGGTCCAAGCTACCGGGTTGCCTATAAGGGATAGCGACAAATCTTTGACAGAACAGTACAACCGGGATGTTGCGTGTTGGAAGCTCACTCAACATTTCGGTTGGTAAAGGTACCCAGTGTTGTATCACCAAGAGTTCACCTTGCCCGGATGAAGCCAAGAGCTTGACAGCTCACTAGGGATGAACCGTTAAAAAGGTGCAGAGCCTCAGTAAGGCAATGCAAGATAGCCCGCCACCAGTCTCCCACCTTGCCGTATCCTAACCAGACGCGTTCCCAAACTCCAAACATATTGGAGATGACTCTGATGAGCCAAAAAGCCAGACCTCAAGAGATATTCCGTCAGTAGTTCGAGGCCTTGACAGACGTCTTAAAATCAGCTTGACAGAATCTGTATGCTCATCAGTCGAAATGAAACCCGATATTCGTTTTTACCTTCCTGGTTCACTCTTGCCGCATGACCACATCTGATACTCGTGTTGGAAGACAAGAGTATCTTTGTCGCCGGTCTCAAGAGAAGACAAGCAGCATTAGGACTGCGAACGCAGACATGTTTCCCGCCAATGGCTCAAAACACTGTCAGGCTTGGGTTTCAAGTGCAAGTTATCCGAGGTCTCCGAGATGTATGTATCGAGGGAAAAGGAGAAAATGAGATAATCCTAAGCTCAGTATGCGAAGGCATGTTTGACATCCACGGCCCGTGATACGCAGCTGGGAGATCACGAAAGGAGATTCTTGAGTCAAGACGCCGGCATATATACAGCGGCATGAGCACCATGCGTGTCTCACACCAGCAGAGATGCATAGCCTCACATCATCACGTAAAGGCACAAGAGATTACACAGCACAAGTCATTTCATAAGCATTGCTTGTTCCATTCGAGACTACTCGCACGTATCAAGGCAACAACCAGTTCAGCACGACACCCGTATGTACGGTTACAGTCCGCGGTAACAACAAGCAAAACACGCAAAAAAGGAAAACAAAGAACAAGTGTCAGCCTTGGCCACAGCAAAATGGCGATCCATCAACCCCAAGAAGACGACATCAAAGTCTCTCCCCTGGCGACGGTATGCTTTCGTCAAATCCTCCTCCCTCACCCATCCCACCGTTTCCTCCTCCTGACTCTTCTCTCTCTTAACTCTCAAAGGTTCTTCCCCGCCCTGGCGACGCCGTTGCTGATGCGGCGGTGGGTGCCGGCGGCCATCCTCTCCATGGGCACGCGCTCAACCGTCTTCTTGACGGTGCGCTCGACGGGGGGCGCGATGCGCTGCACGCCGCGCTCGACGGGGCTCTTGAAGAAGGTGATGTTGCGCTCCCACCGCGGCGCCCAGTGGGCCGTCTGCGCGGCCACCCGCTCCGACGCTCCCGGCATCATCATGTAGAAGGGCGCGAAGGCCGTGGCGCCGGCGGCGCCGAAGAAGAGGATTTCCGAGCGGCGGGCGGCAGGGATGCGGACGGGCATTTTGGAGGGTTGGGTTTTGGTGGTGGTTTTGATTAAATGTAGGTTTACTAGAGACCGTGTGTTAGTGGTTTGTCGGTGTCTACCAAGGAAAGGAAATGGGTAGAAATAGAGAACGAGTGCGGAGGAGTGTTATGTATTCACAGCTGAAGACCACTTATTCAGATGGGTGAAGAGGAACTGAGGCAAGGTTATGATAAATGGAAGGCGTTCTGTGATGGTAACACTGATGACAGGAGAGAGGATGACCAACCTTAGGTGGCAGCGTCTCGGGCGAGAACGATGCTAATGCTGATGCTTGACGATAGGAAGATGCGACTCTCTCTTGTATACACGAGACCTGTCTATCGTCTATTTGATGCAGAGTTGACCTTGACAAAGAAGAAGTTGGAGTTATTGTGTAACACGAGAGTGATGGACGGGAAGGATTGGACAGACGTTGAAGGGACGGGAGAGGCTCTGCTTATAAAGGGGAGGGTGTCTTCCCCTCCTGGTAACTCGGGGGCAGACCAGCAGGAACCCTCTTCACTGCCTGCCCATCCAAGAACCCCAGTAAAGACCAGCGAATGTGTGGGAAGCGCCCAATTCCATGTAAGGAAGCGAGTCTGGGGAAGAGGAAGCGGGGTAAAAGGGTGTCGCATACCAGACGGCCACCAATGAGAGCACGGATGGACGTCAATCTCTCGTCAAAAACGGCAGCCATCGTCTCACTCTTGCTGGACTGGTGGCGCAATGGTCTGAACTCTCTTTCAGGCCTAACAGTGGGCAATCACGGTGATAGTTGGTCACCTGGTCACCAACCAAGTGTCATCTCTGGCCACTGTTCACCCTTCCCCCTCCAGTTCATCCAGCTGCTCGTTCACTCTCTTTCCTATCAACCCTTTTTTTAACTTTGACTCTCCTTCGATTCATCTCCTCGACTACCAAATGACTCGATAACACCAGGAACAGATTCGATATATCAACCAAGTTATCAATAGCTCCAGTTATGGATCCTCTTGCGATCCATCCTCATGGCTAAGGCGCCAGTGGGTCGACGCTATCGCCAACTTTTCCCCGCTTCCCCGGACTTTGATCACACTCCGCTCCACTTGGCCTGCTTGCCAGTGCTGCCCTAACACTCAAGCGTGAAGATCGACCCACTGGATGTTAACGACAGCAGAAGGGCAAGGCCTCGAGATTGCTGATACGGAACAAGATGAGGAAAGGAGAGGAGACTGGGCACGTGCCGCATGTTACAACCATCCAAAGATTCAGATAGTAGGTTTAGAGTCGATTTTCAGACGAGAAGTGCCTTGATGGAGCGAATTGTGCCTTTGAAATGGTGCCATCGTTACATTCGCGTTTCTGCGTTATGAGAGTGCTCTGGCGACGCCATGCTAGCGGGTTCAATCTCAGCCACGAACCTTCTCCCCTCGACTGATCGTAGCGGTCATCGTGATCTACTTTGGATTCGAAGCATATGTAGGCCTCACAAAAACTACATTGAGATTGAGATCACTTCCAGAAGGATGCGGCTTAATCGTCCAAATGCAGCGAATACTGGGACAATCGTGTGGGAGATGTCGAGCCGGCTGCATGTCGTAAACCCAGTGCCGGTATCTCATGTCCGAGGTGTCTTGATGTTAGCATATCACGAAGCGGACCTCAAGGGACGGACCTTGGATGATATCTGGCACACCTGGCCAGGAAACGGGCAAAGCGATCTATTGTGGTTAGGTTCATAAGCATTCCAATTATTTGCTCATCAAGACTCACTGGATGGCTCTTCCAGACGCCGCCCCAATTTCACACTCTCGAACTGCGCCTCTTCGTCGTCAACGTCACCCCGCGTAGTAGAATGTAAGCCATGCACCGGCATGACTCCTCAACCCAGCACCTTCAGCTTCTGCTTCTTCTTCTTCTTCCCCTCGCCGTCCCCGCCCCCGCCGCTCTTCCCCTTCTGAAACGTCCTCCAGCTATCGATCCTCTGGTCCCTCGTAGCCTCCCAGTCCTGCTCGTGCTGCCTCTTCCGCTTCCTCGCCTCGAGCTCCTCGTCCGCCTTCTTCTGCTCGCGGCCCTCCTCCTGCATCTGCGCCTTGAGCTGCCGCCGCCGCCGCTGCTCGTTCTCGATCAGCACGAACTTGGTCTTGTCCGCCCACTTCTTCTCGAACTCGGGCTCCCGCAGCTCCGGGCTGTCGACCGTCCACCCGTTCTCGCGGATCAGCAGCATGCGCGCGTCCGCGATCGCCTCGTCCAGCCGCTCGCGCGTCTTCTCGTCCATCAGCTCCGTCTGCGCCTTCTTCAGCCGGTCGAACGCCTCCGGCGCGAGCGGGTTCTTGGTCTTGTCCGGGTGGATGAGGAGCGAGGTCTTGCGGTACGCCATCTTGATGTCGGATTCGGGGACGCCGGGCTTGAGGCCCAGGACTGCGTAGCTGTGGTGCGGGTGTTAGCGCTTGGTGAATATGTGCTGCCCAAGGACAGTGATGGAATTGAACTTACGCATCTAGCCTGAAGGCCTGTAGGATTCGGTTGATCTCTGCGTCCTTCTCCCATTCTTTTGCTTCTGCTTCCAGCACTTCGAGCGCATCTCTGCTGTCTTCAACGGGCGGCTTCTGCGCCTTGTCATCGGCTGTGGTCGCCATACTGGAGGAGTTGAGGTGTCGCACTGGGTCGTGAGCGTAAATGTCTACCAGACACAAAGCCTTGAACAGGATTTTAAGTACGAGCCGTGCTATATGGATTGATTGCGCGTCGTAATGCCGGATGAATTGATGCTTGAAGTCGTAAGGCTGTTGGCTGTCGCACTTCATGCGCAGTGGCGGTCCTTATCGATAAGATAAGAAAACGGTCCCCGCCAAAAAGTTGCATATCGAAAAATCTCCCCGGCGACTCAGCCGATAACACTCACTATCCCCCCAATCCATTAACCGGCCACATTGGCCTTACAAACCTTCAATTACGGCACTTTCTTTCTTTCGGACAAGATATAGTGCTTTCTTGCAATAATGGGCCCAAGACAACGGGCGCATCGGGCGCCATCTCCGGCTCGCTCGGAGGCCGAAGTGGACATCGCTGGGGCTCTCTTCGAGGGCAGCGATGCTTCAGGGGACGAGCAGCAAAATCCTGCTCACGAATCTGGTGACTTCGACTTCGATGGCTTCCTCAACGCTGGAGACGATGGTGCGGATGACGACGGCGGAGACGAGGCGTTCATTGCCCTCCAACAGGCCGCTTCCTTCAGGAAGTCGTCCAACCTCAAGGGCAAGACGGTCAAGAAAGGAGGTGGTTTCCAGGCGATGGGTATGTTCAGTTGATACGGTTTACTCTATTTATCTGGATTAATTTCTAACAATGTGGCTAATCAGGTCTCAACGCAAACCTCCTGCGAGCGATCACCCGCAAAGGCTTCTCCGTCCCCACCCCGATCCAGCGCAAAGCTATCCCCTTGGTCCTCGACAAGCGAGACGTGGTAGGCATGGCCCGGACAGGATCCGGAAAGACGGCTGCCTTCGTAATACCAATGATCGAGCGTCTACGTGCACACAGCGCGCGAGTCGGCGCCAGAGCCCTCATCCTCTCACCATCCCGCGAACTTGCCCTCCAAACGCTCAAGGTAGTCAGAGAATTCGGCAAAGGAACAGACCTCAAGGGCGTCTTACTGGTCGGTGGTGACAGCCTGGAAGAGCAGTTCGCCGCCATGGCGACGAACCCGGACATTATCATTGCCACCCCGGGCCGTTTCCTGCATTTGAAGGTCGAAATGCACATGGACCTCTCTTCCATCCGCTACGTCGTTTTCGACGAGGCTGATCGCCTCTTCGAGATGGGTTTTGCGACCCAACTTACTGAGATTCTTCACGCTCTGCCTACGAACCGACAAACTCTACTTTTCTCCGCCACTCTACCCTCATCCCTCGTCGAGTTCGCGCGAGCAGGTCTCCAAGACCCCAGCCTCGTCCGTCTCGACGCAGAGTCAAAGGTCTCCCCCGACTTACAGTCGGCCTTCTTCTCCGTCAAAGGCGGAGAGAAGGAAGGCGCCCTGCTACACATCCTCCACGACGTGATCAAGATGCCCACCGGCCTCCCGGAGGGCGTCACGGAGCAATACGACGAGAAGCCGTCCCTCAAGCGCAAGCGCGACGGCGACCGGCCGGGACGCGAGAAGCCGACGGAGCACTCGACCATCATATTCGCGGCCACGAAGCACCACGTCGAGTTCCTCGCCAACCTCCTCATCCACGCCGGCTTCGCCGTGTCGTACGTCTACGGCGCGCTCGACCAGACGGCGCGCAAGATCCAGGTCGAGAACTTCCGCCGCGGCCGCTCCAACGTCCTGGTCGTGACCGACGTCGCCGCGCGGGGCATCGACATCCCCATCCTCGCCAACGTCGTCAACTATGACTTCCCGCCGCAGCCAAAGATCTTTGTCCACCGCGTCGGGCGCACCGCGCGCGCGGGGCAGAAGGGGTGGAGCTACAGCCTCGTGCGCGACTCAGACGCGCCGTACCTGCTGGACCTGCAGCTCTTCCTGGGCAGGAAGCTCGTTGTGGGCCGCGAGAGCGAGCGGCCGTCGTTCAGCGACGAGGTGGTGGTCGGGTCGCTGCAGCGCACCGAGGTGGAGCCCAACGTGGACTGGGTCAACCGGGTGCTGGAGGACAGCGAGGACCTGGCGGTGCTGCGGCGGGTGGCGGCCAAGGCGGAGAAGCTGTACGTCAAGACGCGCAACAGCGCGTCGGCGCAGAGCGCCAAGCGGGCGCGGGAGATGGTCGGGTCGCAGGCGTGGTCGCAGCTGCACCCGCTGTTCGGGGCGGCGGAGGCGGACAAGGAGGACGCGAGGGCGAGGATGCTGGCTACGATCAGCGGGTTCAAGCCGCAGGAGACGATCTTTGAGGTGGGCGACCAGGGCAAGGCGAAGGGGGCGAAGAATGTGGCGGCTGAGGCGGTCAGGGGGTTTAGGACGAGGGTTGCGCCGAGGAGGATGACGGCTCAGGAGCAGGAGATGAGGAGGGATAAGTACGCCAAGTACGGTCAGGAGAAGGATGGGGAGGGCGAGAGCAGTGAGGGGGAGGATGGGGAGGGAGAGGAAGGAGAGTTTGAGGATGAGGATGAGGTGGTGGTTGATGAGGAGGATGAGCTGGAGGTCACGGTATCCAACTCGGTGAATACGAGCAAAAAGGGACAGACGTCATTCGAGGACCCGTCTGTGTTCATGTCCTACACGCCCCGGACGCTGAACGCGGCCGAGGAGAAGGGATACGGCGTGCACTCGGGGTCGCAGGTGAACTTCGTCACGGCGGCGCGCGAGGTGGCCATGGACATGACCAACGACGAGGGCGCGGCGGCGTTCGGGGTGCCGACGCGGGCCAAGATGCGGTGGGACAAGAAGAACAAGAAGTACGTGTCGCGCGACAACGACGAGGACGGGTCCAAGGGCGCCAAGATGATACGCGGCGAGAGCGGCGTCAAGATCGCGGCCAGCTTCCAGTCGGGCCGGTTCGACCGGTGGCGCAAGGCCAACAAGCTCGGCAGCATGCCGCACGTGGGTGAGTTCGAGAAGAGCGGGCTGGCGAGGCAGGCCGCGGGTCCCGGAGGGGGCGCGGGCGCGTCCGGCCCGCGGTACAAGCACAAGAAGGAGCAGGAGCCGAAGGATGCTGACAAGTTCCGCGACGACTACCACGTGCGCAAGAAGAGGGTCGCCGAGGCGAAGGAGAAGAGGATTGGCAAGTATAGGGACGGGGCGGGCAGTACGAAGGAGATCAAGAGCGCGCATGACATCCAGAAGGAGAGGAGGATTGCGGCGCTGAAGAGGGAGAAGAATGCCAGGCCTGAGAAGAAGAGGGGCCGGGTGAAGAAGAAGGGGTAAATGTAGTCATTCTGATAGGTAGCTGGCATAGTGGCTAGCAGTGCTGAGTACGGAGATAGGGAAAGGCAGTAGTCAGGCTGGGGCCAATAATTGATCGTGTGCTGCAGTCCGAGCATATCGGTTCGCGACATCTTTACAGGTTTAGACCGTGAATTGACGAACTGCCTGGTACGTCGATTGCAATCCGCATCTCTTTATTTGGTGGACCGCAGCAGTTGTACCACAGTAAGCTGAGGCTTGAGGCTGAACTTGGACTGAAGGATCGCAGACGAATGAGGCTTTGTGGGTGAATGACCCAACTTGTCCAAAATCGCCGGCTTACATTGTGATCGTGACCGGTCTAAGTCTTACCTCATCTGTCAGGTCCTCGCAACATGTCTCTTTGTAGGTCGAGGCAGAAGTCCGAGGACCACCAAAACAACCAGATAGTTTAGTATTCTAAGAACTCGTGATGGTGTGTTCGTCTTTACGTCTTCATAAGATAGGAATGGGACAGTTGTATAAAAGGGGTCTTTACCCCTCGCTGCTAGTCGACATAGAGCTAGTATAGCATCACATCCAGCCAGCAAGCATCACACTCAATATCAATATATTCACACTCACCTTCTGAACCATTCATCTTTCTCTTTCAGTACTCTTATATACTACCCTTTCACCCAACCAACAAAAAAATGACGATCCGCAAGCGCCTCCTCCTCTGGGACTACACCAACACGCGCGACTGCCCCAACGCAATCGACGCCCTCAACTTCAACAACGGGCCCTTCTCCGCCGTGTCCAACTGGAACGCGTGGTACCCGACGGAGCTCAAGAACCGCCTCCCCTTCCGGCCTATGGTGCGCACCCCCGCCCAGCTCGGCGGCGACGAGTGGGGCTGGCTCGCCAACGGGGCCTTCAAGTACGACGTCGTGCACTTCTACAACGAGCCCGAGCGCCAGGGCGTCAAGCCCCAGGACGCGGCCACCAAATGGAAGGCGCAGATGGTGGGTGTGCTGCGCCGCCAGAAGGGCAAGAAGCTCGTCGGCCCCAGCGTGGCGAGCGACGACGCGGGGAGGAAGTGGCTGCGCGAGTTTATGGCTGCTATTGGGGGGGATAAGCCGGATTACTTGGGGCTGCATTACTATGGGACTGATGCGGCGGCGGCGAAGAAGTACCTGGCAGATATGCACGCCGAGTTCAAGCTGCCGGTTATTGTCAGTGAGATCGCGTGTATTGATCGTGATGGGCACAAGGTCGAGAGGTGGACGGTCGACATGGCGAACTGGATGGATGGGCAGGATTGGATCAAGGAGTATGGTTTCTTTGGGTGTATGCGGAACGTCGCCGACGGGTTTGTCAGTCCCGCTGCGCAGCTGATGGATAAGAACGGTAAGTTTACGGCCTTGATGAACAAGTTGAACACGGAGCAGCCGATGAAGTAGGGAGATGGCGTGGTAGTGTGTACATATAATGTGGGTTATTTGGTCGCAAGGTACTACTGGTGTTTGGGTATATAGAGTCGATATAGTTTGCAACTTGTTTCAAGTTATACACAGTCCATGTATGTACGATCTACCGAAGTTCGTTATAAAGGGGATTCGTGCTATATTGAGACCCTAACTGTCATCAGGTGGCACGGAACGCCTCACGAGTGCACACGCAGTATCTGAGTCCAAAACACATTTTCCCTCGCGGTTGTTGCCATCCGAAGCCCTCTCTTTCTATTCTTCCTTTCATCGCTATGGGGATATTCTCAGCATATGTACTGAAACCGCGTACCAACCTGCAAAATCAACGCTATGAAAGACGAGGATGTTCCCTCTTAGTGCCGTAACATCGAGATGCAAAGTCGACCAGATTTCTGGAAGTGGTCGAGAACAAACCCCTATCACTGGCTTTCAACAGCCAAAAGACATTCTCTAGTAAAAAACCGAATGAACGCCGTCACGCCCTTTTGTGGCCAAATATCCCATCTTTCCTTGCCTGGGTTATATTACAAGTGACCATGGGTAAATATACAGAGGAAAAAGTAAGAAGACGCATGTACAAAGCGAGTGTTGCGGTGCCATTCGTAGCAATCCGCGAAAGTTTAACGTAAGAGAGATCATATCTCGATTCTATGCGGAGCCTTCGGCGTTCTTGTTCGGATAGACTGACGACATGAGTTAGTAGCTTTCTTCTCACAGTTTGTCAATGTCAACTTACACCAGGCGCAAACCGCAATGATGAAATACAGGCATACCAGCAGCTGCCCCTCGAGCCAGTGGCTCTTGCCGTCGCCAATCAGGTAGTTGACCAGCAGGACCGACACGAAGAGGACCGCAACCTGGAAGAGGTCGAAGCTGAGCGTCATGTCTTCGATTCCCATGCCCCAACCGATAATAACGAGCAGGGGGATCAGGAACAGGGCGACCTGCATGCTCGAGCCGACCGCCACTCCGATGGCCAGATCCATCTTGTCCTTGATAGCGACCGTAACGGCCGTGGCGTGCTCGGCAGCGTTACCGACAATGGGGAGCAGAATCAGGCCGACGAACTCCTCGCTCAGACCGCCTTGCTTGGTGACGGCGTCGATGGAGTCGACCATGAACTCGGCGCAGAGGGCAATCACGACCGTGGAGGCGGCGAGGGTGCCGATAGCGACCCAGAAGTGGAGCTGCGGGTCCTCGCCCTCGTCGTCCTCGTCCTTGGGATGCAGATTCAGCATCGTCTTCCGGAGCTGTTCCTGGTCCGAGACACCGTTGGCCATCATTCCTACGGGATTCACCATGGCCTGGCCGATGGCGCCGGGCTTGATCGCCTTGCGGTACGGTTTAGCTGGCACTTTCTGGCTCTCCTCGCTAAACATCAGGTGATGCGTCTTGAGCTGGAAGAACAGATAGGCGGCGTAGACGATGAGGAGGATGACAGCCGTACCTCTCGACAGAGCGGCCACGTTGACGTCCGAGGCCGTGTTGTCGTTGGCATCGAAGACCGTGGGCACAATAATACTGGCCACGGCCAAGGCCAGCATACTGGCGGCGGTCTGTGCGACGGTGGTGTTGAAGAACTGCTCCTGTCTTCGCAGCCCGCCGAAGAAGAAGCACATGCCTAGGACGAGCAGTAGGTTGGACAAGATACTTCCGATCAGCGAGGTCTGGACGATGACGACCTTGGGCGTCGGCTGAGTCAGGGCGATGATGGCGACGATCAACTCGACAGCATTGCTAGTACACAAAATGTCAGCTTCCGTAGCGTCACAGGCGCGAAGCAGGGTCGCGGATCACCAGCGCAATGCACGTACCCAAAGGTTGCGTTGAGCAGACCGCCTAGCGTTTCACCAGTGCGCAGAGCGATTTCCTCGGTGGCGAAGCTCAGCATGGCAGCGAGCGGGATAATGGCGATAAAATTGATGACGAACACGGGGATCTTGCCCACGGAAGGGACAAAGTTGAGGGCGATGCCGATCGGTGCAGCGACGAGCAAGACGTTGATCCACGAGTTCAGCAGCGTGCGTCGCAACTGATTCGCAACGGTGAAGGGCTCTTTGGGCTGTACGTTTTTGAACATGCGGTTCTTCTGCTTCTTCTTTCCGTTTGCATCGACATCTGCGGCGACTTCGTTTTCCTGCGACTCGTCCTTGTCGCCCGCAGCCTTGCCGTTCCTCTGGCGCACGGCTCCGTTTTGCGGGATTACCGGCGAGTGCGTCGACGGTGTGCCGACCACGGTGCGACCGCTTTCCGGCTGGCTGGGGTCGACACCGGCGGCCTCGTCCCTCTTTGAAAAACTTGGTCCTGAGTAATCATCTTCGGAGGTCGGTCTTTGCGACACGCCAGGCTCGGTCTGGAAATGTGTCACGGGCGACAAGTCGTCGGCGCCTTCTTGGGCCTCGAGCGAACCGCCATCCCACGTCTGGCTTCTGGGGTTATTTGTCGCCTTCTGTTTCTTGGACCACGTGTGCGCAAATGGATTCGGCCAGCCGGAGTCGGTACGACCCAGGAGATGGGCGTCGCGCTTGATGCGAGAATGGTTGACTGACGACGACATGGCATTAGTGGTGGTTGACGAGGCGAATGATGCAAGTAGTACGCAAGGTTGAATGTTTTAGGAGGGTGCAAGGGCCATGTCAATAAATAGAAACAACAAGTGACATCTGCCACACACAAGGCAAGCCGAGGTGAGAGAATCACACCGGCAGCGTATTTGTGTTGGTTGTACGAAGCTGCAACGAGAATACACGAGATGCCGAGAGGGGGGAAATGGGCAATAATGTGCGTGATTGTACTGCGTACACAGTAGTGATGCGCAGACTTGTCCAAAACGAACGGGAAAAGGGCGGAATGGCAAGTTGGGAATCGTGAAGCGAGATAGCGGGTAGGGTAGTGTCAAATTCCCCACATTAGCGCATTCTGGGCAGTCTGGGCGTTTCTGGGCAGAAGTGGATGTGCCCAATGTGATGTTGTGAGGGAGAAAAAAAAATATGCGGTCTGATCAATGAACCAGACTGTGTGGGATGGATGTGTGGGTGTGATTTGTGGTTGTGTGGAGGGAATCTGTTTTTAAGCTTCTCTTTCTCTCTCTCTGTCTCTCTTTCTCACTTACAATGAGACGACATGTTGGAATGTGTTTCCGCGGCTCAGTTCGTTTCCGTGTGGACAACTGTAAGCGCTTGGATCGTAGTAAGAATAACAACGACCTGTTGGGCCTGTTGGACAGTGCCTCGATCCTCCTTTCACCAGGGATTTCCTGCGATGCGCGCGCTGTTCTTCGTCTCTCGATATGGCAGCTGGGTGTCTTTGTTTCAACTTCGTTCCCTTTGGCAGAAACTTCGTTTGTCCCTGGTCGGCAATGGTAGACCTGGTGACTCTTGTTAGACTCGCCAACTGAGACTGTTTGTCTCAACAGTTCCAACACAAGCAACAATCCTTTTAAGGTAGCTCGTTGCGGTTTGCTGCAGGGTGGATGTCGTAGGGTTGCCTCTGGACCGACTGGCTCCCTGTCAGGCTGAATCCGCACTTTGCAGACTGAATGGTTGGGCAGACTTCCGCTGCAAACAGTCGCTATGTCAAAACCGTAAGGCGGAGAAATTCTTCCCAAGGGTCCAGTTGCTGCAAAGCCTCAGTGCCTGTGAGCACTAGCACACACCTGATCGCGTAAGAATGCGCGTCGAGTTGCGATACGTAGGCAGTAAGACGTACTTTGGTAGGCGCAGTTGATCCACAAGAGGGTGCAAACCGAAGCAGAGGGATGGTATTATTTGAGATCAGGGTTTGCAGGAGCAGAGCCACAGAAGAGCATAAGGTAAAATGAAAGGAAAGAAGAGTCTTGGACAGGGTAGACGATCAAAGGGGGGGGAGAAGCCAGGACGTTGGATATATCCTGTTGGGATAAAATATGCTACTGCTACTACCTTGGTACCTACATAGGTACGTATTCTGTTTCTCAAATACGGTATAAAACCAATGCCGTGCCCCTTCTGTTTATGGCATCAAGTTTCAAAGAATCTACCTCCACCTGTACGGTTGGCTACTTGTCTGCCAGACCAGCAGCGATGATGACGGCGTTTATCACAGTGCTCGTGCCAATTTTGAGCGGCACTCAGAAACCAATGCAGGGGGGGATGTCCCCCAGTACTGCGGCAGACACCGCTAAAAGATTGCTAATTGGGACCTTAAGTTGGCGACCCGCAGTGGCCATGTTCTATCAATGCTACACTACAGTGCTACTTGAACATAACGGCAAAAATGACGTATCCCATCGCATCTGTCGTCGTTTCAGAAAACATCTCCTCCAGCCACACTTTACACAAATCTGCATCATGGAATGCCGATGGAACAAATGATGCGCGCCCAGATTCATCCAAGACCTCCAAGAGATGCTTGAACACTCCAAGCTTTCTGCGGTGTTGGATGCACAATGACGCCAAGTACTCTCAAGCTTTCTCAAGCTTTTCGGCCAAGGTCTGGGCTCTCTTGTCTCTTCTCAACAAAGTCGGCTAATGGCTTGGCATAATCACTCCGGGACATTGCCTGTTCTCCATTTCTCCATTCTCGTCCCGTATTTAATCTCCTTTGCAGCCCTTGCTGGGTTGGAGCCAGTTCCACCCTATGTCTAGTGCAAAAACACTGCCTACCTAGTACCTACCATAGTACACAGTACTACTACTGACGGGGGGAGACTGACCATCTCCTCCGGGCGTCTCACTAACGCAAAACCCGCGCGACTCTGTGCCTTGATGGAGGCCTCCGCCAAGACCATCCACCATTGGCCGCGCCGAGACTATACTATGATATCGTCGTCACCCTCTTCCTCAAGACCGTCAAATCTGGCCAATCGTGACGGACCGTCAGATAAAAAGGACAACGCATCACCGCTTCTTGACCCGTCACCGCGCTCTTTTCGGATCGGACTCACAGCTTGTCCGCAGGTTTGATGCTAACACACACTTGTTTTCGCCGTCGTTACCGGTACATCCTATATCGCAATCCAAGAGTTGGTCGTGATGCAAGCTTTTGTGTAGTACTGTTGTAACGGAATGGGAGAAAGGTCGTTGACCTTCCTCGATACCGGGACTGTGATTGCTCAGAACGACGCCCGCCTTGCAACAACAAATGCAATATTCTCGTAGGCGATAACTTCAACGAGCCACTGCTCCTGAACACTGACTGTATACCACCTCCTGATATTAAAATAATAGTTAGACGGGCGTATGCGCTTCAAGTGCCCCTGCCATGCATGTCATCTTCCATCTGCAGAAAAGGAAAACGCACATGTGGGCTTGGCTTAGAATATCCCACTGCAGTCCAGTGGCTGAAAAGCGAACAAGGTCTCATCGTAACGTGGTAGTCCTCGCGCTTCAAATAGACCTCCAGTCAAAACACATCACAGCCTAGGTTGTCGCCTCATAGAAACCCAACAGAATATCCCATCACATATAACCAACAAGGTACACGGAGGACCGTCCAAAATATACTTATACAGGTAACATAGATAAACCCGAAACCAATGCCACACCCCCATATATCCCCTACTCCCCTACTCCTTCCTGTCGTGCCCATGCCCATGCCCACCCGTGAGCCTCAACCCTAGAATCCCCTCCTGCTGCACGCTCCCCCTCCTCAGCGCAAGCTGGCTCGCATGCGCCCCCGCGCCGCCGACCGCAGGACTGCCGACCCTCGGACTGCCGAAGCCCCCAAGGCCCATGTACTCCTCCCTCGCAGCAGCGGCCGAACCGGGCGTCAACACCCCGGGCGGTAACCCGAGGGACGGAATGCTCGCCTCCGGCACATTCCCTGTCATCGTCCCGCCATTCTGTCCGCCGCGATTGGGCGGGGGCGTGGCCGCCACGTTACTACCGCTGCCGCTACCGCCTTGCTGCTGCGCCGCCGTGGCCGCCGCCGCCGCCGACCGCTCCAGCAGCTCCCGGTAAAACGTATCCAGCCCGGGACCGTCCAGACAGAAGGTTTCGAGGTCGTTCTTGACCGACTCCGGCTCCACGGCCGCCATGGCCGGCCTGAACGCCGCGGCACCGCCGTTTCCGAACTCGTTACCACCGCCGCCCCCGCCGAGGGACACGGCCCTGACGACGGGCGACGCGGCGCTGCCGAAGAACCCGACCGGCTTCACGCTCGGCGACGAGATGGGCGTCGGCTCCGCGATGCCGTAGGGCGTGTACGCGCCCGTGGCCTGCAGCATCGCCACCGCGCCGCGTCCGGGCCCCGGAGGCGGACCGCCCCCGCCGCGGTCCTGCTGCTGCTGCTGGGCGTCGGCGCCGCCCCCGCCGCGCATCTCCTTGTCGCGCGCCGAGGCGGCGCGGTTGCTGTACAGCCTGTTGGCCAGCAGGAGGAAGTCACCCTCGTCCGTGATCTCGGCGATGAGCGTGCCCGACCGGTGGATGTACTGCGTGTACTTGAAGTCGGGCTTGCCCCACGAGTACGACACGTCGACGTTGCTCGGGAAGTTGGACGCCGCTTCCATGTCGAGCACGAAGTCGAACTTCTTGAGGATGGCGCGCTGGTAGAAGTTGCGGCCCGGCTGCGCCTGCGGGACCAGCGAGCTCGCCTCGTAGTACGTCACCGGCTGCTGGTTGGGCGGCGGTTCGGCGAGCTTGATCAGATATGGTCGCCGGAACGGGTTGATGTCTGTGATGGCGCAGGCCTCGGCGATGGGGACTTCGACGAGCCGCAGGCTGTACTGCGCTGCCTCTCGCGCCCAGCTCTCAATGGCATCTTCGATGAGTTTCGCCGTCACGTTGATCCAGTCCACCCTGATGTGATAGCAGTTGTCTGGGTTGTGTAGGCGGTCGTAGTGCAGATCGACTACCTCTGGGCGGTACGATCGCTTCCGGTGGTCGACATCGTACTTCATGACTTTGCTGAGTATCACTCTGGGCCGCTTACCGGTTCCTGCCGTGGGCGCAGGGGTAGTGACGCCTGATATTGGCGAGCCTTCTTCGTGGATGGACGTCGGCCTCGACATTGTCGATCGTCCCGGCTCTCGTGGTGTGTGTTCCGACAGCGGCGTTGCAGGCACTGAAGGGCCAGACATGTCCCTCCGCTTGCTATTAAACCAACCAGGGTACGGCTTAGCGTACTCGCTACTGATTTGGTAAAAGTACTGCCCATCTCGGAATGGATGTCGCTTCTCGACATGGACGAACAATCCCCCTTCTCTCTTTGTGTCCTTTCCGCTCCCATCTTTCTCCTTCTCCACATGCCTTTCGTCATCGTTCACCATGAGTCTCCTGCCCAGGGCTTCGGCTTCCTCGCGGTCCTCGAGATCCTCAAAGTTATCTAGGAGCCAGCTTGTCATGTCCGATCCGATGAAGCAGTTGTAGTGCAGCCGCAAATGCCATCGCCGGTTCTGCATCCTGATTCCTCCGTTCTCTACCGGCTGCTGAATCGCTTCGGCCAGGCTTGCCAGGTTGAGCTTGTTCTTTGAGAATAGCTCTCTGTTTGTAACTAGCTGACCCTTCCTCGGGCCGCCTCCTTCAGCCTCCAGTAATGGGAGAGTTTCGAGTTCCGCGGCTATCACACGAGACGGGTCCTCGGTGCGATAGACAATATCGAGTGGATTGGGCGGTTTCTTGTGTCTGTTTCCGTGTTTCTGGAATCGCTTCTCCTCAGGTGCGTAGCGATGTTTCTGCCAGAGCAGCGCCAGCTTCCTAATGCCTTCAATGCGGACCTCCTCCTCGTTGTCCGTGCTTTGATCCTTAGGAGCCGCCGCAAATCTTCCAGCCATAGGTATCAGGACAAATCTTGTCCGCCAGAATCTTAGGTTCTCGCTCAGCTCGTCGTTATGCCCAGCGACATATGAGTCTATATAGTTCCAATTCCTCTCGCTTCTCGTAATGTCTATATCGTACGCGTGGTTCTCGTACTCCTTGTCTAAAAGAGTGCGGATTGCAGGCTTGTAGAATTGGCCAGAGTCTTGGGTAAGATTTGAGGAGTCCGTGGGCTTGCGAGTGAAAATGTTAATTTCAACTTCAGTGCCGTTGGCGCAGGAAAGCTGATGGATCGTGTTTCCGACCGACATAAATATACTTGTTCCGTCTTCCGCCGTATAATTGCGAGACAGAATTTCTCCAAGCTTGAGCTGTCTCTGCCCGAAGGCTTTGGCAACGGCTGGGCCGACGACGACCTGAAATCCTTGGGAGAACCGCAAGCCCACAAGTTCCCGTAACAATTCGTCCCTGGACCTAGCTTCTTCTTGCAGTTCGTCATCTGCGTTTTGTGAAACAATGTAAGGTTGGCGCTGATATTCGGCGTCGAACTGCCCTTTCGTAGGGAAATACTCCGTCGTCAAGGGGACTGCGGCCGGCGAGCACAACGACTTCCACTTCATTACCCGCATTTCGGAAGGCCGCGGGAAAACATGCTGCCATCGGCTGTACAGTGTTGTGACGTCGATGTTACTGGTGTCTGGATTTGACGGGTTCAGCACGGTGAGCCACGGTGACAAGACGGCTGTCGAAGACAGGGTAGCAGGTAATTCCGGCAGAGCGCCAGCCAAGAGTTTCGAGGTGTACACCTTCTGCGCGTCATCGGCTCTAATGGCTTCGGAATGCTTCAGGTCCCTGTCATCTACAGGCAGCTCACCGCGCAGGGTCGAAGCCAGAATCGAACCCGACGTAAGATGTGGTGCATCATGCGGAGTTTGCGTGCTCCTGATGACTATGGGTCTAGACGGCGTCTCTGGCGTCAGGTAAGAAGATGGTTGTCTGGACGCTCTGCCAGAACCGCCGTCAATAGGAAGTGTAGGCGTCGTACTAGACGATGTTTGACGCGAAATAGGCCGTTCGAGAGCTTTGACTGGGGTCAAAGCCGAGCTAGGGGCATTACTCTTTGACGCGTTGGCAGTTTCTGCGGTGACCTCTGCCACTACTGCCTTTGGAGCTGCAGTAACAAATCCACGTAACCCCAAGCTGATTTGTCGCATGAATTTGGGAGCCTTGGTCGGGGACAGCTTAGAGTTGAGGTTGGCATAGTCGGAGTCTCTCCGCGTCAACGATTCGGAACCAGGCCGCTCGGCCACATTCCGCTCAGAGGCATGGCTGATGCTTGACACAAGCTGGGTGGCGGTCGAAGCCCTTCTCTCCGTGTACGAAGTAGCTAAGAGCCCGTTATCATCCTGCAGCTGATATCTCACGCCGGGTTCCAAACCCTTCGCATGACGGCGCGAGTTACTGCGTCGTGACGTAGGCAAACGAGCTCTCGACTCATCGTACTCCTGCAATTGTCTCCAGATTGACTTGGCCGACGACTTGGAAGCCTTATCTGGTGCGAATTTCTGAAAACCATAGACATGATCGAAGAGGGTTTCTGGGACCTTGGTGTTCCTGATTCCAACATTTGGGCTACCCTGTGCCTGCCCAGAACGCAGCGCACTATGCGGAAAATACATATCGGAGAACAGCGGGCTTGTTTCGATTTCGTTCGTCTCGAGCACGCTCCTCATCTGTAAGTCGTACATCCTGCAGCGAATTGCGAATTCGCCCTCAGCCTCTCTCTGAGGCGTGTCTTGAACGGACAGAGCTATGCCTTGGTACGATAGAGCTTCCTCGGATGTGCCAGTCCAGTACGACACGTGCAGCCACTGAGGAAGTGCATAGCACCAGTCTTCCCTCATAGCATTGTTACTAGGAATGCCCCCGCGCAGCATCATATCTGTCCCTTTACCGGGAGAAAAGGAGCTTCCAAGACTAGAGTAGCTTCCCACGATAGGGGTGGCCTGTTTTGGAGTGGCTCCGCGGCTGAGCAGATTCGGCTTACTGGTGGCGCGCTCAAGGTGCTGCGGATTTCGATAACGGAATAGGGGTACCGAATGGAGAGGCATTTTCGGAACACAGATGAGGTCAATTCCGATTCCATTTCCAACAAGAGCCTCCGTGGTACGGCGTAATGCCTCGTATTCGACCTCGAAGACGCCTGGGCTCGGCGATATGACAACCACAGAGATGCCCGTCCTCATGAGGTCTCGATCTATGTAATCGTGGGCGAAAAGCGTGGAGGCCATGTTTATGGCTTCAAGAACGTTCCCGTATATGGCTCGAGAGGAAATCGGCTTGATACGGCTGGTTGGTGTGTCCTTCTCTGACGCATCCTCTGCCGTTGAAAACGAGCTCATAGCCTCCTGATGGTGTTCGCTTATGTCTCGACGGAAAAAGTTGAACTCCTTCTTTAGCTGAGTGAGGATGGTCGTCCACTCTCCGCTAGCCATGTCGCTGACCACGACCCGGTAGAAATCCTTATACGGCCGTCTTTCACCCGACGGCTGGACGCCAGTGTAATAGTCGTTGTGCATTGTTGCGCCAGCCAGTTCAGTTGACAGGCCCAGGTCATACTCGACTCGAGCGAACAGCACGATGCTCACCAGGTGTTTCACCTTCAAAGCAACCCATTTCTTGAAGAGGGCTGGGAGGAAGCCGTTGACCACTTTGTTAAACATTATCTCGCCGGAGCCATCGGAGTCAAAATCCCACATTTCTCTCGCCATTTGAATGAAGAGGACGTAGCGGGCGGACTCGCTTCTGAAGATCGGTCTCGTGTTGCGGCCGAAGAAGGCTGACTGAGCTTTGCGTCCTTCCACATAGACCGTTGTGACCTGCGCCTTTATAGTGCCGAGGAAGAGCACCATTTGACCCTTGTAAACTGTCCGCTCGGACATCTCACCAACAACCAGCCGCCACATGTCCGACCGGGAGAGGTACTGGTCTTTGAAGGACAGCTCCACATGCGAAGCCTCTATAGCAGGATTGCTCGAATCGACCGGTGTGAGAGTAACTTGTGACCCTTTCTTCATGCCAAACACGTCTGCAATGTGCTTGGCGACGTACACCTCAACGTTGGGCATCTTGGACTTTTGATCTCTTGTCATATCCTTGACGATGCAGATGTAGCGCTTCGAACTATCCGCTCCTTTTGCATGCGCAGCAGGAGAGGCATCCTTACTACGGTCATGATACGTCTGTTTTCCCAAGTTACTCTGCGCTGGCTTATCGGTCTCAGCTCTGACCACATCTATGGCGACGAGACTTCCAGCTTTGTAATCGGAACCTAGATTGTCTAGGTTTAGGAGGACTTCGTCTCGGGCGAAGGATTCGTTGACCGTGACCGTCCACTTCCGGTCCAATCGTGGCGGTTTCGGCAGCGGCATATCGCGGATGGTCGAGTTACTCGACATGGTATTCTCTGGAGAGGCCGGGGGCTGCTCTAGTGGTCGTTCCAAGCTCGATTTACTAACTTGCCGAAGATGGGACGACCAGGGCGGCCGCCGTGGCATAGAGGACGGAGTCGATGCGTTCCGCGAAGACGACATGGCTATGCCAGGACGCGTGGCTTAAGGCATGCTGCATCCTGGCCAGTTCCAGCACTAGAACAGCAAGTTGGACCGAACGAATTGATTAACAATATTGCCAAAGATACGAGTGATGCTCGGCAACTGAACCGGAACATCGCAGCTCATCTGGTTGCACCTCCATTATGTCAAGCGCGGCAGAATCGAGAGCCCCACAGCGGGTCACACTCACCGCCTGCCTGCTTTGGCGTCCTGCAGGTGGTGGCATACCAGTGGACTGTACAGACCCACTATTTCGTTGCACTGCAGTCTGCAGCGCTTTCAATCCCGTTTCTGTCCAGGAACACAGCAGTTCCATTCGCCCTCAATCTCACAACAACAAGGATGGGATAGAAGCAGTGGATATAAACTGGCGATGGCACCTCTATGGCAATGGATATGAACTTCATTCCACAATGCAGATATGTTTGTACTTGTCTAACTGGATTTGCGATAGTTATGTTGCGGTAACCGGATCTGTTTTTTTCGTACATGGACAGACAATCCAATGTAGCATGGCTTGCCTCGTTACCGAGCTGTCGGAGACACAAGGCGACCTGACCTGAGGTGATCTCCCCTAGCTTTAAGCCTTGAATGCCGGCACAACGACTCCTTCGGAGGGCCACCATTCCATCGTCTCCTTCCAATGTCCGCCGCAAGCCCGAGTAGTCCCGCCCTATTCAAGACTGATTCGCTAATTCGACTCGCCGGAACCAACTAAGGGCAGACAAAGAAGCGAGCCGTGTAGCTGGACATGTGACCGTCCTCCGGCTCCGTCTTTTCTGTCCGATGAAGACGATCTTCCCGCTCCCGCGGCAGTCGTCCGTGTGTGGGGCAATGGCAAGACTCAAATTCCCTGGAACGACGTGTTGCTGCTTTGTCTCATCTGCAGTTTCGAAGGCAGGAGCAGATCTTGGGTTGTCAACTCGGCATTCAGCTCCACGGTAGTTCTTGCTGCTGCTTAAAAGCGACTTATTGTCATCAAGTATTAGGGGTTTCTTCACTCACTGTCTCCCTGACGTTCAAACCCGAATCGGGACCTGCGAACACATCTCGCCACCAAGCACTTTGCTCCTAGGTATCCTTACTTACCTCGAAATATGAAGTTTAAATTTCGATCTAAGGAGCGGCTGATTGCTACTCTTTGCATCTCCTCTGCTTGGTTTATTGCTGAGATATGCGGTAAGTGCTCCGTCACTATACTAGCTATTCTGCATACATACCTAATGTATTCTGTTCGCTAACGATTGCATACTCGTCCCAGTCGCCTTCAAGACCGGCTCCTTAGCTCTAATTGCAGATGCTTTTCATAGTGTATGTTCTACCATCCAAGTAAGTATCTTGTTGAGGACGTTGCTTGCTGACTATATTTTCAGATGAACGACCTGCTCGGTTTCAGTGTAGCATTAGCGGCAGTATATGTGAGTCTCACATGGGTAACCAAGGAGAGCCTAAGGAGGTATGGCTGACATTCACATCCAGGTGTCGGAACGCACTGCTTTTCCCCAAGACCTATCATTCGGATGGCAGAGAGCCCAGATGCTCGGCGCATTCTTCAATGGTGTCTTTCTACTCGCCCTCGGCATCAGCATTTTCCTCCAGTCGCTCGAGAGGTTCATCACCCTCGAGCGTGTTGAGCAGCCAAAACTTGTCTTGATCATGGGCTGTGTAGGCCTGACTGTTAATACCATCAGTGCCATCTTCCTTCACGGTGGGTCTTCAAAGGGATACGTGACGTGCGCGTGGCACTGACTGATGTGACCGATTATAGAGCACGATCACAGCCATAGCCCGGGTCAAGATCCGTTGGTTGATGCCGCTGGTGGCACGGCATCATCCTCGGCGGAACTACAGGCGCTTCAGCCCCACGCAGACCACCGGCATACTCGGTGCCAGGCCAAAGCCCCTGGCAGGGACCTGAATATGATGGGCGTGATGGTACACGTTATGGGAGATGCACTGAACAACATCGGAGTCATAATCGCGGCGCTAGTTATCTGGCTCACGCACTACGAGGGGAGGTACTACGCAGATCCAGGGGCGAGCTTGGGCATTTCCTTGATGATATTTCTGTCCTCCATACCGCTCGTGAAAAATAGCGGCACCATCCTCCTTCAGAGTGCACCTCGTGGCGTTGATCTCGGAGACATCAAGCATGACATCGAAACGGTAGGGTTCCTTCCATTACTGGCTGAGCTGACGAGAATATGCCACTGATACGGGCGGCAGATCCCCGGAATCGAGTCGGTCCACGAACTACACGTATGGCGGTTGGACCAGAAGAAAGCGATAGCAACGGCGCACGTGATGGTGGCGGATCAGCCGGTATCCAGTTTCATGGAGAAGGCGAAGACGGTTAGCGAGTGTCTTCACGCCTACGGCATCCATTCGACCACCATCCAGCCCGAACTGGTCGCCAAGCCAGCAGATCCGCCCGAGGCAGCCGTCAGCTCATCGGCATCGACAACCGCGGCAGCGGCAGCGGCAGCGGTTCGCAATCGGAAGGCTTCTACGACGACGCTGGCGGCGTGTCAAATGTTATGCGGGAAGGGATTATGCGAGAACCTGATGTGCTGTACCGGGGACATGCAAGGACACTGAGTTCGCAGTCGAAGGCCAATAAGGAACCGATCTTGCTTCACATGAGGACCATCCCGCATGCGTGCTATCGATTCTCAGTCCGCCCACGTGTGCAGCCTCGCCTCAGAGACAATTCCGCGCTTCCAGCGGCATGGGACCAGTTTAGCGGGTATGGCGTTATCCTAGGTCTCTTGTAGGGTCCTAAATGTCGACGATACTTGTGAGGCTGGCAAACCCAGAGCCACGGTGCCGGGTTGCATAATTCTCTGGCAGAAAGGTGCTGGACTTGAGTACGTCCTGTGTACGTGTTCGTGTTGTTCGATCTTACACATGCATTGCGCAGGAGTCGTTGACACTTGCCGTCTGGGGTTTTGGAGGGGTCGCAGCAAAGTACTCATGCACTGTAAGGTACAATACAGTAAATGCATTTACTGCCGCTTTTCGCAGGTAGGCACTCAACTGGCAGTTTCTTATAATGGCCCAAATCTCATGAACGAGGAGCTACCGTCAGGCAAATCCGACTTGGTCCGGCACTTTGTTCAACCAGGTCGTGGGAGTAGGTGGCCTAGGTATTTCGAATTTGGGAATGCATAGCCGGATTGAGGTTGAGCACAGAGTACGGAATCGACTGAGAAACAGCGCATCGTCGATGCCCAACCATCTCTTTGGCCCAGGGTGCATACCGGGGACAAGGATCGGATACCGGACGGGATGGGGGCTTATTACAGGCTACACGCGAGCCGCGATTTTCACCGCTCAACTACCTTTAGAGTGGAAGCAAAAATATCCGTTCCCTTGTCTCTGATATTGACGTCAGAGGCTGACATGCAAGGCTGCTGGCAAGTAACGGCTGTAAGGACGCGGATAGCAAATAACGGCATGCACCCTGGACCATGTCCACGTCAGTCTGGCCGTCTATCGGTGTGTGTGCGTGATGTCTGCAGCATGCAGGCCTTCACTCAAACGCCATGTACGCACATAGTGCAAAGTGCGAGAAGCGGCATGCGGAGTGTAGGCATGTTCAAGCAAGTGCATGCAGCATCCCACCCAGGCTCACCCACTGTGAAATTATCCTTCGAATAAGAAATGCTTCATGTCTGGTAAGGGCGTCAGCACACCGCAATATAGCGCTTCGCCGAGCTCTAATAGTAGTCGACGTTTCCAACGCATCCCTGCTACCATAGTGTACACCGACTGGTGATCCCTGCTGTACGGCTCACAATCTTGATACGCGAGCGGCATGCAACCGACCGAGACATCCTGTCTGGTCACCCACGGATAGTCATGGCTCTGTCAGCATTTTCCGAAGGTCAAGCTCAATCGGCCGAGATTAGAGAGTTTTAGGAGATGGACAGGTGAGGATCAACGTGCCAAAGAGGTTCGCTCCGAGCCCTTCAGTGCAGGCGACGCTAACAACGATCTTCAAGCGTCAAGTTAGCTCAAGTCGCAAACCGGTCAACAAGAATGGGCACTGTTGTTCCGGTCTCCGTGAGTGCGACAGCAACGGAGGTCATGCCGTGGTGAGATATGTCTGGCGTGCCACATGGCTACCAACAGGATCCTGGTGGAACTGCCGGCATGTACAGAATTGGTGGAGAAACGCGATGTCGCTATACCTGATCTGAACATTCCCAGCCTAACACATTGGCCGTCAAGGAAAATATGTACAGTAGCTGTCTGCCGAGCTAATTGACCAGCCTATCGAAGGCGCCGCTGCATCGCCAATGATGCTATCGTAAGGCCAGCGACAGTAAGCAACAACGGCGGATTGCCTTATAGCGGTGTTGAGAGAAACAGCTAACATTTGATTGGCGAGAGTGGAAGAGAAATCTGGGACTCGCACCCGGGGATAGGTAAGCCAGAAGCCGGAGGCTTAGCCGGCCACTCCCAAGTGCCTTCTTCATCCCTGCTCTTCATTATCGTCGACCAATTACCGAGCGTCTTTTTCCAATTTTAGTGCGAAGAGTAGTGCCAGAGTCAAAAATCAGCCATTTCGCTCGTGCAGATACCGCCGCGGTTTGGAGCAATTCGGTGCAATCAACCGTTCTTTGTGAATATATGGAATGTAACTGTTATACGCTATGGAATGTCGCTGAAGTCCCTTGATTCTCAAAGTAGGGGTCTCTAAATACCAGCACATTTTATGCCGCGACTTCTCAAAGGACGCGTACGGCCAATTAAAACTACGTCAGCACAATCCAGGATTTGAATTTGACATGCTGCGTCAAGGGAGATCGCTCTTGCCGAGACAAGCACTTGAACGGTACGGCAGGGTACAGCAGTACACCGAATACGTACCGTATAAGGTACCTGTTGCCTCAGAACTTACTTTTTGCTAAAGGAACATGCGCCCTCTCATGCATTGCAGTTGGAGGGGTTTAGGTCGTTTCCAGTCCACAACCGCACCTTCCCAAGAGGCTAGGGCATTTCATTACCACCGTAGCCGTTAATGGTAGGTACCGTGGGTAGCGTCCTTCGGCCCTCTTACCAGTAACGCCGTCCAGTCTACCGTCGTACTACTCCTCCATTTGGGTCGGCAGAGAAGATCTACTAGCCCGGCAAAGAGTCCCACAGAATTTCCACTTCGTCCAGGCCCCAAGGGCCCCGGCTCGAAACCACAAAGTCCACAACCGCGTTCTTGGTTCCGCGCCAGTGACCCTCTGACAACTTCGTCACCGCCATTCTGGTTCTCCCTGGCCCTTGTCGCGGCAGACTGTTGTTGTTGTCCTGCTCGTTTCGCCTCCGTCCAAGCTTCTTCTTTGCTGTGGCTTTGCTTTTTGACCGCCTGGCTACAAGACTGTTCTGGCCAAGAGGTTCAACCGGGACTGATTAAAGTCTCGTGAGGCGCGCAGAACTGTGGCCCCGGTGAGGCTTTAACGACCTTGCAACTCCAGCGTGGAAATAGGAAATCGAACCAGCCAGGATCTAGTCTTGTTCTAAACCCCTCGTTCCCGGATCCTCCTCTTTGCTCTTAGGGAGCCCAGTCTGTGTGGGTTCTCTGCTGGAGTGATCGGCGAGCACACAACAACAAATATCTTCAGCCAGAACTTAAGAGTCCTTCTAACACCTCACCACCCTCGGGGCTGAGGATACCTGCTTTCGGGCAGACGGCAGATTTGGCGCTTGACTGATCAGACATCTCGCCGGGACTGACCGCCGCCACTGTGAACTCTCACTCCGAAATCTCTCGGGTCACGACGATTTGTCTGCGGCACTCAACTGGAGCTCGTCGCAACCGTCGTTTCATGCTTGACGACCTTGACAGCTTTCTCTCGAGTCGCCTTGTGTAGCAATACTCGAGCCCAGGCGGTCATATCGGAAATCTGTTCTTCTAGGTGGCGCGCCTTTGGTAGCCGCTTGTTATTCTATGCACTTTTGCGGGCACAACTCTGGTCCCTGACTGGCTCTACCCGCCGAATATCCCTAATCCAATCGACAGCAGATCTTGGTGTGTCTGCCAGGGTTGCCAGAACTACCAGAACTCTCGACGCCTCACTCTTATCTCCAATGGCTTCATCATGTCAACTTCCCGACTCTGCGTACCAACATGCTGAGATATGCTTCAACTATTGTCTGCCCTAAGGTGACTTGCCTGAAGTATCACTGGCTCCAGAAACCATTAGAACCATAGAACTATGTTGGGGAAGCTTTTCAACCTAGGCTCTGGCTCAACCGTCGGTACGCCTTCGTCAGCCCAGTCCGTTGCGCAGAATCCCACCTCCTCCCTTGAGTCAGTACAGGAGGATATACACACGCGGAATCTGTTATTTCCAGATGCGCAGGCCCTGTTCCAGCATCGACATGACCAGGTCTATCCCCTCTCGAGTGGAACTGTTCTTCCCGCGTCAACATCTACCAACGCCTTTGATTATGACGGCGATATCGAGCTTGAACCCCGCGACATCCGGGTCATCATCATGCAAGATGCACTGAGCTCAGTCTCTGCCTCTCTGCTGTATGATAGTCAGCCGCCACCCTTGACTCCGGCTTCTTCTGCGGACCGTTCGTCTTCGGTCATGGCCTCCGTCAATTTCCATGAGTCGCGGCGGATGCCACCCTCCGCACGCAAGTCGAGTATTACCCAGTCGAACCGGCCTGTCGTTGTTCAGCCCGACAGCCCACAGCTCCGCCAGGGCGCATTCGACCAGAGGCGCCCCTCGGTGCACGCGCGCAATCAGCCCGCTACGGAGAGCGATTCGCAACGAGCTTGGAGGGAGTACAGGGAGGAGGTCACTACATTCTCAAGCTGTATATTCGGTAATTCGGAGCTTATGGCCTACAAAGGGACTTCTAGCAAGGTCCATGTGGTGCCATCCGAGCCTCGCCCCAGTGACTATGCGGCCTCCATCATCGGAGACGGCAGGGGCTCTCTAGGTCGATCCAGCATGAGATCGAGCCGGCTCTCTCACTCCTTCACTTCAGAGAATGTGCCACCATTCAACGCACCGCCGACGCCGAGCTCAGTTCCCCGGTCTTCGGAGCGGAAAAAGGTCCTGATCACGAGGCTCTTCCCAGTGAATCTACCGGCCGATGATGATGCAGCCGCTACACCCCAGAGCCGCTTCTCCGAGGATAACAGTGGCTACCCCTTCCCTGTTCCAGGCGAAGATGGCAAAAAGAAGCGGAAGCCGCAGCTGAAGCAAAAGAGAACACCGATGTATGCTATCGCACTTGTCGTCAACCTACCCCCGAGCTCTACAGTAACAGGTTCTGGGTCAGCGGCGCGCACGGTGTTCCGAGGGTCGAGCTCTTTCACAGATCAAGAGTCCTCTTTCCCCTCATCCCTCAACTCCGCTCGCCGTTCCGGCTGGACCATGGTAGGACAGGCCGGACAAGGCGGGGGATATGGACCCGACTCTTTCGAGTCGGCCATCAACGGTGACATTGAGGACAGGCTCGATGTCATTACACAGCATTGGGACATTATCATGCGAACTTTGACCCATTTGCAGTCCATCGTTGCATCAACAATATTTACCATGCTCAAACAGATAGATCTATCTTCGCCAGATCCTCTGCCCGGTTCAATGTCGAATTTTCATGGTCACCCACGTGCGGCGTCTATGTCCGGGCGACGGGGCGAAGATATCACGTCTATGAAGCCGCCAAAGACCAATGCGAAGAACATACATCTGTTACCAAACTCTCTAATGGATAACCGCGTTATAGCCGCCGAGGTTGACGTTGCCAGAAGTCGAATTGTCTCAGGATTGCGAGCTAACCGAGTCATCACCGGGCAGAACCGGTGGGGAATATGGCGTGAGGAGGCTCGCTGGATTGCGAAGAGGACCGATGACGGTCAAAAATCATTCTTTTCCAACCTCCTGACCGGGTTCCTGGCGACACATGTGGATTGGCTGCAAGCGTTAGCACCCCTAACATACCGGAGGCGGCATTATATGCAGCAGAGAGCCCGCGGTGAAGAGGAGGCCGCAGTGCCCGCTCGAACGATCATCTTAGCTCATGATAAGATGGCCGCCCGACGACTGATATTTCTTCTCTCTGCTTTTCTTCCCGCAAACCAACAGAGTTCTGGCCTACGGCCCCATCGACCGAGCACTTCTGCTTCCTTCGGAGCTTTCTCTCAGTCCCCACCTTCCTACGTGGTCCCCATTCTTAAGGAGGAGTCGCTGCGAAGAAGAATCAATCGGCGCACGGGCCTAGGGGGGCGGGCATCGCATTCCCGGAATGTCAGCCTTCAAGGACAATCTCGGGGGCCCAGCGTTCCCGGGCCCTTGGCTCATTTAGCCATGGAGGGACGTCACGAGAGGCGTTCTTCGGATACCTTGTCCATCCGGACAACCCACCTTAACTTAGCGGTCGGAGAGGCATCAGGACGGAAGAGCAGCGCCGCAACTATGGCTACCATCACTCCCGAGACAAGCATTGCGCATTTCTCTACTGCCCGCCGCGGAGATCCTTTCTCTCCTGGGCGCCCAGGCAGCAGTGGCAGTGTGGCAACGGATGATCTCAAGCGATTGGCAAGAGACGACAGTACTGGACTGCATAGCCTTTCAACCGCTGACTCCAGACAAAGCATGAAATGGGGTAGCGTTATCAGTGGTCTGTGGGGTGCTAAGAGACGAGGATCAACAACCACTTCGATCTCCACGCAAGGGGTAGGGGATAGTGATTCCCCTTCGCCAGTCAAACGCACCACACGGAAGCTTGAACTCCCATCAACACCCATGTCCGAGACACAGGTCGGCGAACACCCTACGCCGGAGCAGCAAGGCGGGACGGTTGAAGCAACGACAGCAGCAGGCAAGGGGGGGCATCCCGTAACGCCGCGCCAGATCGCGGAAGATGTTCAGAAACTCTCGCTGCAATCAGATGTTCCTCTGAAGGCGCAAAGAATCCCGGATCCGTCCGGAGCTTTCGAGTCGCCAGTCAAAACCTCAATTAACACCGAGGACGGGGTCATCGATGTAGACATCCCGTTTCCTGACTACCTGACGTCGTTTGAAACAGCTGTGAGCTCGCCATCCAGCAGCGGCTTCCTGTCGACGGCAGGCTTTGGATCCGGCGTAGATGCCTTCGAGCAATCAAGCCGTGCCTCTGTTGATGGCGATGTGCCTCTGAATGTTGCAGGTTGGCTGCAAAGTTATCACCCTGACTTTGCTTTACAGGCCATACCTGTTCAGCATGAAGCTCTGACTAACAAGGAAGCGGCTCACAGCGAGATACTAGAGCAGATCAAGGCCTCTCTGAGAGCAGAACAGACCCCGCCCTCTGTGTATCAAGGGTTCGATGACGACCCCGCCGAACGGTGGGTGGATATCAGCTCGGCCGTGATAGCGGACACCTCGACCCTTAGCGTTACCCGCATCCGATACCGCCGCCTGATCAAATCGAAAGCAATACCAGAGCGAGGTACACCGGCCCTCTCGGTCTCATTCCCGGCCAGCTACACCTCGTCGGTTCTCACGCCAGCAGTGTCCTCATACGAGACCCAGCTCGATGACGACTTTCAGGAAGAGCACATTGACTTGTTCGACGACCTTCTCGTCGACGCCGTGGAGAAGGTGATGGGACTAAGTGCGGATGCCAGCAAGGGCAGCTCAAACTGTTCGTCCAGATCGGCCAGCAAGCGTCGCGAAAGGAGCAACAGCGCGTCGACACAGTCCGACGAGCCGCCGCCGTCGAGTACTGCTGCCCTGGGTGCGCCTATGGAGGTACCTCGGGCTCAGTGCAAGACTGTCATCCTATCCGCACTAGAGGACATAATACAACAGGTAATCGAGAAACGGGAGAGGGAATCGCAGGGCAAGGAGCAAGGACACACGGATCTAGAAGGGGAGAACGTTCTGCGGAGGGCAGTCAGGACATGGGTGGAGAGCATCGATAACAGCGAGTAATATGCCCTCCATGCTTGGAGCGTGGTTTACAAGAGGTCGTCGCTTTTATCTTTGGTTGCTATTTGCAGTGTGTTGTACTAGTAGTACGAGGGGCTGTTCGGAGTCGGTCATCTGATGATACCCAGGTTCATGATTACGGAGTACAGCTACATTTGGGGGTTGAAGAAGATGGAAATTCCCTGCTACACCAGGGACAGGAGCATTTCGAGTCATGCGCGACTTTTGCGAGGTATTTCGGCGTTGCAGCTTTTGGCGTTGCGCTATTTCCACGACTTGTCTTTGTAACACCTTATAGACCGGCAGCGCTAATAGAGTTGATGATTATGCTACTACGGAATTGGTATACATGATGTTGTGTCGCTGGCGCGTATGTTTACTTCCAACTTGTGTCAGGACACGCCAGGTGTCGGATCTATCCTCCCGCGGAAGCGGATGCTACCTAGTCCCAGGGGCTCACGGCTGTCATCTACCCTTGCTCTCCGAAGGATCCGAAGGTGGTCAGGGATCCTGATTCCCAGGAGAAAGGTTGAAGGAAGTGACACAGACAATCCGGGCAGGTTTAGTCGGTTCGGCTCCGAGATACGCACAAATTCTACCTCATCTGGTTTGTCTCCGGCGATGATAGATAGAAAGCAGTCGAGATGGGTTAAAGGTGACTTTTGCACAACTGCGCTCTCCTGGTCTTCCTTTCATACGTGGTAGGTGGCTTTCGGCTGCATGATCCATTCTCCGTCGAGTTAGATTGCACAGTAACATCTGGGAGATCCAGGTCATAGAGGAAAGGAGATGATGATGTGAGCCACCGGTTTACTTGTTCTACTTCCGCCCGCTCGTGATGTACGGGATCAGATCGTCGAGGTAGTAGCTCTACTTCATACCAGTTCCCTTCCTAGTGCTGGACTCCAAGCATGTCTACCAGAAGGACAATGATGTCGGCACGCCTAATGTGCAACTGCTGCACTGGAACCTCGCTCAATAACTCCCGGGCACGCTGCGCCGACTGGCGCGCCATAGATTGGATGTGTCATTGAAGTATAGAATCTTCCATGCTTATTCTAGTGTTGCAATGGTAGTATGCTATATGAGCAGCGCCTGTTCTTATCTGCAGAGCAGGATCAGGTAGCGGACCTGGCTCCATGGATGACACCTTGATCTTGAATACGCTATAGTCTTGCGATGCCCATTACGGATAGGGGTACGCGCCTACGCAGGCTCTTATGTTTTATGCTGTCATCGTTAGTCCCAAAGGGATATCGGCTGTGACTCTCGGACGTTCCTGATGAGGGCCAACCACTGTCCAAAAGCCGGCACCATGATACCCTCCTCAGGGGGTGACTGATGCATGCCACCCAAACAAGACTTCACTGCATATACCCATAACACATTGTAGTCGCAGCGAGTCTTTCCCCTCAGTCTTCACCATTCTTGTTTAGCCGCGTGAAGGATGAGAGTTCGCGAGAAGGACACACAAGAGATGCGTTGAGGTACTCGGGGCTCCTCGAAGTCGACCACCAACGTTTAGAGACCACGGAATTTGGCGCCTGCATGTGACTGTCACGTCGACAGTCCGGTCATGGAGGATGTCCAACCTCAAAGACGGCCACCACTGGATGGCCCACAACTAGAGCAGCTCTTCACTAACCACGACACCGAGATGTATTGTTTTCCAGGACAGACCGCACAAGGTCGACCGATATGTCGAGCTCTGAAGATGCCAGAAAGTTGAACGCCATGGTAACAACTCTTCTGGTCAAAGCAAGATGCTGGATAACGCTCCTCACAGTCTCTCGCAAGCGCCATGTCGTATCACCACCACGAGAGATCGCGACCGAGGCGACTGCTGCTGTTACAGTTGCAGCCGACCGTACCATGCCTACAAACGAAGTTGCCGGCCTCCAATGCTACACTCGATCTTAAGAGCCGCTGATATATCCCGGCTGGCGGCCACTCTGGCTAGGGTTTAGGAAGTACCATGGAAGCACCAACAAACTTCGGTTGGTTCTAGCTTATCTTCAACTGCGCCTGCAGATCCGAGCCTCGCAGCAACCACCTGCCTGTAGCTGCTTAGTACCGGTGGGCGTAATGTAAAGTTCCACGTTTCTGCGCGGTCGCCAAAGAAGCGAACCGGTTGTGAGCCGCCAACGGCGTGCACCCTTCCTTCCTCCGACGGGACAGACTAAAGACGTACATTGAGGCAGCCTTGTCGTTCGGGTGGCTCCATGCTCCAACGTGATGGTGGTTGAATATATTAAAACAAATTAGAGGGCCACGAGGCAAGGACGTGCGAAGGCCAAACCAATCGATATGGACGAATCACAATCCAGATCGGAGTCCTTTGCGAGCTCTGATCCTCTGGGCATCTAGGGTCCTCATCTACTGCGGTAGTGGTGTGACAAAGTTGGAGCTAGCGCATGGCTGTCGATAACGAGGGGACGAATACCGTAGAACCTCTGCTAATATCATCCAGAACAATGCGTTGTCATCTTTCGAGTCACCGGATATACCTTGTCGAAGCTAGTGAATGGACTTTGTCGAGATCTTCCTCCTCCACACCGCAGTAGTGTACGTACATGGAGAATGCGACTGCTGGCACTTCAACGGCTCTCCCCCGCCTTCCCCGCACCCAAGCCACATTTGGGTTAGCGCGAGAATCTTCTCCAAGTTCCACTCCCCTTGCAGCTGCTGTTACTCTTAGCTCCAGACGACGACGTCCGTCCTTTCAAACACAGCTTGGCGCATCTGTGGATCGCTTCCTTGCAAATAGGAACAGACTGTCACCGGGGGAGAGATTATGAAGGATGAAATAAGGGCCCCAGAAACCAGTAAGGCGGGTTTAAATATGCTAGGGTTCAGCAGAGGCGAACCTTTAGCTGCATTCGCTTGAATCACTGCAACCGGCAAGATTTCCGACCGAGTCTTGGACCAAGTGTAGCAAGTCGCCAGCAGGTGGCAGCTACATCAGAGTGCTACGCTGCGCTCGTACCCGAAGGCTTGCCATCTCCTTCGGAAAGTACATGCGGCAGGGATATCAACCAAGTCCCGGCCAGGGGATCGCCCTAGCCGACCAGTTGGACCAGGGGAACTGCAGGCGACGCCCTCCGGATAAATTGCGAATATCACGGAAGAAGTCGTCCATTTCCTCTTTCGGAACCCGGCCGTATCGTAGACCTCGCACTCACTGTCATTCTGAACTGTCCTTCTGACTGGCTGGTCGAATCAGGCGGATCTATGAATCTCTGATGGAGACATGTGTCAGTGATACAACGGAAGGACAGTGACGATGGATAGAGTGCAGGGTCCTGTGAATCGGGAGGGACAGCGTGGCTTTATCGAAGTAGAAGTTTCCTTGACTGCTTCTGAGGCTACAATCTCTGACTGTTCCTGTGAACACTGGGAGTTCATAGATACGATCTATCAGTGCCACCATAATCTAGGGACTCAACGCCCAACTGAACAACAGAAAGCAGGCCCTGCTGCATCAAAAACTCTTGGCGTGATCTCTGACCGTACTCCACACCTTCTAGACGCATCAACCATGTCTATCCGATCCCTCCTTCAGGCCGGCGCCAGCACCCTCGCCGGCCTGGCCCTTTTGCCGAGCGCCTCCTCGGCCACCCTGCTCTATGTGGCGTCCTACGCCGGCACCGTCACGACCTTCAACCTGGCCGGTACAACTTCCGGTCAGGCTAGCTTGGAGTCGGTGGCGTCTTCTGCTGGCTGCGGGCCTAACCCCTCGTGGTTAACCCTTGACACGGCCACGTCGACCCTTTATTGCCTGAACGAGGGCTTAACCGCTCCGAATGGGTCGCTGGCGTCCTTTCAGACGTCGCCCAGTGGTGCTTTGACACCGCTGAGCAACATCACCACCCCCTTAGGCCCTGTTAGTGGTGTCATCTATGGGAACAATGGCTCCGGCATCGCTTTGGCCGAATAGTAAGTGTCTGGCAGTTCTGATACATGGATCTCATTTTACGCCTCGCTGTCTGCGTGTGGACCTACCGGGGACGTCGGATGCTGTGCCTCTCCGATCTTTCCAGGGTTCTGCTATCAACCATGGCCTTTCTTCACATCACATTCCTAGCAATCCCTGACTCCTGACTGTAAATCACGTCTGCCCCTTACTTACACGTGTCTTCCCGCATGCTAGCTCGGGAAGCTCTATAAGCGCCTACTCCATCTCCGGCACACCGCCTACCGAAGTCCATGCAGAGTTTTTCCACATCCCAAAACCGGGGCCGGTGGCGGATCGCCAAGATGCACCGCATCCGCACGAGGCCGTCCTCGACCCAACGGGCGGCTTCCTCCTCGTCCCGGATCTCGGCGCCGATCTCGTCCGCATCTGGAACGTTCACCAGGAGACGCTGGCGCTCACCACCTCGATACCACTCGTCGCCGCCCCTGGCAGCGGACCACGCCATGTCGCGTTCCTGAAGACTGCGTCCAAGACGTTCATGTATCTCACCAGCGAGCTGGGCAACACCGTAACCGTGTATGACATGACGTACAAATGCGACGGCAGCCTGGGGTTCAAGCAGGTCTTTATCACGAACACCCATGGCGATAACTCGACCCTTCCTTCCACTGTTACTGCTGCCGAGATCCATCTTTCTGTAAGCGCTACTGTAGCTACTCTTACATAAAATCACCACGCAGACATACTGACTCTCTCCATATGAAGCCCGACAACAAATATCTTCTCGTGACCTCCCGCGGTGAGACCAGCACGCCTACCCCAGGCGATCCGCTCATCACCTTCAGCGTCGATCCCGAGACCGGCGCGCTCGCCCACGTCCAGACCATCGGCACAGGGGGCCTTATTCCTCGCCAGTTCTCCATCAACAAGGCCGGGACGCTTGTCGCCGTTGGAACGCAAGGTGATGGCAAGGTCACCATATTTGAGAGAGACGTTGGCAGTGGGCTCTTGACAGGGCCTATAGCAAATGTTACGATTCCTGGGGGTCAGGTCACTTGTGTCATCTTTGACGAGTAGAAAAAGACGCGAAAAGAAATCTGTCCGGCGGATAGGACGGCATGTACATAGTGTGCTCGCTTGAGGAACGAAAAGAAGCACAGACGGGCGAAATGGTTGGCCGAAGGGGTACTGCTGCGAAGACGCCTGTACATATGGGACTATCAAAAAGATAGAGAAAGGGAAAAGGAGATATGGTACGTAGCTCAGCATATTCAACAGTGCATACAACCCTGTCGATATGCGAGACAGTAAGAAAATCTCATGCATCATGTGCGGTCTTTCCAGCTGCGATGCGCCTCGTGGGGAACATGTCCTGCAACCGACGCGCGCGGCACTCTCCTCCTGCACGCATGATGGCAAGCACGTGCAACCACGCTGTGCCCGCTTACATAGTACAGCGAGCGAGAGGGATAAGAGCCTGCGTTAGTCGGAGAGTCTGGACCCTTTCGGTCCTCGAGCGCGAGAAAAGCCTGGCATGTGGCTGCTGAAAGACGAAAACCGCCAGTCCAAAAGATTGGGTAGCGAGAGTAGCTTCCCCCCTCCCGCTTTGAGCGACTTACATTACCGAGTTCAATGTTCCCCAGTCGAATCGACGCCCGACCCCCGTCTCGCACCAATTCTCGCAACTCGACGGCGGAAGCTGCATGGGTTATTGACGTGGTAGGTGGCGAGCAAGAGCCTCAAGCGAGCGAGCGAGCTGGGGGGGCCAGATTAATGTATTGCAGTCTCGTTGTCGAGAACCAGTAGTGGAGAAAGAAGCAGACTCGCTTAGTCCCGAGAATGGCCACAAGGGAGAAGTGAGGTGGGACGGGGACGCAATATCAATATCCAGCGGAGAGCTCGTGATCGGTGGGGTGTTGAGGCTGAGAACGGGATACATAGTACGGAGTTATTTCGAAGACGATCAAAATAGATTTCTGGTGAACTGTGATTTGCACTACGCTGTCGTGATGTTGATATCAAGGATCGTTTTGATGGTCGTCAAAGTTCGAGGCAGTACCATAGCCATATGAGTAGACAAAGTCCCCACAGGACGATCATACACATGACATGCACTCCGTAGCTGAGCGGCAAGTAGTTCCGTCTGATGTCGCAGATATGATCTGCGACTAAAGCCAAGGTTTCCGATGGAGCTTGACCCTCAGAAACTCTACTGCCGTATGCAGTAGCGGACAGCTGGTGAGGGGAAGAGACAAGTGGACTGATGATGAATCCACTCGTGCTATCTGCATCCAGTTTAGACAGATTGCTGGATCAGAGAGGACGTGCTTTTACACCCGAATCTGACATTGTCTCAGGCATGCCTCAGACGGTCAAATCTCTCTCGGGGCTGGGCTGAGTCGATACCGAGCCATGGGGGAGAGAAATACCGAAATACGTCCCATAGTTGTACCGAGACTGTCGACTTGGCCTGGCCAGATGGGAAGACACGATAATGGGCCCTTGCAGCAGATGCAGTGTCCTACTGCGACGCATGTAGCGTGTTGCAGTCCTGCCAAGATCCGACTCGTGGACGGCAATGCGAGACGAGTGGCTTTTTCCGCGGTGTTGTAACCGTGGTCGGCATATGGAAGGGTAAGCATGGGCGGGGGGTAGACTTGCAAATGAGGACGCCCAAGCCCGAAACAGTGAGTCGTGAATTATCTGAGCTTCTGACAGCCTGTATCTCATCTCTGCTCTTCGAGAACCTTGCGCTCATCTTGATTCTGAACGGCGTATGAGGTGGCTGGAAGTCAAGTGGTCGACCAGACAATGGCTAAGTCTGGCTCCGTACAAAAATGCACTGTCGGTGAGGGGTAACCGAGGCCAGGGTTGTGTGGGCAGCCACTTGACAGGTCCGCCGTGTAAGTCAATACGTCTCTGAACACGTACCTTCAGAGACTCGTCGTCGAGTGCCGCGAGGTCTATTGTATACAGGGTTGGCAATCTACTGCGTAGTACACCAGTACGTGAGAGCATGATCATCAACTTCCTCAGCTTCTGTCGTTGATGTGATTAGCAGGCTCTTGCAGAGGCCGAGACAGATGTTGAGACGAAGATTCGTGGCCTTTACGGTCCTGATGAGGCTGCATATACGGTCCTAGTATAGGGTATGTTGGGCACAGTGATTGCTAGATTGAGTGGCCTATTCAATGCAATACCCTTCTTCTGGGCAGACGAACAGCACTCTGTAATATGGGTTCGTGATATTGTCAACCATGGAACCAGTAAGGAGGCTGCGCCATAGCTTGCCCACAATTCCCTGGACGAACCACAGGGAGACCACAACCATGTTGGAGCCAGCGTCGTCTCAGGTAGCAGACCATACCTGCATAATGACGAATGCGCCATGAAGCCATCTCCGTACTGCGATATGCCATTTTGGTCCTCATGAAGTCGAAGACATGGTTCTCAGTCCTCGGTTGCTGTGTTTTGCAGGGACTGGAGAGGACCGTGGATGAGTATCAGAGATTTCAGAAGTCATGCGTGTGTCGATTAATATCTTTGATGGCTGTTCGGAGCCCCATGACCCTGCTCGGCTCTCGACCGTCTCCACCGACGCCGCTCCGGGCCCGTTGACTGGGGAGAAGCGGGCGCTAGAATCCGGTGACCTCTAAAATGTACTAACCACGGTGTATTCACACGCGAGACTGCTTGCTAAGAAAATATGCACATATTGCTAGTATATGTAGGCAATGGGGCGCCGTCTGCCTTGGCAATCCCAGATCAGGAATGGGTGGTGCACGCCAAGAGCAGCAGGCTTCGAGCTGTCAAGGGCCTAGTTGCATGCATTCGGACCGAGAATCCTGTCCACTCGCCTTGACTGCCTGGTTGGGCCTTCCTGTGGAAGATGTGCACACTCAGCACTTTGGTGATATGATATGCACCGGGCTCTGCAGTGAAAGTTGGCCGAATATCACAAACAACAGATCCAACATTGCCTTTTGAGATGCATTGGCGATTCCCACAGTGTTGGTTCGGACCGCTGCCGGGACCGCTGTTTCTACTCCTGTGGTAGGACTACGCATGTTAGTCGTCCCCTTAATCTGCTTTTGCTTTCTGACCAGTTGAGAAGCTTGTACTGGCGCACCGAATATACGGTAAGACGATCGCGCGACTTGAGAGTCTAACGGCCTTTGAGATGCTGTCGCTAGAGATAGACCGGGTTTGAAGTTAGGATGCTGCAACTGAATGCGTAATCCCACCGCAGGTATAATGCAGTATTAGTGCAGTCCACGGTAGGACTACCAGAGAGGTTCGACGCATTTGCGAGACTCGACGTGGGATTGGCCTTAGAATAGACTGCCACCATATACTTGCCGGCGCCGCCAATATACCCCCAATCTCCCTACATTCGCTTTGTTACCGAAATAGGGCCCGACATGAGACGACAGCTGACGGCAAGGTCGTCATGGCCGTAAATCATGGCTTTGGACCAGACAGGAAGGTGAAGAGAAGCGGATTGATCCAGTCCACTATCCGACTTATTAGAGAGAGTTGGCCTCATGACCATGGTTTATGGACCCAGAAACAGCTGCCAGCATGGTTTCCAGCGAGCTGAGGAGCGGCACATCAGGACAGGTAGGTGCCTTTGGCTGATTCTGAAAGCCATCACGTCGGTACCTCGATCGTCGCTCGGTGGGGTTAAAGCTTCTCGAATGTTGGAAATGCCTTTAAGAAGCGCTATGTTGTCCTGACCCATGGGCTGGGCGATGCTGGTGAAATTGGCAGAAGAACGTGCGTTTGGCTGGCTGGCTGACTTTATGCTAAATAGGAAGAGTACATTGCTCTCTCTCACAAGCACATAGACTGTCGAGGTACCCCCGCTCGGCTAGCTCCCTGACCGTTGAACGGATGTGACGGCGTAGATCAAGGGACCTCGAGTCCGAAAAAGTGGCACTTTCCAGCATCGCACATTGCGGATTGTCACTGGTAACCACAGGCGATCATAGCAGCCAAGAGTAAGGAGATGGGTTGCACAAGCAAGTTGGCCGCACAAACGGCACTCATCTGCAGACCTGCTGATGTTGAGAGGCGGGGTGGTCAGCTTTTCAACCACGGCATACTAGGTAATGTACAAGTAGAGAACTTATCAGGACCTTCCCTTCATCCGTCCACCCTCCCTCTATTTGGTGAGAGATACTCGGCTGTGTCTGCTCTTGTATTGCGGTCTTGCTGATGTTCCAAGGCAAAGCCAACGGTGTGGACGGCAGGCGTTTATTCAAATGCCTTGATTACTGTGAATGCAGACCGGAACTCACATGCGGATGATCCGTTACCGGACGCAGCACGAAAACACCGCCCAAAACGGTCAAGATCTTGTTGAAAAGGCTTCATACGCGGACTGCAGAGGCCCGTCTATTCGCTTGGTGCGTCATCGCTCAATAGTCGAGACTCTCGAAAGCTACAACGGGCATATGTTCATGTCTGCTGAAGCGGGACAACCGAAAGGCTCAAGATCCCGGTCCAGAGAAGTGCTCATGTGGCACGTACGTGCCTCCGGCGAGATGAGTTGAGGCCCTGAACGGAGCTAGCTGAAATGCCATCAAGAGAATCTGAACTGCATCTGGTCGTCGGTACCGGGCAGTCTGAGCTTCGGTACCTTATTGTTAGATAAGGTAGCTAAGGTACCTAGGTGAGTTACTTGTGATTGTCGCAGGGTCTCCAGCCCCAACAAGTTCATTCCTCACCAATGTAGAAGATCCTCCAGCAGCCAGCACCTTAACAGTACCTAGACTTAGCAGCCAAGGGAAAGCGCACCTCCCCACACCAGCACCTGGCCCCTGCTGCTGCAAGCTGGAGAACCGCAACTCCAGATTTTCTCCATCTGCCCCACCCTCCCCCCTCCTTTACTTTCCCACCCACTGGCAGTCCACACAACCCTCCCCGGACGAGCTGTACACAGTACTGAGGTACCCAGGCTAGCGCCTTTCCATTTTCATCTCGTCCGTCTTTTGGGGGACCCCCATATTCTCATGTATTTAGTGAGGTATGCAGGGCAGCCCCTTCATTCAAATACGACGCGAGACAATATGTATTCCACCGCTACCCTCCAGCCGGTGCTGACTTTGGCTCTTTCTTCTTCTCCTTCCTCGACGTGAACCCATCCTACGGATATTCTGAGACCCTCTTTACATTGCGAACACCCGGCACGACTCTAGCCTGTGTCTCACTCATACGTGCTTGCTCTTGACTGTCTACCTCACCTACCTTACTTACTCTCACAGACGTCGTGTCATGTAAAGCATAAACTGGTTGATAAGCCGCTGTTCATGCTCAATATCTGATACCCACCCCCCTCCATTCCAACATTACTGCTCTGCTGCCGCTCGGAGTCGATCAAAGCCGGCTTGCTCTTTTTACGGTGCCCCTCAATCTAGCTGGTGTATGAGCTGTGGGAAAAGTCTCTTCCGGGAGCGAAATCGCCCATCACGTCGGCCACAGCTTTACGCAGTATTCGCACGCTTAATATGTCGCCATCCTCGACGGGCGACTCGCCCCATTCGGGCGCTGGAGGATTGACAGCGACATCACAACCAGCTGCCCGGTATCCTCTACCCAGCCGAGAAGGATTTTCCATTGAGATTCCGTCACCGCAGCTGAACGCGACTAACGGAGCAAATGCACTAAAATCGCCCACATCGCTAAAATCGGCCAGGACCCAGAGCTTTAGCAGAGAAGGGATTCTGGGTTCCGCTCAGAAAGCTAGAAACCTGTCACAGTCGTCCGATAATCGACCGGAGGCGCTTGGGAACGGAATGCAAAACGGGCAGAGCGACGAAGGCAGCATTAATCCGTTGAAGAGGAGGAACACGTCTGCAGAAGTTGACTACCCACGACGAAGGGCGACGATCGCTGTACGTGCAAATGGCCGACTCGGATTACTGACCTTGGTATAGTGGTGTGCTGACTTGGCTTGCAGTGTGAGGTATGCCGTTCACGCAAGTCGCGGTGTGATGGGACGAAGCCGAAGTGCAAACTCTGCACCGAGCTGGGTGCTGAGTGCATCTACAGAGAACCTGGAATCAAATTGGATGCCGGAGACAAGCTTATCCTCGAGAGGCTGAACCGCATCGAGAGCCTACTTCAGATGAACATTGTCAACCCCGCCAGCAACGGCCTTGGAATGTCGCATAACTCGCCAAATCTGAGCAACGGAACTGCGCTGAGCGGAGAGAACATTCTGCTACCTACGGATCCTGGATACGTCTCGGTTATTCCAAGCGGAGGCCTGGGTACTTGGTCGGCTCCGGGTACCAACATCTCCATTATGCCCAAAGTTCACACCAACGCTGCTCTGCACTTGCTACAATGGCCCCTGATTCGGGACCTTGTCTCGCGACCGTACGATCCTCAGATCCTGCTACAGCTGGAAATGGCACGAGAGCCTCTGCACTCGCTCACAAAGACGCCGTGTGTGGACCTCTCCAACACAGCCGCCTACATCGAGGCCTACTTCGAACGTGTTAATGTGTGGTATGCTTGTGTAAATCCCTACACATGGCGAAGCCATTACCGTATTGCCTTGTCCAACGGCTTCAGGGAAGGTCCAGAAAGCTGCATTGTTCTCCTCGTGCTCGCACTCGGTCAAGCAAGTTTGCGCGGGAGTATATCGAGGATCGTGCCGCAGGAGGATCCTCCAGGCCTCCAATATTTCACGGCTGCCTGGGCATTGCTTCCCGGAATGATGACCTCGAACAGCGTACTCGCTGCACAGTGTCACCTACTAGCTGCAGCATACCTCTTTTACTTGGTTCGACCACTGGAGGCGTGGAATCTGCTTTGTACAACCAGCACGAAGCTGCAACTGCTTCTGATGGCACCAAACAGAGTCCCGCAAGAGCAGAGGGAGCTGAGCGAACGAATTTACTGGAATGCTCTCCTCTTCGAGAGTGACCTGTTAGCCGAGCTTGACCTACCGCATTCTGGAGTTGTGGCCTTTGAGGAGAACGTTGGACTACCGGGAGGCTTCGAAGGGGAAGAGCACGAGGCAGTGGGACGCGACGACTTATGGTATTTCTTGGCAGAGATCGCGCTACGAAGGCTGCTCAACCGAGTCAGCCAGCTCATCTATTCGAAAGACTCGATGGCCTCAACAACCAGTCTGGAACCGGTAGTGGCCGAGCTCGATTTCCAGCTGACACAATGGTACGAGAGCCTTCCAGGACCGTTGCAGTTCCCTTTCACACGCGGCATGCTTCCGGACCCGGTGCAGACGGTGCTTCGACTGCGCTTCTTTGCTTGCCGGACGATAATCTACCGGCCATACATACTGGCGGTGCTTGATAATGAACAGGCCTTATTGGACCCCGCGGTGCGGGAAAGCTGCCACAAGTGCCTAGAAGCCTCGGTCCGGCAATTGGAGCATATCGCTGCACAGTAAGTTTTCCCTCAATTCTTATTGGCTTCCGCCTTCTTTCACCCTCACTTTACCAGATCTTCTTACAACGATCTCGGATACCTATATTTGAGCCAATCTAATCATTTCGCCGCAGTCACGCCGGCCACATGCCGTACCTCTGGCAAGGCGCGCTCTCTATCGTATCGCAGACGCTACTAGTTATGGGCGCTACTATGTCCCCGTCGCTTATGAGCATCTTGTTAACGCTCGTTCCTCACCGCGAGAGCATTGACCAGATGATCAACGATGTCGTTACTGAGATCGAACGCTATTCTGTCCTGGCCCCTAGCTTGAGCCTAGCGGCCGAAATCATCAAGGAGGCCGAACTGAGGCGGAGGGCCTTTTTGAGTGGTTGAGAGCCCCAGCTGCAGTGAGACGCTTCCCCCGCAGTCTACTGCAGCGACGCAATAGCCCTGCTGCCGACTTTAACGAGAGCAACCTTGGACCTGGACAAGTGCGGTCGCCTAACCTGCGGTTCCGATCGCGTGGGCTGAGTGGCCGCATTCCAGCTCTACACGCACCCTGAAATAACATCAACTTCCTAGGTCATGCAGTCGACAGCCGAAGTCGCCGGCTACGTCGCACCGGGCGCCACCGCCAGGATGCCAACTTTGACCATCATTCGGTCATCACCCTTGCCTTATTGGGGTGCAGGCTTGGCGCCGGTGAATTACGTTCCTGGCGGAGCGCGCCAGTGTACGTATGCATCTCAGGTCGGTGGTGCATGCGATTGCTCGACAGACCACTTTATACTCGGAGCTATGAAAGTTCCATATTGCAGAAGCAAGGCATCAAACTTCGGCGTTCCGCCCTCTGATCAGCCGTATCTTGGGAACGTGCAGCACCAATCTGTCCGCTTAAGCCAGAAGATTCGGGCGAAATCAAAGAACGAAGGGAAAAAAAGATAAAAGAACTTCCGGGACCCTAGGACTACAAGACGGAACTACACACGACCGCCCTGACGCGTCTTGCCATTTTATCCTTTCGGACCTGTCGCAAGAAGTTCCCCGGTGGTGTCCGTTGACGACCGGCCACAATACTTGTTGCCGATGTTTTGCTAGAGTAACCGACAAGGACAACTACGAAAGCCAAAGCAGACCACCGCCAGAAGAGACGTATTCTGGGGTCCGGAGGGGTATTGCGATCTGGGGTTGCACACATCACTGCACGTCTCGCTGGTGCTGATTTCTGGTTGGACGGAATCCACGGCTGACGGACCGCAATTCCGAATATCCCCCACCCTACAGCACTTATTCCTCTCTAAACTCAAATCGACCCAAATCATCCAGAGCCCTTTGGACCGGAAGGAGGGGACGCAAGCGCTTCTGCAATTGCAGTCTGTCACATGACATCCCATTGACAATTATGATTATTTGTCTGTTCGCCATCGCGTTGGATCTCGGCTATTTGGACTGCCACCTCCATCGATAATGGGTGGACGACAGTGCTATACGTTGATTAACGTCGACAGAATGCCAAAATACGTTGATGCACTTTCAATACCTCTGACTACATACAGGAACCTCCTTAGCGATGAATGATGAGGCGCCGGGGTCGGTGGGTTGATTTGGTGGGCTTCAGGGCTGCCCTCTGCCCTCTTGAGTGGATGACTTGAAATGAACTCGGTGGTATGCTGGACGCAACGAAGCAATAACCCTACAGTCGTGTCGATCTTTCATATCTACGCTTCGCCTGAAAATTGTATTATCCATCTTGTATGATTATTCGCTCACAACCTGCGCTGGGCAAGCGTCTTTGGCATACCTTACTGCTCTTGGCTGCCAGGCAGCCGGGAGTTTGTTAGGAATAATACGAGTGAAATAACACTCTAACAGAACATCTTGATACCTCTTCAAAGTGCTACTGTTCACTGCTGCATTGTGAACTGAGGGAGCGCCGCCACGAGCAATGGCCTCACAACCACAATGGGCCAGGCCCCGATAACCCAATATACACGTTATAAATATCACCCCAGTCGAGGTACGTACTGCATGAGAGCTTCTCCGCAGCCACGTCCGTATTCTGCGGGGTAGGGGAGTTCGGACGAAGCCAGATAATCGAGCAGTGCAAGATCGACGGCCCCTGAAATCTCCTGCATCTATCCAGATCTTTGACTGGTCGCTTTCTTGTGTAGCGGTCTACTATTATGGTGCAGCATTCACAGGAGGTCAGAGCTTACGTCGTGCCATGTGAGCCCGGCGGGTAGGCACGGACGTATCGACAGTGCTGCAAAAGGTCAAATAAGGCATGACGATCGCAATAGTGGCTCCATACGGTGTCTGACCGCAAGGGAGAGAGAGCTAAGGACTGATTTTGGAAGCTCCATAGTGTTCCACAGAAAGCTTCCATGCATTTGCCGCTATCCGGACTCCTAAGACGGCGTCCCCGACTTAAGGCACTAATTTCTATCTAGCCAAGGACAGAGGCTCTCAGGGTTCATGCAGTGAATTGATATTTGAAATTACGTCTCACTTTTAAAACCACTTGCGTAGCTAAGAGGCTTGAAGAACGACAAACTGCAGAACATGGATACGAAGCTCGTACCAGCAGGAAAAGACCAGGCTTCCTGTGGTTTTATGGCCGGCTTCAGGGTCCAACTTTGGAAAGCTTGTGAGCAAGTGTCGTTTCTCGAACCCTGTCCATACAACAGCAGGTGAGCCTCACAACTTGGGAAAGCACTCCAGGACTACCTGACCTGTCACGGCTGCCAATGAGCTCTTCTACTATCACAGGGCCAAGGGAGGTCCTGTTTATGGAATTCGGGACTTGAAGTCCATTCTTGACCGAAGTTTATCCTGATCTGCAGGTCCAGGGGTGCGGCAACTCCACCTCCGCTGTGGAACGGTGGAACCTTCTCCAACTGTGGCGCGAGCTCCATAATGTGGCGCGGCTACACTTAGTGGCACACCGCGGATTTTCCGTTCACGTGATGTGCCCTGAAAACATTAGATTTTACAGTGGAGAACGAATGACGTCGTCACTTGTCACTGTTGACTTAGCTCATCCCCATCTCAATTGAGAGCGTCAAGAAAAGCAGAAGTTAACATTCTTCCATCTCGCAGCCGAAGTTCCTGTTGATTTTAAGGGACATCATCTCGACGATGCATGCTGCGGCACAATAACAGACAACAATCCGTTCTTTGCGTCCTTCCTTCATCGTTGCGAAGCTTATCCGCGTAATTAGCGCCCATCTTCACGATGCTTGGCACCCGCCTAGCACGCCAAGTTAGAGGGAATCTCGCCTCCCAAAGATCATATTCTGTCCTTCGTCCTCAATATCGTCTGCCACAGACTCGTTCTATAGTGACGGAAACGCGAAAATCAGCCGCTAAACCCACATCTGACAGCGCCTCGAGCCTCAATGCCTCGCGGATCCGGGCTACCCGGCCATGGCAACCGGTGTTCTTCACGTCGCCGGTTGGGGCCCGCTGGCTGTCCGGCCGCCCCTTGCCCCAGCCCAGGTCCAGACTGCTGAACTTCTGTTACCGAACCGCCGCGTGGTTTGGCAGCTCGGTCGCCTTCCTCGGAGCTGGCATCATCCTCTTCTTCCTCTACGACGCGAGCACGTACGCTGAGCACGGGACGCAGTCCGACATCAAAGTCGCCCAACTGGCCCTCAATCCGCGCCGCGGCGGCCCAAAGAACCTGCCAATTTGCGAAGTCATGATCGACGATGACGACTCGCCGGAGAAACAGGCACAGAAGGAAAAGCCAAAACTGGTCATTTTGGGCGGCGGTTGGGGCAGCATTGCGCTGTTGAAAGAGCTAAACCCCGATGACTATCACGTTACGCTTATCTCGCCTCAGAACTACTTCTTGTTCACACCGATGCTCCCGTCCGCTACGGTGGGGACGTTGTCGCTGAAGTCTCTCGTTGAACCGATACGGAGGGTCTTGTCAGGGGTAAAGGGCCACTTCATCCGAGCGCAAGCCGAAGATGTCGATTTCTCGTCCAGACTCGTCGAGGTGTCACAGCAGGATGCGCAGGGCAACGATGTCAGATTCTATGTGCCTTATGACAAGCTGGTCATCGCTGTTGGCTCCGTGACGAATCCTCACGGGGTCAAGGGCCTGGATAACTGTTTCTTTCTCAAGGACATTAATGATGCTCGCTTGATCCGAAACCAGATCATCAAGAACTTGGAGCTGGCCTGCTTGCCCACCACAGGCGACGACGAGCGGAAGCGGTTACTGTCCTTCGTAGTCAGCGGAGGCGGGCCTACAGGAGTCGAGTTTGCTGCCGAGCTGTTCGATTTGTTGAACGAGGACCTGACCCACGACTTCCCGAGGTTACTACGAAATGAGATATCGGTCCACCTCATCCAAAGCCGTGGCCATATCCTCAACACTTACGACGAGGCCGTCTCCAAGTATGCCGAGGAGCGCTTCGCCCGCGATCAGGTCCAAGTCCTGACAAACTCACGCGTGCAGGAAGTCAGGCCCGACGCGATCGTGTTTTCCCAACTAGACGCGGACGGCAAGATCGTCACCAAAGAGCTACCCACGGGCTTCTGTCTCTGGTCCACAGGCGTATCCCAGACCGAGTTCTGCAAACGCCTGGCAAAGAAACTAGGCGACGCGCAGACCAACCGCCACGCGCTCGAGACCGACACGCACCTCCGACTCAACGGCACGCCGCTGGGCGACGTGTACGCCATCGGCGACTGCTCGACGGTGCAGAACAACGTGGCGGACCACATCGTCAGCTTCCTGCGGAGCCTGGCGTGGAAGAAGGGCCGGGACCCGGAGAACCTGGAGCTGCACTTCTCGGACTGGCGCGGCGTGGCGAGCGAGGTGCGCAAGCGCTTCCCCCAGGCGGCGGGCCACCTGAAGCGCCTCGACAAGCTCTTCGCCGAGTACGACAAGGACCAGTCGGGCACGCTCGACTTTGGCGAGCTGCGCGAGCTCCTCAAGCAGATCGACAACAAGCTCACCAGCCTGCCGGCCACGGCGCAGCGCGCCCACCAGCAGGGCCAGTACCTCGCGCACAAGTTCAACAAGCTCGCGCGCATGGCGCCCGGGCTCAAGGCCAACGAGATCCTCGAGGGCGACCTGGACGCCGCCGTCTACAGGGCGTTTGAGTACCGCCACCTCGGCAGCCTGGCGTACGTCGGCAACTCGGCCGTGTTCGACCTCGGCGAGGGGTGGAGCGTGTCTGGCGGGCTGTGGGCGGTGTACGCCTGGCGGTGGGTGTACTTTGCCCAGAGCGTCAGCCTGCGGACGAGAGTCCTGCTGGCGATGGACTGGGCCAAGAGGGGGTTGTTTGGGAGAGGTGAGTCCAGCGAGTTCTGCCCCTATGCTTTTGGGCAACAGGTACTGACTGACGACGAAACAGACATGATGGCTTACTGAGCTTTTGATACCTCAACTAAGTGCGTAGATGTAGATACGAGAAGATATTTTGCTTATTTCAGCGGTGTAGACAAAGTAGCAGAGGTGTTTTCCATAGCGGATCACATATCAAATGTCTCCTTGTTAGGAGTGTGGAGCGTGTATGACTTGATGTCACTTTCAGAGTCTAGCATTTTTCTATGTGGCTAATAGACGATTGTTCGATCTCATATAGCTTTTACCGATGCTTCACGTGGTTCAAATCTAGTCTAGAACGCAGTTGTGGCACAAGGTAGGAACCGCCTTGATTGTCGGGTAACTCCTACATGCTGCATGAAACGAAATACATGACAAGAACTCCGCTGCCTCCCTCTAGTCCAGACGGAAGTCCTTATGCGTCCACTTCTCGGTAACCTTCCTGTTAGCCTTCTTCCTGAAGGGAATATTCCTCCTGGCCTCCAGCTTGCCGCGCACCAGCAGACTCCTGTACCGGTCCTTGAGGAGATTGCCCTCAGGCTTGAGCAGCCTCAGCGAATCCTGCAGCTCGTCGGGGAGCACGAGCTCCAGGTCCTTCTCGGGCAGCCTGAACTTGCCGAGCTGCTTGCGCCTCAGCTCGGCGTCGTCGGCCTCGGACTCGTCGTCGTCCGTCATCTCGAGTTTCTCGAGGGCGCGCGCGCGCTCCAGCTCCACCACCTCGTCGGCCAGCTCCTCTATCCGCTTGGCCTGCTCGTCCTTCCTGCGCTGCGCCTCCTCCCTCGCCTTGCGCCGCTCCTCCTCCTTCCGGCGCTTGATCCGGTTGCGCTGGGCCTGCGTCTTGCGCTCCGGCCGCTTGGCCTTGACGGACAGCTCCTCGCCGCCGGACTCGAACCCTTCCCACGCCGAGTCCTCGTCCCACTCCGACATGTCAGCCCGAGCCTCGGCCGCTTCCGCCTCGGCGGCGGAGCGGGCGGCAGCCTCTGCATTGAGGCGGTCGGCCTCGAGGGCCGCGAGGCGCTTGCGCTCGGCTTCGACGGCCTTGTCGGACTCCTCGAGGAGGCGCTGCTCGTAGTCGTTGAAGGCCGGGTTGTAGCTGTACCCGCCCTTAGGCTTAGGCACTGCGGCCGGGGCCTTGCCGCTCGCCGTGAGGGGGATGGGCTTGTGGCGCAGGGTAGGAGGTGCGTTGGGTTTGGAGGCGGGTTTGATGCTGAAGTCGTCGTTTGATTTCGCGGGCTCGATCTTTGTCGCTGCTGGCGGTGCTACCGACCATGGGTCATAGGTGGCTTCTTCGATGTGCACTGTGGATTCGTGGTTGCCGTCGGCCACTTTGCGTATGCGGATGAGTTCTTTTTGAGTTACGTAGGTTGTTCGCTGGCGCTTTTCTGGGAGGACACCATCCGTGACTCCATCGCCTGGCCGTTTACGAAGCGATACTGCGGGAACGGCTGAGCGCTGGGCGATGATCTCGTCGGCCCTGAGGTTCTTTTGCTTCTTGGGGATTTTCTTGGAGATGGCTTTGTCGCCAGCAACGTCGAGTGTGAAAAGATCTTTGGATTCCTTCTCTGCCACAACACCACTGTGGGAAACTGTCAGTACATCTCGTCAGGTTGGCAAGCAGTCTCGTGAGAGGCTATGCTGACCCTTGAATTATCTGCTCAACCCGTTCCTCGAGGCCCCTCTGGACATCTGTAACGTCGACATTCTTTCTCCAGGCCTTCTTTCCTTTTCTGGACGGCTGCTTGAACTGTTGGGGGGCGTCTGGATTATCACCGGAGAGGGGTCTTAGGACTGGCATCTTTGCAATTGATTACCACCAAGACGTGAAAGAGACGTTGGGTAGAGAGACAGAACCGACCGGGTGTATGGATTCACAAGTGAACGGGCTTTTCCAGGAGGTCGAGATTCGAGCGGTGTCGATAACTTTTGGCGGGGCGGCCCAAAATTTCCATTGCGATAAAGACACCAACCCGCAGTGGAAGCTTATCATCACGTGCCTCCTATTCAGCACCCCGTTGAGGCTGTGGAGAGAGTCCAGACTCGCCGGCCCCGGAACTGGGGACAGCAAGCACGAACAATCGCCGTGCTCCGACTGTCCACGAGGAGCGGGAAACAAGTCCATCCCCTTTTCGATTCCGATTCGGCCACGAGGAACTTATCCAGGCCGCCAGCAAGTCGGACATCCCGCAATATACACCAGGAACGCTTTCGCCACAACGAAAAAGAAAAGGTTATCTTACTTTTGGCCATTTAGCAGGTGGTTCATCCTGTTGGCTCCTCACCTCGCTGTCCTTACTGTCCAAGAAAATCGGACGCGCTTTGCCTGAACGAAACATCGTCATCGTCTCCCGCACTTTCCGACGACAGAATATCCACGCCAAAACTCGCACGTCTGACGATACCGAGCATCTCAACCCTACCACAACTTACGACATGGCGCAATCAGGAGCTGGCGGGTACAACAACCCGTTGAAGAAGTTCAAGTAATAGCATCTCCTGAGAGCCGTTGTCCCGGTTCGCGATTGGCTGACATGTGCATTGCAGATTGGTGTTTCTGGGCGAGCAGAGCGTGGGCAAGACATCACTCATCACACGGTTTATGTACGATTCTTTCGACAACATGTACCAGGCCACAATCGGCATCGACTTCCTATCCAAGGCAAGCCAAGCACCTCTCCTCGAGCGAGGCAGTTGACCAGCAGAGCAATTGCTAACGAAGCCATAGACAATGTACCTCGAAGACCGGACAGTGCGGTTACAACTCTGGGACACAGCAGGACAAGAGCGCTTCCGAAGTCTGATCCCCTCATACATCCGAGACTCTAGCGTAGCCGTGGTAGTATACGACATATCAAGTAAAGCACCCCATCCCCACACTTCTCAAAAGAACACACTCCCCCCTTCGAGAGAACCCCCAACTAACCCCTTTCGCCGTTTCTAGACGCCAAATCCTTCCAAAACACGCGGAAATGGATCGACGACGTGCGCGCCGAGCGCGGCAACGACGTCATCATCGTGCTGGTGGGCAACAAGACGGACCTGAACGACAAGCGCGAGGTGACGACGCAGCAGGGCGAGGAGGAGGCCAAGAAGAACAACCTCATGTTCGTCGAGACGTCGGCGAAGCTGGGGCACAACGTCAAGACGCTGTTCAAGAGGATAGCCCAGGCGCTGCCCGGCATGGAGGGCAGCGAGGCCGCGGGGGCCGCCGCCGGCCAGACCAGCCAGATGATTGACGTCAAGACGAGTAATGCCGCCGCCGCGCAGGAGGGGTGCGCTTGCTAGTTTCGCTTGCTCGGCGGGAGGGGGTACAGGAATGGAGAGGATGCTGAGTGGCGTAGAGGGTTGAGATTAGGAGCGTGTGTCTCTGACAGGCCAAGTGGCGCATGATCCTGAAAAGCTGAGGTCGAAGGAGGTATGCGGCACTGGAAGGGGTCCTTTGCGAGAGAATCCGGTTTAGAGCTGAGGATAAGATGGTTATTGCCAGTGTCCCTGATGGGAAGAAGATGAGTGGTAACGCTGCGATCCGTTGCTCACCGGCTGGCATCAGCCTTGATAAAGGGGGTTGTTTTGCATCAGCGTTCACAATGTACACAACATTAATATCAATCGAGACACAAGTGCTTGCTCTCTATGCATCGCAGACTGTGAGCGCAGAATATTTAGAACAGCGTTGAATTGCAATAGTCACAGGGCGATATCAGAGATCAGTTACATGACATAACACATGACCAGATATATCCGTACATATGTGCATCTACGTGTTGTATATTCCGATCTTTGCTCGGAGGAGAGTATCCGGTGTCCAGTGCAACAAGCACGCTTTACTGCGTTGGTATGTCCAAAACATTGATTCATTTTGTACGCCCTCATACTGCCACAATCACCTCACTTTGGCGCGTTCTTCCTCTTGTAGACCACGAATCTCCTCAGATTGAGAATCGCCTCATCGGCTCTATCCCTCAGCTCCGCGAACTGCCTCTTGTCGATGCCCTTTGCCATGGCCTTAACCTTTGGCGTTACCTCCTCCAAATGCTTGAGGAAGTCGTCCTTCCAGAAGACGGCCTTGTCACAAGCCGCGTTCTCGTCGCCGTAGATGTCGAACAGCTGGTTGAGCGCCTCGATCGCGTCCGCCGCAGGAGTTGCCGGCAGGCCGGATAGGACCGTAAGGAGAAAGACGCCGATGTCCCGGTTCAGGTCGACCGGCGCCGGATCGCGGGCTAGCTGACCCAGCACTCCGATACACTTGACGCCGAGGCCCTGGAAAGGATCTTGGGCTTCCGCACCGTCTGCTTCTGTGCTTGGTGTGGACGCCGCTTGGCCCTTCGATACTTGGTAGAGAGCCATAAACCTCCTGTGCTCGTCTCCCTTGAGTGGCGTGCTGCCGCCCAAGCTCCTTGATATCGCCCAGGCAATGCTGGTCACGACAGTAGCGAGTTTCAAGTCTGCGGTATCCGTCTCCAACACGGTGGCTACCGTCTTTGACCAGATCTTCTTCGCTGCGGGTGCCCATGCTCGATATATGCCCAAATTCTCGTCGTTGCTGAAGTCGAAGCACGAGACAGTCCAGGCAATGTTGTTGAGCGCCGAGAACGCAAGGTTCTGCACGGCAACAGCTTCATCGCTGTCGAGGGGGGTCTGGGTCCACTTGATGCACTGTGGTACCGCTAGTTGTATGAGCGCTTTGAGTGTTGGGAGATCCTCCAAACTCGATTCTTCCGGTACGCCATCGTCGACACCAGTTACCAGCTCCATGTCCTCTTCCAGCTCATCCTCGTCCATTTCCTTGTCTGACTCTCCCTCATCGTCGTCACCTTCATCGTCTTCGGCAGCATCGCCACCGCCATCTGGCACGACCGGTTCATCTTCCTCCATTGGTTCGCCTTCCTCAATTCCATCCCACTCATCGTCGACCTTGGCTTCAGGATTAGACTTCTTCTGCCGCTTGTTCCCTCTCTCAAGAGCGCTCTGAAAGTCTGCACCTATCGAAGCGAGGACCTCAAAAGCTATTTGTAGGACATCGGCTGGGTCTGCAGCATGCTTTCCATTGGGTGTTTGGGACAAGGAAGTCTGCTCCAGGACTTTGGCTACCGACGGTACGAGGATGGCATCGGTAGCTTCGCCTACGCCAGGGCTGCCGTCTTGCCATTGCAGGGAGAAAAAGACATTGTGAAGAATTCCACATGCCAGCATGCCCTTCAGTCCTCCAGCGTCTTTGAGCTTCAGCAGTAGATTATAGCAGTGAGTCTCTTGATCGTCGATTAGAGCCTGACCAAACTCGAGGTTCTCTTCCGAGAGCGCCATGAGTGAGGAGAGTATTTCATTCAGCATGTCGGCCGGTGTGGATGAGTTTGAGATAAGGACGAAAAGGAAACGGAGGATCGTCCGGTTGGCGACAATTGCCTGGAGAATCTCATCCCGTGCAACAGCGAGAGCACCTAGCAAGAATACCAGGCAGCCGACGATCTCCCACACAAGCTCCTGTTGCGCTTTTGGGGTCTTTACAAATGGCGTCTCTTTTGAAGTGAGAGCACTGATGACCTGCAAGTAGGGTCAGTCTCATGTTTTGCAAGATATAGCCTGTAATTGACGAGGGAAACCTACAGCCTTGCCAGCATGTTCAATGGCCGTAAGGATATCTAGGCGGAACAAGTGTACAGCAAAGTCACTCTCTTCCTCTTGCACCAGCACTCTAAGGATATTCCATCCTGCAGCTCGACTCTCGATGCTGCTGTCGGTGAGAGTCTCGGTAAGGACAATGTGCACAATTTGCTCGCGAAGAAGCAGTTTTCTGCACTTGGAATCTTGAACAATGTTGGCGATAGCTCCAGCTGCGGCAGTGCGGTTCTTGATGTCTGGGCTTTGCAAGTCCTTGACAACGGGCAGAATGCGAGACTCGCGCAGAGCGATCAGTTCCGGGTCCGACAGAGGCTTAACCAGCTTGGCAATTGGATCGGAGCGGGCGCCTTTCTTCCTGTTCTGCCGTGACTTTCCCATCTTACCTGATTTATATTGCGATCGTTGGTGTCGAGATATGCATATGAATGTCGACCAGGCCAGTGTCTTAAATCGAGAAACACCGGAAGATCTCTTAACACAAAAAAATTCATGGTGATAGGCGTGGAGTCTCCTTATCAGCTACCCACGAACCTTATCGACGGCCGCTAGTCTGGGGTAAATCAGGGGTCTTCCAGGTTCTGGCTCCTCTGCGGCTCTGTCAGGCTTAGCGGCCGTTGATTAGAGTTCCGATCCGCTGCAGGGTTGTGGACCACGTTTCCTTTCCTCAGCGCATCTTATCTGATCTCGTCATCCTTCCCGCGACGTCGAGCTTGCCTTTTCTGAATCGATCGCGGCGCATTCTGAGGAACACCCTTACCTCGGTCGCTTGAAAGGACAGGAGACAATGCTGAGATGACGTCCCACGAAGCGCTCTACACTACGCTCTAGCTCACGAGACCAGTGGTGGTCGCAAAGAGCCGGTCTATGCTCGCTTCCTCTGGCAAAATGCAGCTGTGGGGGAGAATGAGCTCCTTCTTCCTCAGCGATGAGGAACTTGGAAAGAAAGACGACGACCACAAGCCTGCCGTGCTTCCTACGATACGGTCTCAGCAGCATTGGGCACCCGCTCGGCCATCTCCTCGAAAGACACTTAAGCGCTTGGCAATAGCCATTGCGATCGGCCTCGCGGTCTACCTCTTTGTTCATAATATCCCAACCGATCTACCCATACGAGACCGCCGACGTCCTGTGTACGAGCATGGAGACGGCGAATCGATTGTCCCCTTCCAGCCGCCGTCGAAGAGAACAAGACCACCACCCAGCCATGCTGTGCACCAGACAGAAGCGCCGGCACAGACATATAGCGGGCCTCTCAAGTTCATGGAACTTGCAGAGTCACTGCATGCTATATCAAGCACAAGAGGCGGATTCTTGACGAATAAGAACGTGTTGTTCGCCGCCTCAAGTTTGAAGAGTGCCGCTGCGCTGCTCCCTATCGCGTGCCAGATGGGCTCGGAGTTGAGGAACTATGTCCACTTCGCATTGATGAGTCGGAGCGAGATCGAGATTGATGAGCTGCGAGCAGTTAATGGGGTGGATGAGTCGTGTCATGTCATATTTCACGGTAGACCTTCCCTTCCGCCACTGTCTTCACATACATTCTCATCATACGTGTGACTAATGCCTGCATAGACGCCCGACCTGACTATCCAGCCATATCCACGGAGGCTCGCTTAGCGACTGCTACCGCTCGTGCATTGTGTATGTGTCTTAGTCTCACCGTGTTGCTATGATGTCTCTAATTCGGATCCAAAGTCCATATTCACTCGTACATGCATCCACAAGCCGTTATAGTTGACGCCTCCGCCATCGAGAATGACTATTTCCTCAAGGCAATCAAGATGCAGGCACGCAGCATGGAAGTGCCTGTGATCGACCTACCGCAAGATTCGCAGAAGCATCTAGCTTACCTGACGAAGCTTGATAGTTCATCACTCGGTGGTAAGCAATCTTGAAATTACCATGCGGAGACCATCGCGCTGAATTACTGCCACAGCTTGGAACAAATTCCATGTCGATATCCTCATTCATGCGTCTTCTGGTGGTTCAGGCAACTTGATCAGGCTTCTGAAGTCCTTGAGCGCCGCGGACTACACATCATGCGCGGTGCCACACCTCACAATCGAGCTCCCTCATGACGTGGATACGGCGACGCGGGAGTTCCTCAGATCTTTCCAGTGGCCACCAGCACGTGTCGAAAATCCAACTAACGTAAAGCAACTCTCGCTACGCCACAGGATTGCTCGATGGAGTCTGAACGAAGAAGAGAGCTCTATCCGTTTCTTAGAATCGTTCTGGCCCTCTAGCCCTCAGGACTCCCATGTCCTCATCCTCTCACCTCAGACTGAGCTGTCGCCTCAGTTCTACCACTGTACGTGCAGATCCCGTATTGTCTGGTGCTACGGCTGGCATTAACGCTCCATAGACCTACGATACTCTGTCCTCGAGTATAAATACTCCACTGCCGCGCTCGCGCAAGAATGGGACACACGGCTCATGGGCATAAGCCTTGACCTTCCCTCGGCCTACCTCAACGACTCCACAGCCTTCAACCCTCCATTCAAGAAAGACACCCCCCAAACTTCGGCAGAACACCCAACAGACGGCCCCACACCCTTTCTATGGCAAGCACCAAGCAGTAACGCGATCCTCCTCTTCGGCCAGAAATGGGTCGAGCTGCACGGCTTCGTCTCCCGCCTGCTCGACGTCCAGCACCGCCTCCCCGCGAGCCCGGCGTCCTTCTTATCCGCCAAATCCGTAAGCAAGAAATACCCCTCGTGGTTGGAGCACGCCCTCCGCCTGTCGCGGGCGAGAGGTTACTGGACGCTGTACCCCGGCGACAGCACGGGGGGCCACCTAGCCACCGTCCACACCGATCTGTACAGGCCGCCGGAAGAGTACGAGGAGGAACTCGTGGCCGAGTCTGCAGAGAAGAAGGAGTCTGAGTCGGGGCAGAAGACGCTGGCGACGGGGCTAGTGCTGAATCATGACGGCGGTCTGCTGCCGCCTTTCCGGGAACTGCCGCTGCTGAGCTGGGACGGGAAGTTGGTGGATTTGGAGGAACTTGATGCGGCGGCTGCGGAGTATACGACGGAGTTTAGGGGGAGCGTGGGCGGGTGCGAAGATCTGAAGCCAGTAGATTTATTGGCTAAGCCGTCGGCAGCGGATCTTTTCTGCGAGCTAGAGGAGTAGATGCGGGTATGTCACAGTGCTTATGCTTCCGCAGCGCTGTTTCTTTTCTGGTAAATATGTGATCAGGTGTGCTGTGGACTGCTAGTAGTCATCTATGCCCATGAAGGCAAGGCAGGGTCCGTTGCCGTAGATATACTTTTCTCCACATAAGGGCAAGATTAAGGTAGCACCATTAGACTTGTGTACCACTCACACATCGATTCAACAAGTCAAAAGAAAACGTCATACATTTGTACTCGTAAAGTCATGAGCTATCAGACTGACTTGATACACTTCGCAGGATTACATGAAACTTATACGCGGAATGGGAGACGGGTCTCGCCAGGGGCATGGTAGTCGGGCACCTTCATCTCCAGCGCCTCGCCAGAGTATCCCAGATCTTCGGCCACCAGCATAGCCGCCTTCTCGCCGATCAGCAGCGCAGTCGAGTACCTATTCCTCAGGTTAGCATTACCCTTCCTAGCGCGCGATGATGGGAGGCGGAACAAAACTCACGTGTTACACCCGACATTGTCGGGACAGATACTCAGGTCCGCCACCTTCAAGCCCTTGACGCCGTGGACATTGAGCCTCTCGTCCAGCACGCCGTGCTTGACGATGCTGTTGCCCTCCCTCGGCGCCATGGAGCAGGTGCCCAGGCTGTGCCAGGTGCTCTCGACGTGGCGCTTGACCCACTCCTCGACGGCCTCGATGTCCTGCTTGCTGTACTGGAGGTCCTCGCGCACGTCCCGCTTGTTGGAGCTCAGGATGTTGGCCTCGGGCTTCTTGTCCGGCTCCGGCAGGTGGCAGCTCCAGCTGCCGTGCGTGATGCCCGCCGTCAGGTTGCCGGGCAGCGCGTACGCCTTGGTGGTCGCCAGGTCCATGTCGTTGGCCCGCGCGGGCGAGTCGTACGCGAAGAAGGGGTGCATGTTCTCCACCTCGCCGGCGTAGGCGTCCATCCGCCTGGCCGTCTCGCGGCTCTTGATGTAACCCCATACCATGGGCGCCACTGTTCAACAAAAGACAACGGTCAGAAAACTTGACTATAGTGGGTCGTGGGGGGAGGGGAGATTCTTACTGTCGCGCTCGTCATTCATGAAACCCGTGTCGAAGTCGGGCGTCTCGTACGGGTTGGCCGACTTGATGTGCGTGCTGCCGCGGGAGAAGGGGTACTCCAAGAAGTGGAACATGGAGAAGAACTTGCCGGGCGGCAGCAGCATGTGGTCGCCGAAGAAGCCGGCGATGACGCTGTAGTGCATCACGGGCTTGTCCGGCTTGTCCTTGAAGTAGGACTCCCAGCCGTCGTTGAAGTGCGGCGTCGGCCACTCCTTGAATGCCTTGAGCTCCTCCTCGGTCGGCCGGATCTTGACGCCGGCCTCGATGCCGTTTGTGGCTAGGGGCCCGGTGCCTTTCAGGGCCCATTCGTCGAAGACTCCTGTGGTAGGCGTCAACCACGTACGATTCTTGTGTTATGATAAGGAAATGGGTTTCTTCACTCACTCTTCTGAACATCAGGGTCACCTCGGACAAAGTCGTCAAACGACTCCGTGTCCGGCTTGGCGCGGTACACCGAGAAGGTCAGGTAATGGTCCTGGAAGTTAAGACCAACACCGGGAAGGTCCACGATGGGCTTGACGCCGGCAGCCTCGAGCTTCTTGGGGTCGCCGATACCAGATCGCTGGAGGATCAAAGGGGACGACAGGGTACCTCCAGACACGACGATCTGCTTGCGGGCCTTAAAGGTCCTAGTATGCAGTTGTCTAGGGTGGAGCGGCTTGGTAGGTACCGTCTGAACGGCCACGGCACGGCCATCCTCGATGATGACCTTGTCCACCTTGGTGTTGCAGGCCAGGTACAGGTTGGAGTGGACTGCACGGGTGGAGTGGATGTAGGCGTGGGCGCTATCACTCCTGCGGCCCGTGTCGCGGTTAATCCACTTGAGCCAGTGCTCCGCCCCGTGGCCTGTCACGAGATCCTCGAGGTCGTCCACTGTGGGGATACCCTGCGAGTCGGTAGCGCGAAGGAAGTCGTCCTTGATGGGATAGGTGTAGTTGCCGAAGGAGACCTTGATGGGACCCTCAAAGCCGTGGACGTCCTTGTTGTGGCAGGGCCGCTGGTACGTCTCGTGCTTTTTCATGAGTGGGAGGAGCTCCTTGGTCGTCCAGCCCTTGGCTTGGAAGTCGTCATAGTCCGAGGCCGAGGCGCGGGTGTACATCATAAAGTTGATGGATGAGCCACCGCCGAGAATGTGGGCGCAGGGCACGACTGCCTTCCTTCCTGCGAGCCATTTCGAAGGGCGGGACTCATAGAAGGAGGCTGTCTTGGAGTCCAACTTCATGTTCCGGGGGTAGATGCCGGGTCGGTAGACCCAGGGGTTGTTGAGATTGCTCTCACCAGCCTCGATGAGGAGCACAGTGAGGTTGTGGTCCAGGTTGGCCAGTCTAACGAGTGTTAGAGAGATCTATGGACAACATTTCAGATCATTTCCCCCTTACCGGCCGGCAACGACACAACCTGCGCTCCCTCCACCGCACACAATGATATCGAACTCCTCAGGGAGACTCATCTTGCTAGAGTAGTGTACCGGACTCGGAGATGTAGAACGAGCTGCTGTGCTCAGTGAGCCTAAGATCCAGGAGATAAGAGGGGACTGCGGTGTCTTTCGTCAAACCTCGGCCTTATATGTTCGTATCGGCAGCTTCGTCCGAAGTCTCTCGACCGCGGCTAGGCAGGAGCTTGCTAAGCTATCTCTGCTCACAGACTTGGCCCCTCTCCTTTCCCCTCACCATCATGCATCCGCTTCATCCTTCGAGCATTGATCTAGACTCCGAGATATCTCCCAGCGAATGACGTTGACACTGTCAAGCGTTCATTCCGTCGTCGTAGGCATCGCCAAGGTGTGAACCCCTCTTCGAACCTTCAGACGTTGGAACCATAACGAGGGCACCAATGAGGCTCCTCAGCAGAGAGTCATCTGCTGGATCCGTTGCTTGGGAAATTATAGGATCGTCGATGAGCATGCTGTGCCACTGTATGCACACGGACGGGATAAGAGGAGACGAAGACTTGACTGCACGGTAGTTGCGGCAGGATCAGTCAAACTGGATCTGGACTTGTCTGTTTGAGCTTTCAATGACAGGTAGATGGGATCCACATGAAAGCAAGTGCCGGGCATATCCTCCGCTCCATGAGCAGATTCTTGTTGTGACATGTATAAGCTTGTCTTGTCACGAACTGAAATAAACAATAACTGGCTCTGCTTCTCCCAGCGGTCCTAGAGTCTCACCAGCATCCATAAACTCAAATCTGATACTTGGAAGCACTTGACGGAGCCAAGCACAAACGACCAAGAAGTTCGCGTGTCGTTGGTTCGAGACTCCACATGCGGAGAAATAAGCTGCATATGGAATCGGGGTAGCAACCTGCCAAGGACGGCAACCTCATCGCGGCGAGTACACCCTCAACGTCCGGGTATGGACTGTCAAGGGCGCGGGGTAAGACCTTCGACGGGGAGCGGCCGCAGTTCAGAAGTAGAAGCTGTTGTGAGTGAAGTTGAGGGCCTATGAGAGCAGAATCTACCGGCCTCTCGATGTGCGGGTTGTACGGGTGCCATGAAGAGCCGCTGCAGGTTAGTTAGGACCTGTCGTTGTCGCGATGGGGTGATGTATGCATCCGTGTATGCATCCGACGTTCAGACTGTACTTACCCCAGGTTTTACAGCGTCCAGGCCGGACCATGCTATTGGGCAGTGCGCATCATCGCGCATAGCCTTCCACACACACTAGCGCAGTAGCCGTAGCTCCCCCGGGTTATTATGGGGAGCCTATGAGACTAGGATCGTCCGTTAGTGGTGGCTTATGCACTCTATATTTGCCGTTTCTCCAAGACCTGCAAGACGACCACTCGTACTATAGACTCCTTGTCCCCATTGGATCCGGGAACAGACCGGTCGTGCGAATGGCGTCTAAGGGACCTCCTCACTTGAGGCACGAAAGCCCCCCATCCTGATCTTCTTCATCCGAGTGGCTTCCTATAGGAAGATATGTTTGTGAGGACGCGGAGACTATGTGAGACTAATGCAAGCTGACGAATTAATCTCCATGTGATATGTCCCCAAGACCCTCAAACTTGAAATCGCATCGGAAAACACGCCGATGACAGCTTCACTATTGAAGTTCTGGTATGCTTCTTTAGCAAAATTTGAGGGAATGGGACCGGCATATGTCGGCTTCAGGCGCGCATGTGCGCTTGTTACATCCCCGCACCCAGAGATGCACCAGAAAGGGTAACTCTGCCCGTGATGGATGCTTACAAGCGTCTGAATCATCCGGGGGAGGCCAAGGAGGCATATGAAATGAGAATCTCGAAGGCGGGATGTCTTTTCAGGTCTGCAACAGACACTTACTATGACAGCATGGCTCTCCTGGATCGAGTTTCTTGCCGTGGACCATGGTCATTCGTGGAAGTCTAAATTCAAAGTCCGCGACAGATAGATTGAGGCCTCTAGCATGTAAATCGGTCCGATCACTACTTAGAAGTAGGGTCGTGACATAGGTAAAAAGTACTGCAAAGTTCGTGCTCCAAATTGCCGAATATCCATTCACACCTCCCTCTCCTTCCTCGGCCTCTTTGCGACCCTCACTATCCAGAACCCAATCCAGATGAACACCCAAACAATTACAGACGCAGCCCAGAATATCCAGAAGTCCTCATTTCCCGGACCGTACCTGCTTTGAATGGATAAGACGGCAGCTACCGCATTGAAAGGAAGAACAAAAGTAGCGACCACCGTCAGAAACATTAGGATGTCGTTCTGCTTGACTGACTGCTCCCCCTCGCGGACGGACATAGTGGACATGATAAAGTCGATAGACTGCCCCACGCGCTCCTTGTTTCTTCTCACAATCTCTTGCACTTGGGCTGCGTCTTCCAGAATCTCTTTTCGCGCATTCTCGGCCATGGGGCCACATACAACTCCCCAGGATTTGGGAATCTGATATTCGAACAGTTCCATCTGGTCGTCCACCAATGCCCCGTATTTGCCAATTCTGCGGCGGTGGACGAACAGCTTAGACAAAATCTTTTCAAAGACATCCAGTTCGATTTTCTCAGTCTCCAACTTCCACTCTATTGTGTTGAGATCTGTCTCAATGTAGTTGTTGGTCACAATCCACTCAGACGCGATCATGCGCATGATCCCACGAACGGCCAGTATGGGATGGAAGTCGCTGCTTTTCGGTGCCATTTCTTCGAGAAACCCGATCAAGTAGTCCATAGAGCTTACACCTTCATCTGAGCTTCCTCTATTCAGCTCAGACAGCAGTGGTTGAGAGAGGATGGATCTATAAGACGCCGGAAGCCTGTTGCCATACTTCTCTTTGCCGCTTTGGGCCTCGAAAGGAGGATCGAGAAGAATAATGCCTGAGGAAGCCGCAGTGTCAATTAGCTGAATTGGAGAGTACTTAGCCACGGTGATATCTCACTCACCCTTGGTTAATTTTGGGTCTTGAGCATCTGTCGGCTTCCCGAACCAAACTGATGCCCAGTTCCTTGTCATTGCAACATTCCTGAACTGCTTGCCACCGTCACCGACGTTGCGGGCAATGGGGATATGAAGACCTGCAATCCTCTCCACGTTCATAACGTTAAGATCTGGCATAATTCTCTCCCTAGCAGCACGGTTGTTCGGCCCGTCGTATTCTACTGGCCCAATAAATCGCAAACTGATATGTTGGCACTTGGGCCTTGATGAGGACAGCATCGGCAGATGTCCCTCGACATGTTGTAGACGAAACCATGGTTTTGGGACAATATCAGGCCGAGCACAGTCTAGTTCCTTTGTAATATTGAACTCTTCTGGAATAGCGTCGATATACTCTAAGAAGAACTGAGGGTCCACATCTAGATTTCCCCCTAAGATCTTGACCACTTCCGGTGACACGTTCTCGACGATGAAGAGCTGGAATTCTTCGCATCGATTGATGAGGCAAGATCACTGGCTTGTATATTCACAAAGGTGAGGTTACCGTCGGTGCCCGAGAACGTACCAAGCTTGAGAATTGAGGCGCTCAGATGTTCCGGCTTGCCCTGGTGGATGGCTCCATGCAAGTTTAGAAAATTACACAAAGCCTGGAACTTCGTATGCACAGTAGTACCGGACTGGGCATCTTGTTTGGCTGCGAGCTTTTCGACGAAGCCCGCGTACTGAAGACTCCAGGGGTTCGGTTTCTGCGGCACTGGGAATCGTGATTTCGATGCCATGGTTTCACTTTTTGATTCTTGTGTCGTCCTTTGCAAGTTCACGATTCCGAAGAACTGGCCATGCCAGCACAGGCTTGGCTGAACTCATATATATCATATGATAAGTATGACGCTGAATTGATGAGGGGAACCGACATCAAGGCTATGGTTTGTAGCTGCGCCACTTTCAGCCCTTCTGCGGTACTGTATCGCACCTCAGCTGAGAAGAAATCTAACAGGGTATTTATGACGAATCAACGCTCGTCAGTCAGCCGCTCGGGGAGCGTTGCAAGCATTCGCTATAGTATAAATATCGCTCATAATCAAGCAAAGCTCAGGGCGTGCAAGCGGCGTGGCGTAGACTTCAACTGTCGCAAGACTTCCACACCCAAATGCGAGAGCCATCTTGGAGCATATTGCAACTACGGATCAGTCCAGAAGGATATCATGGTTGCACGCATACTCGCATAGTCCGACAAGTGGCGAGGCAGGCTGAAAATTAACATAGGGTGATGACCGATGCCAGACCGAGACTACCTATAAGCTTTGAGCAAATACTTTAGCTCGTACTATGGTAGGTAGGTCTGGTCTAGACTGGACATAAATATACGACATTGAGGGTGAATAAGGCGACTGCAGATATGGAGATGACTAAGCATATACCCGCGGTACCGATGACTGACGTGGGGCTATGGTCCGCCGTAGTGATTGCTAAGTCAGCAAAGGAAAAGTGCCACTCAACGCGTCTTCAAGTCCAACACGCGTCTGTCTTCACCCCGCATCCCCAAAAAGTAAACTTGAAGGAGGCCAGGCTTGAATCACCTGTCACAAACCCGGACCACAGAAATCATGTGTAAGTTATACTTTCTTCCCAACGGATTTTCATTTATATCGACGTAACTATACTAACCTGTCTATCATATCGTTCAGCATACGGTGGCGGCTACCAAAGAACAGGCTACGGCGCCCAAGGTGGCGACGATGGCGGCGGCTTCATGGCCGGCTCGCAGCAGGGCAGTCAAGGAGGAGGCGGGTCGAAGGTATGATCCCAAACCACCTTTCATACTCATATATACAACCGTCTAAGCACTTGCCCCTAACCTCACACCCTATTGTTCAAATCTAGTCCTACGGCGACGAATCCCTCCGGCCCGTAACAATAAAACAGCTCGCGGACTGGACGGAGCCCTTTCCCGGGGCAGACGTACAGATCGACGGCGCGCCCCTCACGCAGCTGACGCTGGTGGGACAGATCCGCAAGATCAACCCGCAGGCGACAAACATCACGTACACGCTCGACGACGGCACGGCCACCATCGACGTGAAGAAGTGGGTCGACGCCGAGCGCGCCGACGACGACGGGCCCGACGGCGCCGGCTCCCGGTTCGCCGAGGACCAGTACGTGCGCATCTGGGGACGGCTCAAGAGCTTCAACGGCAAGAAGCACGTCGGCGCGCACTTCATCCGCGCCATCGAGGACTACAACGAGGTCAACTACCACCTCGTCGAGGCCGCCTACGTGCACCTGTACATCACCAAGGGCCCGCCCGCGCCGGGGGGCGGCCACCCCGCGGACGGCCGCCAGCAGAACAACGGACAGGCGAGAGGGGCCGACGGGGAGAGCATGTTTGTCGACGACGGGTACGGCGGCGGCGGTGGAGCGGGCGGCGACGAGGACTCGCCGCAGCACAAGCTGGCTAGGGTGAGTCCGCTGGCGAAGAAGATCTACGCGTACCTCAGCAACACGCCGGGCAACGAGGGGGTGAACGTGCACGTTCTTGCGACCGGGACTGGGCTGTCGACGAGGGAGGCCCTTCAGGCTGCTGACGAGCTCAACCAGTCGGGCTTGGTGTACACTACTGTTGACGACGAGACTTATGCTATACTTGAGTATTGACGGGGTTAATTCCGTGCTCAGAAGCAGAGGAGGGATAGAAGGCAGGGGGACACATCTCTGTATTGCTTGGCGTTGGGGTTTAGGGGGTCTCTGAGTTAGCATCTCGGAGCTGTATGTCGGAATGACGTATAATGACAGTCTTGAGTTTCTGTGCCCTGTTTGCTCTTCCGGAAGTCAAATTCTGTATGGAAAGCATACTAACGATTCTATGGAAAGGCTACGTATATGGGCTGCGGGTGAATATACTTGAAAAGGACCGTAAGAAGCAGAAAGAAAGTCACTATGTGCGCCAGTAGCGCAGCATGTTGAATGCTGGCTTCGAGAAAGATACCAAGAGTCGCCAGTGGTGAGTTGAGCACCGCCTTTTTCTCATATCCTACCATTTCCTCCTTTGTCCTAACTTACTGCCTCCCCCAAAGACACCTAACCCGTCTTTCCGCCCCCAAGCTGGAACATCTTGATCGGAGCACTCGCAGCGCTGGAGTAAGCAACCTTGCCCAGCGGCCGGGGGTCACGGACCATGATGGACAGACGGACCGGGGCGAGCCCGCGGTTCACGGATATGTCCCTCTTGACGTCAAAGCCGAACTTGCGATAGTATCTGTTGTTGGCCTCGGTGGTCGACTCCAGATACACCGGTTGGCCCTCCGCGTCGGCCTGTACGACGTTAGTTCATGCTATGGAAGGAGGGCTGGGTATTTTGACTGCGACACGAGCTTGTTAAAAACGGGAAAAGGGGGAACGGACCCGCTGAACCATGAATTCGAGTAATTTCTTGGCATACCCCTTGCCGCGCGCTCCGGGCTTCGTGCCGAGGTACAGGAGGTACCAGGCCTCGTCGTCGCGGTCGCCGAGGACGGAGATCTTGGTGTCGTGGAGGACGGCCACGAGGTCGTCGTACCGCTTGTTGCCCTCCGGGGACAGCTGGAACTTGAGGCGCCAGAGGCCGCTGCGGAAGCTGGTCCACCAGCCGTCTAGGTTCTTCCGAGGTGGTAGCCTGTTGATGGACTCACGGGGAGTCTACAATTTAGTAAAGTACAGCTCGTGTTTCGTCCAAATTCTACCTTTCAGGGATGTCTTTCGCAAAAGCAAGAGAAAGTTATAGAGTGGCGACTCACCAGAGCGCAACGCCCTCGTAGTCCGGTCCGATGGTGGTAGCGACGCCGTTGTAGCAGGTGGCAGCCACCATATAGGTGAATATGTCCACGTGGATCTTCCACTTGTCCTCGGCCGAGACATTGGTCATGTCGTCCGGACTGACCAGGTACTGCGCCAGGTCGTCATCCGCAAACGCATGCGCCAGCGAGAGGCCGGCCGCCCTGCACTCCGACAGTTCCAGGACGCGGACGCTGTCCTCCCAACGTGGCGGGACGAGCGAGCGCTTCAGCTCGACAAGAGTCACGGAACTACTGCCCACTGTCTCCATACCGGGCGATCCCTCAGTTTGAACGCAGATAGACAACTGTCACGGGAAGCACGGCAGGTCAGCTGGATATTGCCTCCAAGGCGGCGAAGTCATGATGTATGGACTTGTCAACGTACTCTTTAGGTACTACTAGTACTACTCGTACTACTTGATTTATTATTTTGTATACTATCACCCGTATGGACTCTCGAGAGCTGGGTTCTGGACAAGGGCATGAATCTGGACGGATGACGCAGGCAATTAAGAGCGGTACGAAGGTCAGCCGACATCAGCTAAGGCTCGACGATACGATGTTCTCTTGGGAGCAGGTTGTTGGTGATGAGTGTTTGGGGACGGACACTGGAGTGTCAATATGTAAATGGAGGAGTGATACTGTGCAAGGATTTTAGACTTGAATAGCTAAGAGTGAGGGTGAAGATCCGTAGAGATCCTCAGATATGATGGCCCCCGTTATGGGGGACTTTCAACGTTTGGTTTGAACAAGCAATGCTCAATACGATGATGTTAGCTATGGACTGAGGTGGGAGATCAAAGGAAGGAGAAAATAGAGACGCAGAGAGCCCGAGCAATAAGTAGTTACGGACAACCTAGGATCGCTTGCCCGCCCAGCCAAGGATTACAATGACAAGTGTGGACACAGCGTGGGCTTCTCCGGCCTGGGTTGCTTGGCCCGGTGAGAGATAGGCACTGCATGAGAGAGTGGGATGGATGCAAGAGACTGTATTCGGAAGTCGAATCTTGGGGAGCCGCATACTGCAGCATGTCACTGCGTCTAGCTGGGATGGTTTGGTGTTCAACAAGTGCCACCCTCGAAGGGATCCAACAGTACGGCTGGAGATCGGACAACAGACTCGATCCCGCTGTGAGAGGTGAGGCGGCGATTCCGCCAAGCATCTCAAGCTACCACGAATTATAAGCCGTGGCCATCCGGAGGCAGCTCGCCTCCTGATCGGAAACGAACAAAGAGAAGCAAGGGAGGAGGTGAGGTGAAGGTGACCGAGCTCCCAAAGCGAGAGCTAATGGGTGTGTGCAGCGGGCTGAAAGAGAGCCAACCAGCAAATAACACGAGACGTGGGAGAAGCAACAGGCAATCCGCATGCGGCTACAGCTGCTTATCCCGGTCTAGGGCCCCGGCATCTGCAGTACGCTCAATTGCATTCGAGAGTTTGGGCAACGTGCGCCAAGGCCCGCTTGTAGCCTTGAATGTGCAAGTTGTCCCCAATCACATTTTGTCTAATGCTGGCTCGAAGCATCATTGAACCCTGCAATATCCAAATCAAACCAGACCTTGGGGCTAGGCATGTAGGCGACCCGTCAGGTGACGCAGCCGTGGATCCCAGTGCCTGCAATCATGAATCAGAGGCGACGAAGGATCATGGACGATACGAGATAAGGCGCTCCGGCTTACATGAAAGACGCAGCTCTCTGCAGTGCAATACCGGATGGCTCGAGACCGGCATCAGCGTGGGGTTCATCACACCAGCCAGAGTGAATGATGCAGATCGACCTCATGCCAATGGTTGTGGTTTATAAGGGGCGTTCGCTTTCCAGGGCTTGCCTGGCACGATGTAGCTGTGTATCTGCCCAGCAATGCTGTCGTGCAGTCGCTTCCCTTCTTTCCCTCCCCCGTGTCAACCGGTCGTCCCACGGATCGGCCGGAAATGGTACAGTTGAGAAGCACTGGAAGGAGAAATAAGCTTCGCTGAGCAAGGGTTCAAGTTCGGGGCATCTGATTAAAGGGTGGGATATCTCAAGTGTAGTAATGTAATGAAGGAACCCATGCAAGCCTCTGAATACCAACTCCATTAACGATGCAATGCATGCAGCCCGCGTTTTGGGGATCTATCTTCATCCCAGAATTCTTCGTCCGAGTCGTACAATCGCTCACATACGACGAATCTCTTGTTCGTTGGTGTACTTCTCCAAGCCCGAATCCAGATGTTCCCACCACTCGAAAAGCATTGACTGGCAGATGAGCTTGAACCATGGCGTGAAGGTCAGTTTGGGGTCAGCAAACTGCTTTTTGAGCTCCTCCGGAGATACATATGCTGTGGCCTGGACCTCGTTCTTGTTGATGTCGAGGTCAACATTTGCCTTTATGAAGAGAATGTAGTCGACTACGCCATGACGCTTCTATTAGTCGCAGTACTTCTAGGGTGGGGGTCAAGGGGATTAGTGACTGACTCTCGTGCTCTCCCCATTGGCCGTTGCTGGGAGCCTTGTAATGGATACGGGTCAGGAAGTGGAAGTCATCCAAGGGGACCTGCTCAGGCTTGATGCCCAACTCGTGGTCGAGCTTGCGTTGCGCGGCCCTCTTAACGCCCATGATCGAGTCTGGTAGGTTGGAGCCGGTCTCACTTGGCACGCCCAGTGGGTGTGAGCAGCAGGTGTTGGTCCACATGTCTGGGAACGTGATCTTCTCGGAGGCGCGCTGTTGGAGAAGCAATTCGTTCTTGTCGTTAAAGAGGAAGACTGAGAAGGCACGGTGGAGGAGCCCCTTATCGATGTTGGTCATCAGATGGCCTGCGGGGTGTCAGTACTGTATGCGCCAACATTGAAACGGCCATTGAGTAGATCAATTGTAAGGGTCAACTTACAAACTTTCTTGCTGGCCTTTCCTATTGGCATATCGTTCTCGTCGAGCACAATGCAGACCTCGTCCATGAGCCGGATCTGCTCCTCATCGTGGCCCTCGAGCGCCTCGCCGCTGGTATCGATGTCGGGGAACAGGCGGAGGATCGTCTCCGCTGTGATGGGCTCGGCCCGTGTCTGTGTCGTGGCTGTGGTGGAAGACATTGTAGTTAGGGTAAGGAGAGTATCTTAGTTCTGATGCTGATAACCGCACAACGGAAGGGGCAGGTTTAACACTCAAAGGAGCGACTACAAGTATAAAAGACGCCCACGGACGCACGCGACTGGGGAAATTGAGCTCGCCGCCACCGGGCACCGGCTCAACATTTTAGTGGAGCTTGGTCAAAGCTCAACTGGCAATGAAAACGACGGGAGATAAGAATTCAATTTTATCGGTACCTTAGCGGCTAAACCGCGGTAAAAATGGACCCTGAAGGTGGCACAGACCAACAACCCGGAGTGACCTCCGTTAAGCGATACCTTACACACCTGTGTGTAGGTAACGACAGGTATTGAAGGGTCATGTAATAGTCTAATCCTCTGCTCTCTTCCAGGTTATCGTGTGATCGTCTTTTCGTGCGGTCGTCTTGTCGTCTCGTCTCGTCGTATAATCGTTCTCTTCTCTCTTTGGTTTTCTAATGATTGAGGATTACTGTGTAATACTATTGGCAGATCACGCAGCATGGGCGAGAAGGAGCCCTCGAGTTGAAGGAAGGCATCCCTTCATAAGTGTCAAGTTAGACGAATGTGCCATGAAAAGGTAGACTTGGACCGGCGTACAGTAATGCCTAGCTATCTAAGGGGTATCATAATTCGCACACGACTGACTGACGGCCGTGAGAAAGACGTAGTCTGGCGGTATCCATTAATACAATCGACCTTGCCTCAATTCTTCCGCTTCTTCTTCGTCTTCTTTTGCTGCGGCTTGGCCTTGTGTTCGACTTTCTCCTCGCCAAACCGGTTGGCGTGCTCGACATCAAAAGCCGGTTTATGCCGTCTAAACAACAGCATAGTCACTCTCGCATCCTCGACACTCGAGTGCTGACCCGTCTGGATCTCCACATCCAAAATCTCCTTGGCAAGCACCCGCAGCGCCGGCTTCGGCCCGTGACCGTACTTCCGAAAGCCGGAGAACCTGGCCGTGTCGCGGATCAGCCGGGCCGGGTGCTCCAGCAGCAGCGCCTGCAGGTCGTGCCGCACGTCGTGGCCGACCAGGATGCGCCCCTTCAGAAGCGCCGCGACCTGCGCCTGCACCTCCTCAAACTCTCTGGCGCCGTGCATGTGTCTGGGTGCGACGCCGCTGACGTGCGTCCGCCAGTCCGTCACGCGCTCCCGCGGCCGCACGTACGAGTCGTACACCTGCCTGCCGTGGAAGTCGACCACGCTGACCCTCGCCAGGGCCGATTCGTGGCCGTCCGCGCCCACGCCGACCATCTCGCAGTCTATCGCTAGGTACTTTCCTAGCTCGACATTGGGGGCGAGCCCTTCATTGGGTCTGACGGACGAGACGTCGTTGATCATGGACGTGTCCTTGGCGCCAAGGCCGTACGCTTCGGCCAGGGCTTCGGATGTGATGCCGTTGTCTTCTGCCCAAAGGGCTAGTGAGGGAGTTATGGTTGCTTTGGGGACATCTTGGGGTCGTGAGCTTTGGGTGTTGCCCATTTGTGAGCTAAATTCTGGTTTGCTAGGTTTGACGTCCTGTCTGTGAAGCTTCCTCGCCAGCCCTGGTTTCAGTGCGATCGAGTTTGGACCCCTTGCAACCTTTTGACGTTTCGAGAGAGACTCTCCAAAGTCTCTGGCTACTTCTGAATCTAAGTCGTTTTGATCTGAGGCAGTCTTCCTCTTTAGAGTAGCTTTTGCTGAATTGGGCGAGACCTTTGGTTTCGATTCAGCCTTGATCTGAGCCTGCAGCTTCTTCCAGTTGGATGAGAGTTCAGGTGCCATCATAGATGTATCTGAATTGTGAGATGTTATTGCTTGGATTGGTCCATAGATATTCTTGAGGGAGAGTTAGATTGGTGCATATGATAGAACATAAAGTATGTGGTTGTGAGATGTGAACGGAAATTTTGCTGCACAGCGGGTTCCGTCACAATCACATGGGACCTAATCGGGCACTAAAGACGATCTCTGCCGCCGCTAACCCGCTAAAGACAACGCGCTGTGGCGGTAAATTTCAGCCTTGCCCCTCCAACTTTCATCCTCCGTCACAGCCTGGATGGCGTCCATCGACAACTTCAAACTTTCATCGATATAACAACGTCGCCATCAAATTCCATCATGAGCCCAAGCGCGCTGAATGGCGACGAGACGGTGGGCTCCGGCGGCCCTCGCCAAAAGGGCAGAGCCACTGCCGACACCTTAAAGTAAGTCGCTCTAATTGCGTTCGATTGAAGTGCGTCGCATTTCTTGATTGCTTTGATGACTAACATATCTCTTCTAGAGTAGGATGCATTGCTATGGTGCTGAAAGACGGCCAACCGCGCCGGGCTGAGATCCTTAGCATAAGAGAGACCAAGAGCGGGCGGCAATACTACTGCAACTTTGACAACTTCAACAAACGTCTCGACGAGTGGGTGCCCGTCGCGCGGATAGACTTCAACCAGGACGTCGAGTGGCCAAATCCGGAGAAGGACAAGGCGAAAGACAAGGTCAAGAAGAACACTGGTGCGGTCGGGAAAAAAAACCCGCCTTCGAAGAAGACGCAAAAGAGGCCGGGCAAGAGGGAGCAGTCTGTCGCGTCGGAAGGGCAGACACCGCATCCGTGGACCGAGTTTGTGGACTCGCAGGGACGAAAGGGGACGCCAAAGACGGAAGATGAAGGGGATAAAGCGAATGCGAGCCTGGAGATTGGCGGCACTCCCACCATTGGTCCGGACGAGATGGAGATCGACGAGGACGACACGGCGGCCGGAGCAGCCAAGCGCGAGCGCGCTTCCTCCTTTAGTAGAGAGGAAGAGATCGAGAAGCTACGGACGTCGGGTTCGATGACGCAGAACCCGACCGAGATATCGCGGATTCGAAACATATCGCGCGTCGAGTTTGGGCGCTACGTTCTCTTTCCGTGGTACTTCTCGCCATATCCGGAAGCATTCGGCCAGGAAGACTGCATGTACATCTGCGAGTTCTGCCTGGGCTACTACGGGGATTTCAAGTCATTTGTGCGGCACAGGCACAAGTGCACACTACAACACCCGCCCGGAAACGAGATATATCGGGATGACTTTGTCTCCTTCTTCGAGATCGACGGGAGGCGGCAGCGCACGTGGTGCCGCAATCTGTGCCTGCTGTCCAAAATGTTCCTCGACCACAAGACGCTGTACTACGACGTCGACCCGTTCCTGTTTTACGTCATGGTCTCTAGAGACGACAAGGGCTTCCACTTGGTCGGGTACTTCTCCAAGGAGAAGGAGAGCGCGGACGGGTACAACGTGGCGTGTATCCTGACGCTGCCGCAATACCAGAGGAAGGGATACGGACGGTTGCTGATCCAGTTCTCGTACGAGCTGTCCAAGATCGAGGGCAAGCTCGGGTCGCCAGAGAAGCCGCTCTCGGATCTGGGACTGCTGAGTTACCGGCAGTACTGGTCGGAGAACATTGTCGACTACCTGATGGGCTGCCACGAGCGGGATGAGAAGTGCACGATAGAGGGGATAGCGACCCACCTTGCCATGACGACGCAAGACGTCGAGCACACGCTGCAGGCGCTCAAGATGCAGGTGTATCATAAGGGGGAGCACAAGATTGTGGTGCCTGAGAGGTTGGTGCAGCAGAGGGAGAAGGCAAAGCTCAAGGCCCGGAGGATTATCGAGCCGGAACGAATCCAGTGGAAGCCTCCTGTGTTTACGGCGTCCAGTCGGACTTGGGGCTGGTAGGGGTGTGTTATAGACAGTGGCTGGCTGGCTGGACTGTGTTTAATGATTGTAAAGACAAAATATACCCCCTTTCAGTTCTTATGAACTCCTTGTTACCCCGGTAGGATGTACGTCTACTTAGACTGAGTTTGATATGTGCATGTTATGCATTGAATGTCCACGGATAATTGCATAAGGGCATTTGCCACTACGTTGGATCTAGGCTTAGCAGGAATCTCTCCATGACAAATTGGTAAAGCCTTTCGGGTCTACTGCCGAGCTGGAACTGCGAAATCCCTCGCCTAGGATCCTCTTTTAAATGTCCGTTTTGATGAATGCATGGCGTTAGTCCCAAGTCTTTTCTACGAGCACCTGATGTTCGGCAGTGCTCTGCTTGGGGATTGACGGCTGACCCGAGAATTGCCAATACAATAAACCCTCATCATTTGGGAATCGCATCTTAGCTTCTCATGGCCTGCTAACAACAGTCTTCCACTGCACGACCCATGACTACCGACCTATTGGAACCGGCGATATCTCTCTTATCTCGCTCATTCTCATCCCACGCCGCCTCTCATTCGCCAGTCTGGCCGGCTGCCCCTCCACCGGCCGCCGGACCAATCCTTCTTAGCCGGTATCGTCTATCATAGTATCATCCGTCTTTGCGATAGCGACGACAGGCTGCCGCTGTAAGACTGACGTGAAGGCGCGGGACCCGACGATCTGGATTTGGCTCTGATTTCAAATCCCCACTAAACACCACTGTAATACGTCGTGTTTAACCCGGTCCCCCAGAGTTCGACGCCGGGGCAGGTCAAGGCGCTTCCCCACCTTCTCAACCCGCGCTTGCATCTTCTGACTCCTCGCACGCTGCCGGAGGGTTCGCCCTCCACTCTCCCGCATCGGCCAGCATGGAACACCGGGACTCACAGACCACCGGGTCCGGGTCCCAGGCCCAACTTGATGGCCTGGGAAGCTTGAATAAGTCCTTGTCTCTCACAAACAAGAAGAAGTCGACGAGGCGGGGTGCCGACCCAGCAAACAACAAGCGGCGATGTGTGAGCACGGCATGCATTGCCTGCCGCAAGAGGAAGTCAAAATGCGACGGTGTCCTCCCCAGCTGTGCCGCTTGTTCCAGTGTATACGGGACAGAGTGCATCTATGACCCCAACTCAGACCACCGCCGGAAAGGTGTCTATCGCGAGAAGATAGACAGCATGAAAGCACAGAGCTCCACCCTGCAGATTCTCATCGAGGCCATACTGAACGCTGCCGAGGAGGATGTGCCGGCCATTGTAAAGAAGATACGCACCTGCGATAGCCTGGACACGGTCGCCGAGTCTATACTGAAGCAGGACTTCGCCAATGACGACGAGGAAGAGCAGACTGTTGACGACGATGAGTACAGCGGCATCCAGGTGGTCGAGGGTGAGAGGGAACTTGCGCGCAAGATGGGTGAGCTTCGACTCGAGAATGGCTCGGTGCGATTCATCGGCGGGACATCTCATCTCATCTATCTTGGAGATCCAACCGACACATCAAACGAGCCCATCTCAGATAATTTCGCATCAAACGAGGACCCCATAACCAGTTGGTCCGAAGTGACCAAGGACCCGCAGGTCATAATCCATCTCATCAACCTATACTTTGATTGGCACTACCCCTACTTCACGACTCTTTCCAAAAGCCTCTTTTATCGAGACTTTCTCAGAGGGAAGCCCTCGGCACAACCTAGGACTACTTCTTACTGCTCGTCCCTGCTAGTCAACGCCATGTTGGCCTTGGGCTGCCACTTCACCAGTGTTCCGGCAGCCTACGCCGTACCGGGCGACAATCGGACCAAGGGCGATCACTTCTTTGCCGAAGCGAAGAGGCTGATTGTCGAAAACGACGAGTACGAGAAGCCGAGGCTCACGACAGTTCAAGCTCTGGCGTTGATGTCAGTTCGTGAGGCCGGCTGTGGGCGGGAGGCCAAGGGCTGGGTGTACAGCGGCATGAGCTTTCGCATGGCTCAGGACATCGGACTCAACCTTGACATCGGAGGCATTCCGACCGACAAGGATTCGCTCAGCGACCAGGAAATCGACGCCAGGAGGATCACGTTCTGGGGCTGCTTCCTGTTTGACAAATGCTGGTCCAATTACCTGGGACGGCTCCCCCAGTTGCCCAAGAACACGTACAATGTACCTAAATACGATGTCTTTCCGGACGAAGATGCCGAGGCTTGGTCGCCATATACTGACTCGGGCTTCGACGAGTCCCTAAAGCAGCCTTCAAGGACTAGGGCCGTCGCGCTCCAACTGACAAAGCTGTGTGAAATCAGCAGTGATTTATTGCTTTTCTTCTACCACCCAAACCATATAGGAAGATCGAGCGGGAAGGCAGTCGAACTGAAGAAACTAAGCGAGCTCCACAGGCGGCTTGAAGAATGGAGAAAAGAGCTACCGAAAGAATTCGAGCCCAAGGAAGGGCAGCTACCTCATATGATCTTGGTGCAGTAGGTTTCACTCCCCAAACTGCACACGTTCGTTACCTGGTCACTAACATTTGCCCGCAGCATGTTCTTCCATCTACAATACATACACCTCTTCCGCCCGTTCCTCAAATACAGCCCAGCGGCATCGCCTCTCCCGTCGCACGTGTCGCCCCGGCGGATATGCTCCGCCAACGCGGGGGCTATCTCGAAGTTAATGCGTCTGTACAAGAAGACGTACAACCTCAGACAGATCTGCAACATCGCAGTCTACATGGTCCACTCAGCCTGCACCATCCACATGCTCAACTTGCCAGAGAAGACAGCCAAGCGGGACATCATCCACGGCGTCAGACAACTCGAGGAGATCGCCGAAGACTGGCCGTGCGCCCGACGGACCCTGGGCATCCTCAGCGTCCTGGCGCGGAAATGGAACGTCGAGATGCCAGAAGAAGCGGCGGTGGTGCTCCAGCGTACAGACGAGAAGTACGGCACCTTCAGCACCTCGGACGTGCCGTCTCCAAACCGGGCCGCGGTAGCAGCCGCACCGTCGCCACAAACATCCGCACAGCATCACTCACCCACCTCCAAACCGGAGCACTACAGCCCGATGAGCAACCAGTTCAACCAGCCCACCCCACCCCAGATCTCACCCGAGATGCCTGTAGCTTCCCTCTCGCCCGACCTACTAGCAATCGCCGGGCAGTTGCAGCAGCAAAACCAGATCTCCAAGCCCATGACGCACGCCACCCCCGGCGGTGGCGCAAGCATGTCGTCCATGGACGACGCCCTCGCCGGCATCGCCAACCCGTGGACAACCATGCCGTCCGTGCCCTCCCCGTCGTCCTCCTCCCACCAACAGCAGCAGCCCATGGCCGGCGGCTTCGGACGACAGCAGCAACAAGCCTTCACGCCCGCCATGCCGGGCGGCAGCGCCGCGACGTCGCAGCCGGGCAGCACGCGGCAGGTCAGCCCGAGCTCGCTGTACGCCATCGACGGGTCGGACTGGTACCTCAAGGACGGCGTCAACTGGCAGCAGAACTTTGAGGCGTGGAACCTGGGCGGGCCCGGCGCCGGCGCGGCGGACGGGTCCATGTTCATGTTCCGGGGCCTGCGCGGGAACGAGGTCGATGGCGGCGCGTTTGATGCGCTGAACATGTCGATGGGGAGTTTGGATCAGTTGCCCGGGCTGGATTAGGTGTCCTGTCGCTACTACTCCTTTTTGTGCTGTCAAGATTGCTATGTTGCTATGTGAGGGCGTTTACGGTGGTGGCTTTTTGTGTTGTATCACGGCGCGTTTGCTGGAGTGGATGGAATTGGTGGTAAAAATACGGGTTTGAAAGGAGAAACCTATGGGAACGGATCGGCTGGCTGGGGGGTATATGTGTTTCTCACGTCTGATGCTCTATACTGTAACGATGTGGACTCAAGAGTCACGAATCATATCTGAAGCGCACTTTCTCTGAACGACTCCTTCTATTCCTGTAAACCATCTTGACTCCCCTCGCTTGAACCACAAGACCTCTCCCTCTCATCAGCCCCATTCAAAACTGCGTGCCCGCATCGGTAGGACCGCCCTTAGGCCAGACTTTACTCCACCAATCCGGACTACCCACATCACCATCACCGGCCTTCCTCTCCCCCACCCCCCCCCCCAACAAACAGAGCCGCAACAACAACACCCCCCCCAAAAACCCCCACCACCAAACCCCAACACCACAACAAACAGGCCAAACAGACGCGAGCGCACAGTGGGCAAGTCACCCCACACCGGAGCGNAAATCCGGCCTACCCACATCCCCATCACCGGCCCCCCTCTCCCCTCCCCCTCCCCGTTCCTCCCTCTCCATCTCCTCCATCACCCGCCTATACACCCCGGCCTCCTCGACCATCTCCTCCATCGGCCTAGCCTTCCTGTCCGCGTCCTCGATGTGCGGAAACCCCCCGCCCGGCTTCGGCCTCCCGCCCAGCTGCGCCCTGTCCCACAGCGCGCCGCCGACGTTGCCCTCCTCGGCGGCCATCTTCTCGTACAGCTCGTCGGCGCCGCCCGCCCCTGGGGTGCCGGGCTTGGCCGTGTAGCCGCGTATGCGCGGGATGACGTGCACGTGCACGTGGCCCACCGTCTGGCCCGCCTCGGGCCCGTCCTGCAGGGCGATGTTGAAGGAGCCCGCTTCGGGGGTCCGGGGGGCGGGTGCGGTCTTGTCCTTTTCTGAATGGCTGCTATCTGGCGGTAGTGAGGAGGGAGAAGGAGGGGAGAAGTAGTGCCGCGCCAGCATGCGCTCCACGCGCTGCACGGCCGTGAAGAGGTCTGTCAGCTCTTCTGGCGCGAGGTCGGTGAGGCGCTTGTGCGGTTTCTGGGGACAGACCAGGACGTGGCCTGGTAGGAGGGGCTTGAGGTTCACTAGGGCGAAGGAGTGGGGGGTTGTCAGGAAGACCTTGGGGTGAGTTTGAGGTTAGTGGGTTTGTTGCTCGGTTGGGCTGGGCCGGTGAGGAGAAACAGAGGAGGATAGAGTGAGTGACTGAGTGTATGGGTGTGAGTGTATGCCAGCATCTTACCTGCTCTGTGACCTCAAAGTCGCCGAAGCGATGAGACCTCTGTTGTGAGGTCATGCTCAGCCGGCGCACTGTCGTTGTCTGCTGGACGAGGATGGGGATGGGATTGAGCGAGCTGAGTGAAAGAGGCCTTCTCGCAGTTCTGAGCCAGTTCATGTCACGCAATTGGGGTTTTAGATTGACAGATGCAGGTACGGTTGATGAGCCCGGCAGATATAGATCTCACGCAAGTACCTCGACACGGGACTGCATTGTTGGTTGAAGGTAGGTACTGTACTGTATTATGTAGCACTGCGTAAAGCGGGCCAATCCGGATTAGACTTGGAGGGGATCGCCAAAATAGGTACCTTCCGTGTTTCTTAGCTTCGCTAACTACGTCAACACTCACACTGGAGTCCACCTACCTATCTAGGTACCTTTAGCTTAGGTATTCAACAGACATCACGGTCCCACCCGGCCATAGAGCTGGGTCTAGATACTCGTCGACAGAAAGAAAATAAGATGAAAATACCAAGACTATCAATGCAGATTTTCAACTTTCTCTCCAGTCTTGTACTGTACTTAGATATTGTCCGCACCTTTGACGGACACGGTTGTGTCCATGAATAGACAAGAAGCACCATCCCTAACTCTTGCCAAATGCATTATGCTATACACGACTTCTCGCGCTAGGTAGATGATCCAAAGTATATCCTACCCTGCTGCGTGCGTCTTGTGTCATCTACTATAGTCTATTGGGAAGATGATCCGTGAGATAGGCGCTGGATGCCGAAGGAAACCGTATACAAAAAAGAGAGTAATAAATCTTCATACCCAAGGAAATGGGACGCCCTGTATAAATCCAATAAGATCTAGTTGCCAGCCCCGGCCGGTAACAGCTCGTCATCCTCTAGCGAGTCCTGTCTGATGAGCACGTCAGGCCGATCTACAGACGCCGGTGTCGGCCCCTCCTGCTCATCCTCGTCCATATAGACTGTGTACGTCAGCATGAGGACATTCTCACAACGATTAGGGACACACAAATCCTCGTATCAGAAATCACTCACCATGAGGACGAATCAAGAACGACGCCATCAACACGATGCCGAACAGCACCGACAGCAAGACGAAGAACGCCTGCGGGAACTGCTTGACCGTCGCAGAGTACAGGCCGTTGAACAGCAGCGGCGCAAACACCCTCGACAGCGCGTGCAGCTGCCCGATGGCGCCGAGGAGCTGCCCGACCCGCTCGGGCGGCACGTGCTTGGTGATGGCCGACTGGATCGTGGCGGACCCCAGCCCGCCAAACGCCGTGATGACGCCGCACACCACGAACAGCGGCGCCGTGCGCACAAACACGTACCCCGTGATGCCCACCACGTCCGACACCAGCGCCGTCCGGAGCACCCAGATGTCGAGCCGGTCCGCGCCCGCGTTCTTCTCCACCGTCGGCGCGCCCGACTCGCGCCGCCGCCGCGCGTTCGGCCGCACGCGGAAGAAGTAGTTGACCACGGGGAAGATGGCCATGAGTACCAGGAACCGCACCGTCGACGTCAGCGACACGAACCGAGAGCTCTCCACCGTGCCCCACCCGAAGATGTACTGGCTGTACAGGATCGTGACCGTCCCGGAGCTCATGGCCGCGCCGAGCAGTATCATGTCGATGGCCGCGAGCGTTATCAGATTGCGCCGTAGCCTCGCGTTCTCCGGACCGGGCGGGGCGAGCACTCTCAGCGGCCCAAAGGGGTTCATCGTCCTCAGGGCGTTGACGGTCGTGTCCAGCTGGCCTCCAAACGGGATGTTGCCGTAGCTGGCGACAAGTGTCGGCGTCTCCGATACGGTCTGAGCCTCCTTGGTGTGCTTTTCCCTCGCGATGAGCTGCTTCCTTTTCGACAGCGATTCCGGAATGATAAGCGAGACAAACAAAATAAACGCGACATGACATCCGAGCGTGATGTAAAAGATGGACAAGAGCGAGCCCGTCTTCTCCACCAAATACGCAGCGATCAGCGGACCAAAGGCCAGGCCGGAGAACAGGCACGCGTGCAGGTATCCGATTGCGACGCTGCGTTTCGACGGCGGCGTACAGTCGCTCGTGTAAGAATGGCTGAGGACGCTGCCCGCCGTAAAGGAGCCGCAAGCCCCGTCAAAGACGGAACCCAAGATCAGCCACTTGTAGTGGATGACGTCGGGGAACTTGGCGGCCAGGATGATGATGATCTCTCCCGCGACGCCGCCCGCCGAGCAGATGGCCATCATGTACTTCCTCCCATAGCGGTCCGACAACGACCCCAGCTTCGGAGCGGTATATGCGCTCAGTGTCCCGGTAATGACGCTCAGGACGAGGATAAACGTCGACACGCTGGACTGCACCTCGGGAATGCGACACTGGGGGTTCTCTCCTCCTAGGATGACAGGTGTGAAGATGAGGTTCGGGTGCGAAGCAGCTTTGTCGGCAAAGTACTTGTTACAGACGAGGTCGACGATCCTGCGAGGTCAGTTTTAGGGGTCACGTCTCGCAATTGGACGTCCTACATACAGGTTCAACTTGGGCACCAGAGACCCTCCAAAAGCGAGAGTGAACAGCGCATACGGTCCGAGGAGCCACAAGACCTAGGTGCTGCGTTAGTCCGCGTCGCGGATCCCTGCAGGCGTGTAACGGTCTCCGTGACACTTACAGACGGTCGTCTCCAAGGAGGTATGTCATTGAAGTCTTCCCAGCCGATCCAGCTATCCGTCCTCTGACGGGCCAGGCCGTCGTCGTCCCTCGCTTCGGCGCCTGCGCCGAGCAGACCTGTCTCCTCTGCAGCGTTGTCATTTTCGTCTTGGTAGGGGTCGTCCATACGGTATCCGCTGTCAGCTACGGAGCCTACGACGGTCGACGTCGTAGGAGAAGAGGGTACGTCGTCGTCGTTCGCCATGTTGGACGTGCTGGACTTGTGCTCCCGTGTTTAGGTAGGGCAGCTCTCTTATCGTCGCAATGTAACGTCCCCGGCAGACTTCTAAGTCGATTATCGAAAGAAGCCCGTTGCTGGTGACATTCGTAAAACAAACCCGTATATATATTTAAGTGCCGTATTCCAGATTATCGCCCTGGGTGCTTTGCCTAAGGTAAGTGCTGCTAAGACACTGGTCGCATTCTAATGCCGATGGATGGTGGGATAAGTTGGGTATGCGGTTTCAATGGTAGGGTCGCCCGAAGACAAAGACCAGCACAGCTCGGGACGAAACCGACGGGAAGAGATAGCTATGAAGTTGAGGATGATGATGAGGACGAAGATGGGGATGAGAGAGACGTGAGACAGGTTTCACCAGATGGCCGGACTGCATTAGCCTCAGAGGCTACCAAATACGTAACGGACTTGTGGATGGGATGTGCATCATGAACGATGCAATTGTATTGATAAGCTCTTCCAGTGTGACATGGGTGGACAGGATAGACAGGATAGAGTTGCCCTTGTGGGGATCCGCGCGGGATCGGATCTTGTGGAAATAAGGAAAAGGTCCCGAACTACTGGACAGCTCAGCGCTGGAGAAGGGACGTGATCCCTGTTTGACCGTCGCTCAATGCTTCTTTTCTGATACAAGGCAGAGAAAAGGACACTCTGACACTGTTCTTCTGGGCTATTACAACTTTGTTGATCGCGGCACATATTCTCATTACTTGGACCAATAAAAGTTCTCCTGCCACGAAGCACCCCTCTTGCATCAATGCAGGGAGAAGCTACGAATCGATGACGCACCGCTTTGCATACACAGTACGTACCACATAGTACTGTGTAAGGTAAGAGTATCTTGCGATTTATAAGCCCCGCTGGCCCAAGAAACCCCACGTCTACCGGAGCTCGGCACGTTGGCGCAAAATGGACGATGCCTGTTTCGCAAGCTTGGACACACCTCCCCAAAACTCTCTTGTCTATCTGGTCCAGACAAAATAAATACGTTATCCTGGAAATTCTCAGACGGAGCACAGGTATATGGATGGTAGGAGTGTGTTTTATATACAAAAGTCTACCTTATCTATTCATCCGATATCGTACACTCATCTCATCTCACTTGCCGGGCAGTGTCTGCTGGCCGGCGAAGAACTTCTTTGACTCCAGACACCGCTCGCTCTTGCATCCGGGACACCGCAGGCCCATTTGCGTCGAGCACAAAATCCCGCCTTCGAGATGTGACTGGGCCAGGCTAGCGAGTCCCTCAATAAATACCTTGCTGCCGTTGAGGCTCTCGACGCGCTTCACCGTGTCCTTATGACCCGACTCGCCAATCACCTCCTCGTCGAGCTCGTACAGGGTCTCGATGTGGTCCGACGTAAATGCTATCGGGATCAGGACCAGATCCTTCTGGCCCTTGGCAATATACTCCTCCACCGCGTTTGACGTCTGCGGGCCGAGCCATGGTTGAGGACCGACTTGGGACTGGTAACATAGGCGGTATGGGTTAGAGAACTTGAGTCGCTGCATAACCGCATACACCGTCGCTCCGACCTCAGCCGCATAGGGGTCACCTTCATCCGCTGTTAGCAACCTGAGGCAGTCACGGCAGTCATAGTAAGCCACATACCTCTGTTGATCACGCTCATCGGCAGACTGTGAGCCGAGAACAACAGAACGACCTTGTTCCTCCGTTCCTCAGGATACTCTGCCAGCTTGGCCTCGATATTCTGCGCAAACGCCTCCACCAGTCCGTGGTGAACCGGCCACCGGTCAATGACACTCCACTGGATCGTCCCGTCCTTGCCGTCCTCCAGAGGTCCGGCTTTGCCCTCCAGCCGTTGCCTCCACTTCCAGAGCTCATTGAGGCTGCTACCGGTCGTGGAGCACGAGTACTGGGGATATTGTGTAAACGCGACGGCCCGGCCGCCCTTTCCGTTGCCAAATCCGTCTGCTAGCAGGCGGTTGTACATCTCTTCTGTCAAGGGATTCGCGTATCTGAATGCGACGTAGGGCTTGTGAGGTGCCGTCTCGGGCGATGTCTTGTCCAAGATCTTGCACATCTCCTCCACTTGGTACTCTGACCACTTGCGGATCGGTGACCCTCCGCCAATGGCAGCATACTGCTTTTGAATCTTGGGCGTTCGCCGCCTCGATATAAGGGGGCCGATGTAGTTTTGTAGTCGCCCTAGTGGTATAAGATCCGCATCCGCCTGTTATAGCAGTCCACGTTAGTTCCCGAGGTTTGTTTTCAGCAGAGGTGCAAGTTGGCAAGACTAACAAATAGCCGGCTGAGAAAGTCTCCCACTTCATCCACTGTCGACGGACCTCCCATGTTCATGAAGACCATCGCCGTTGGACCTTTCGAACTGGTGGCATCTTGGGTTACTGGATGTACTGCGGTCGCCAGAGACCTCAATTGGTGGTGAGAGGAGGTCAAGTTCCATCGCGCGGGTGCTGACAGCGAGCTCAAGGCCGGAGTTGCGACAGCTTGCGATGCTGTCTTGGACAGCTGGCACGCCGAGTGTCGCATTGCCATCGCGACAGGTAGGAGCCAAACAGATAAAAGGAGAGACGTAAGATCTTCTCTGGGGGACCGGAAACTCAGGGTAGTGGGCGGAGGATGGGTTGTGTTGAAGTTTAAGGGAAGTGAACTCTTAAGTCCGCCAAAAGGTTCGGAGCACCGTTTTTGTGGCGATCTGGTTCGATGATGCCGCGCCCCTCGTAGCAGTCAGATCGGCTGGTAGCGGTCCTCGGGGCTTTTAGACCAATCAGACACCGTCAATTTGTCGCTACTCGTCACATGCTTTCGTGACAGCGAGCTAAGAGCACTGTATATTTCATTCCCGGTAGCGTTAGTTGCCTAATTGAACCGTGTTATCCTCCTAGGTCTAGGCAGAGCAAGGCAGGCATCGTCATAGCTTCACGACCCGAAACTCACTCAACGCGACACCCACGACGGAAGATATCTTTCTCACCCATCACCATTTATTCTTGAGAAATTCTCATTTTGCTGTACTTGAAAATGGCGTGGGGAGGCAACAGTGAGAGACGCGACGAGGGCGATGACCCTGAAGACGCCGAGGAGGAGCTCGACGAGGCCGTAAGTTTGTGTATTGCCGAATGCTCGAGAATCCCATTGCTAACCAAATGATAGAACTATAAGACACAGAAAGACGCTGTGCTGTTCGCCATCGATGTCAGCAAGTCGATGGCCAAGCCCCCACCGGGCGATGGCACCAAGAAGAAAGGGGACACGGATAGCGCGCTCTCCGCAGCACTCAAGTGTGCCTATCAACTAATGCAGCAGCGCATCATCTCTCAGCCCAAGGACATGATGGGGGTATTGCTCTTCGGTACTGAAAAGTCCAAATTCCGTGACGAGGATGGCCGAAGCGGATATCCCCACTGCTACCTCTTTCAGGATCTCGATGTGCCCGCGGCGGAGGACGTGAAGGCGCTCAGAGCCCTAGTCGAGGGTGACGACGAAGATTTGCAGGATATCCTCATCCCCACAAAGGATACCGTTCAAATGTCGAACCTCTTATTCTGTGCCAATCAGATTTTCACGACAAACGCGCCCAACTTTGGCTCGCGCCGGTTGTTCATCATTACCGACAACGACGATCCTCACGCCGGCGACAAACAGGCTCGATCTGCGGCTGCTGTGCGCGCAAAAGACCTCTACGATTTAGGAGTGGTCATTGAACTGTTCCCTATCAGTCACGAAGATAAGCCATTCGAACTGAGCAAATTTTACGAGGTATGGCTAAAGCATCCAACATATTCGTCGCTCGTGATCTGATATGAAAACAGGACATTGTATACACTGATCCCGCCGCAGATCAAGACCTTAAGGACAATGTCCAGACGGCCAGGTCAGGAGACGGCCTGACGTTGCTCAATTCACTCATCTCCAACATCAACTCCAAACAGACGCCCAAACGGTCATATTTCTCTCACATGAACTTTGACATTGTGCCTGGCCTGCGAATTACAGTGAAAGGCTACCAAGTCATCCATCGACAGGAGAAGCAGAGATCGTGCTATGTATGGATGGAGGGTGAGACGCCGCAGATTGCGGTAGGAGAGACGACAAAGCTGGACGCGGATGCCAGAATCGTCGAGAAGTCAGAAGTCAAGAAAGCATATAAGTTCGGCGGCGAGTATGTTTATTTCAACCCCGACGAGCTCAAGGCACTCAAGGACTTTGGAGAACCGTGTCTGCGCATCATCGGCTTCAAAAACAGATCTTTGTTACCAGCATGGGCATCAGTCAAAAAGTCCACATTCATCTTTCCCAGTGAAGAGGACTACGTCGGGTCGACGAGGGTCTTTTCCGCACTGTGGCAGAAGATGTTAAAGGACAAGAAAATGGCCCTCGCATGGCATATAGCGCGCAAGAACGCCAATCCAATCATGGTGGCCATACTAGCCTCAGGGAGTCCGGATGACGAGGAGATGGGGACGCCATATCTGCCGGCTGGACTCTGGCTATATCCGCTTCCTTTCGCAGACGATATCAGGAATACGGATCTCCCCACAACAGCACGCTGCTCCGACGAGCTCACCGATCAGATGAGGCCGATCGTCAAGAACCTGCAGCTGCCCAAGGGCATCTACAACCCTACCAAGTATCCGAACCCGAGCCTGCAATGGCATTACCGGATATTACAGGCCATGGCGCTGGAGGAAGTGGTCCCCGAGTCTCTGGATGACCCAACCATCCCAAAGTACAAGGCCATTGCTAAGCGAGTCGGAGGCTACCTCGAGGAGTGGTCCGAAGGACTGGCCACCGAGGCAAAGGGTCTGATGGGATCCAGAGCGATCAAGCGAGAGATGGAGGACGATGACGACGACGCACGCCCGGTTAAGCGGGCAAAGGCTGCGCCCAAAGTCAAGGTTGAGAGCCAGAAGCTCGGTGGTGCCATGACCAACGCGCAGCTGAAGGCGGCGGTCGAGAACGATACGCTCAAGAAGATGACGGTGGCGGAGCTCAAGGACGTCCTGGCCGGCAAGGGCGTGAGCACGACGGGCAAGAAGGCTGACTTGGTCGAGAAGCTGGAGCAGTGGGTCGAAGACAACGTATAGGGGGCTTTATATGCCACCGCGGATGTGATTGATTGTATGATTTAGAGGCGTTTGGCGGGCATTGGACTTCACCATGGCGTTAAGGTTGGACCGGATTATGGAAGCATTGCAGCAAAGGTCTTCAAAGTTTGCAGCACTAGTCTTATAGGCATTTATTTTATCTGAATCTCACAACCAGATCATTTGCCAGAAAATGAAATCAATCTGTTTTGCTTCGAGGAAATAATCTATGATTTCGTACATACATCTGCGCTGAATGTCCGGCGAGTTTGGGGGTCTGGTCCACCTACAATGGTCCCTCTCCACCTTTTCAGCGCTTTGTGACGGTGCTGTTGGTACGTACTGCCGTTTACTTACTCCCCACCACCGCGGCGTCAATCAATCACCAAGCGCGCGCCTTCTTCGATTCCATAACGACCATAACCCGTCACGGCTGCGCTCGCGCGCCAGCCTCTCTGCCTCAGCCTTCCGGACCACCTTCCCACCTCCTGGCATTACGTCTTGCGCCGATGACTGCGGCAATCAGATAGCGGCGCCAGTCTCCAAGATGGAGTCGTTGTTCGATGTGCCATCTAGCAGCCATGGTTGCGCCTCGGTTGCCGGCCTGCAACAGCAACTCCGCGAACTTCTCGACGCCAAGGTCACGCCGACCAAGGCCGAGCACGTCTCGGTTACCTTCGAGCTTCGCTCAAACGTCACATTCGCCGTCCCTGTCACAGATGCCGAGAATGCGTCGCTGGAAGCTGGCGCCGGCGTCGATCCGCGCCTTGTCGGAGGAGCACGTGCGGGCAGCACCGTTACAGGCAGCGATGGACAGCTCATACGGCATATCAACGCCCTCGATACCGTCTTAAGCCAGTCGCAGGATGATCCTGTAGTTCAGCGCATAGTCTCGAAACACATAATGGCCGGCGTTGGAGAGGCAGACCAGTCGCAATGGGTCATGCGTTCGATGACACGCGGAACGCAAGGGTGGACATTTACCTACGGCTGCAAAGACTCCGCGCAGACATGGGCGAGGCAGAACGCAAAGTATCTCCCCAAAACTGTGGTCGGCGAATGGAGCAACAAGGACGGTCAAGATCCGGTCAGCCTGAGTAAGTGCTGTCAAGCTACGCTCTGCTGTTCTACAATGTTCTAACTATTACTCCAGGTCGCCCAGCGTTTGACTGCCGAGGAAGTCTCACGATTGCCTTCTCCAAGTCTGAGAAGGCTATAAGTGTGAAATATGAGCATGCCAATATGCATAAGACCGTCGGAGAGCTCCTGGATCTCCTTGCTCCTCCTCCTCCACGGCCGCAGCCGGCAGCACTAGAAGGCCGCAAATCGATATCGTCGAAGAAGACGCCCAGGAAACGGCAGGCAGCCGAGGATGCTCAAGATGGCGAAACGCCTGGCGATGAAGGCGTTACCCCGCGCCCGAAGAAGCGGAAGCAGTCGACCCAGGACGGAGAACCTTCGACACAGAAGAAGTGGTCTCGGAAGAAGCAGTCTAACGGAGAATCTGCTCCGATCGACCCAGCTTTGGGAACCGTCCCGCCAGAGATGCCAGGTGCGCGACCTGTGGGAGACTCCGCCGAACGACCACTGTACAACACCCAAAGGGAACACAACGGCACGCCTAATGGAAGTGCATATCCGCAGGGGCTTGTGGGCAGCGAGCCATTCGACGGCAGCGAAGCCCAAGCGTCTGCCATGGTGTCCAGTTCGTTGCATGCCCATTCCATCCTCAATCTTCCCGCCGGAGAAGCTGAGCGAAGGCGCGAGACTGCGATCCGATTGCTTGCGGAGGCCAACGTTGACCCCAAAACTCTCACTCCAGAACAGTTCAGCATATTCGCCAATCAATCTCCGGCTCTGCAGAAGGAGTCTCTCGGGATGCTTGTGCAATACGGTGCTGAGCGCCTGAGAATAGTGCTCCCTGATAAGGCTCAAAATGCTTCGCAGAGCCCAGCTGCACCTGACCAGAGTCAACCCGCAGAGCCAAATCCACCAGTTGATGCACAGCAGGTCGACTCACATCAATCATCAAGCCCCGCCGAAGTCCCTCAGAGAAAGCGGCGTGCCAGTCGGAAAAAGGCCGAGGGTGAAGATACGAACGTGGCCGACAACACAGTTGGTCCAACGCAAGATGCTGCTAACCGGCAGAGGAAGCCTAAGGTACCGAAGCTCAGTCGCGGCTCTTGTTGGCCCTGTCGTGGTCTCAAGGCCAAGGTATGCCATGCCTTCCTTAACTATGTCATAATATGCTAGCTAACTCGAACCAGTGCGGCAAAGAGAAGCCGGCGTGCGATCAGTGCCTTGAATCCGGAACAGCGTGCTCCTATCCTCTCGAACAGTCTCGAAAGAGCAAGGCGTTTGATGCAGAGGCAGCGAATTCTGTGGTTGTAGGCGAGACCGAGCAGCCTGAAGCTCCTTCAGGAGTCGCTGTTGCGGATTACGACGAGCCGGATGACTTACCATCCCCCGGATTCTCTTACGCGGACCCCGGTGCACCTGCACATCTAGATTCAGTAGATCCACCGCCCGAAATCCAAGCTGAATCCGAGTCTGGACCGGTGCAGGACAATCCACATTCAACGTATGGAGAACCAAGCAATGGCATATACCACCACGCGTCGGGTCTCACATTCCCCGATTCGATTTCACCAGAAGTCACACCGCAGATGTGGACTCCTGCCGCCGGAACAGACTATAATCAGGCATCGGTGCATGACTCAACTGATCCTGGTCTCAGTATTCCGTCACAGATGCAGACTTCTTCAAATACTGTCTCCTTCCCAGAGCAGAGAAGCACCACCACCGCCCTTACTTCTCATAGTGGAGCGCATCAACATCAGAAGTCGGTGGGGAGCTACACTTCCTCACAGAGACCCGAAGCGGGTACTGTTCCGACTACAAGCTCTATCAGCGCCAACGTTAGCCATACAACCACATCGTGGCCCGCTACGCATTCGGCCTCAGAGGGAGCCAGCACTAACCAAGCTTCCGTCTCACCGATCCAGTCGAGAAGGACGGCGAAACCGACTAATGCTTCGTACAACTCGTCAAGCACCACTGACAGGATAAATCAGGCCTCTGTCTTGGCCCAAGCTGCCATGAACTCTGCTGTCGCTAGGACAGCGTCGCCGGTCCATAGCGTCCAGCACGATACTCCCACACCAACCTCGCGGGCGAAGTCTAGACAAGGGACGAAGCAGCAGACCCGGACCCCTGTGCCTAGCCATCCTGGCAGGCAGTCTCAAGGCTCTGCTCCTACGCCAGTCGCCAATCCCAGCTTCTCGATAGGGTCTGACAAGACTGCCGCCTCGAACTACAGCAATTCCTACTCCCAATATTCCGCGAGCGTAGGCCAGCCGACCAATCGCACGGCCTACCAGCCATACTCCCAACAAAACGCGGCAGCTACAACGAGCTCCTCCTACCCCAACTACGATTCGTATAGCGCTCGATCCCACAATAACAACAACACACTACCACTCAGTAACTCAGCTACGCAGCAAGCAGCCTCATCCTACAGCTCATCGAACCCGTCAACAGCAAATCAATGGGGCGACGGCTCGGTACCACAAAGTCGGAATGCGCTCCCATACACCTCCAGTTCCTCAAACCCCACCTCATCATCCGCCAACATGCGAGCTTCAAACTCCCAGAGATCGCGGATCCCATCCTCGTTCAATGTCCGGCCTCAAGCGCCAACTCAAGTACCAGCCCGGCCCTCGTCCACGGCGACCTACGGCCAGGGCCAACGCAATGTCCCGCAGCCCTCTTACAACTCTTACTCCTCACAACCCCAGCAGCACACGAGCTCCACACCACAGCAAGGCTGGTACACCGGATCTTCGACCTCAGGGTACGCCACCAGTGCCGCACGCGGCAGTGTTAACAGCAACGCCGGTTACTCAGTCGCCGGAAGCGGTAGCAGTGGCGCCAGGGGACAGCACGCCCCCGCCGGCGGCGCGCATTACGGACAGCACCAGCAGTCTCACGCCTCCGCGCCTGCTCAGCACGGAATGAACTTGTCGACCCACACGCACAGCAGGGCAGAGGGCGGTGAGCAGTCCATCTACAATATGCTGCCTGTCGGATCCGGGCATTAGGAAGGCCTTGACGAATTTATGGACTTGGCAGGAATGGATGACCCGACGACAGCAGAGCTGGGTTGATGTCGCTGTGCTTGGCAGTCACTTCACGGCACAACGGCTCTAGTTGACACGAGAAAAGGGGGTCAACCGAAGTTGAGTGGTTTGGATTCTGTTTTACGACTCAATTTTAAGTCTTGCTTGGACCGTTCCCCCATCTTAGCAGGGTAAAGAGGTTGGCTTCATGGTTCGGGCGAAGTATCCCTTTTTTATCAACCCGCGATGATTACCTTGTCGTTCAATGTTTTATGATACCTCGGAGACACATGTATGTAAATGCGAGCGTACGCGTCGCCTTGTCTTGCAGATGATAGACAGCGGCACGATTTTAGAGCTCTCGACGGGGTAATCCCGATATAAGGCCAGTTCGACCTGAGACATTCAATCTGAAGAACATGTGCCACAAGCCAGTCGGTGAAATAGGGATACTGACCAAACTATCGTCACGCATATATCCAGAGCGCTAATTCATAAAAGTCATTCAAGCAAGCTACCTAGCCAAGAGCAGGCCTTCAAGCCTCTAGATGCTCAGCATACTTGACACCCTCACCCTTCTCAGCAATGCCCAGACTCGCCCTCCTCTCCTCCCGCGCCGCATCACCAATAACGCCGTGCTCATCGGCATACCCAATCTTGGTCTCACGAAACCCGTCCAGCTCCCGCCGGCAAAACGTGTTTAGGTAAACGGGATAAGCTAGGGCGACGGCGAACCCGGCCAGCGGCACGGTCATGCCGACGTGGTAGCCCCTGTGGTCGGCCAGCAGGCCGGTGAGGCTGGGGAACAGCGCGCCGCCGCTGACGGCGGCGACGACCCACGAGCTGCCGCGCTTGGTGTGGCGGCCGAGCCCGCGGATGGACAGGGTAAAAATGGTGGGGAAGATGCACGACTCGAAGAAGAGCACGAGCGAGAGCATGGCGATGCCGGTCTCGCCGTACAGGCCGACGGCCAGGGAGATGAAGAGGGCGATGGCGGCCATGAAGGCCAGCAGGATGAGGCGCGGGCGCACGACCATCATCGCCCCCGCGGCGGCGAAGCGGCCGGCCGCGAAGAGGCCCTGGCCGATGGCGTAGCGGTCGCTGGCGGCGGCGTGGGTGAGCCCCGCGGACTCGACGCAGTAGCTGATGAAGTTGGCGGCGACGCCGACCTGGGCGCCGACGTAGCAGAACTGCGCGGCCACGCCGAAGAAGAGCTTGTACTGCCGACGCATGGGCCGGTCCTCGTAGCCCGTCAGGGCGGCGCTGAGCTCGGCCTGCAGCTCCATGTCGGCGTCGGTGACCTCGGGGATGGGGGAGAAGTAGAAGACGGCGGCGAGGAGGGTGACGAAGGCGGCGATGCCGAGGTAGGTCCACTGCACCTTGGAGAGGTCGTCGGGCGTGGTGTTGGAGAAGAAGACGCGCGAGGCGAGGAGCGGGGCCATGACGCTGCCGACGGCCTGGAAGGACTGGCTGAGCTCGAGGCGGAACTCGGACAGGCGCGGCGGGCCGCAGGTGGCGATGAAGGGGTTGGCCGACGCCTCGAGCGTGGACAGGCCGGAGCCGACGACGAAGAGGGCGCCGCAGAAGCCGCCGAAGGAGCGGTAGACGGCGCTGGGCCAGAACATGAGCGAGCCCACGGCGTAGATGAGCAGGCCGATGATGAAGGTCCAGCGGTAGCCGAAGCGCCGCACGATCCAGCCGCTGTAGGTCGGGGGACCGACGAAGTAGGCGCCGAAGTAGGCGCCCTGCAGGCCGCCGGCCTTGGCGGCCGTGATGTTCAGAGCGGTCTGGAACTTGGCATTGAGGACGTCGAGAAGACCGTACTGTTTCGGTGGTAACATATAAGTTAGCGACCTGATAGGGAGAGCTTGTAATGGAAAACACCTACAGCAAAGCCCCACATGAAGAAGAGAACAGTGACGAGGACGATGGGCAGGATGGACTGCCTGACGGTCAAGGCCGAGGCGCCCGTGAGTCCCTTATTTTGGACAGACTTTCTCTGGGCATGTTGGACCGCTTCAACGTTTGAAGGTCTGCGCTGTGAAGCAACGTCTGCCGGTGTGGGTTCCTCGTTTTTACCGAACATGATTTCGGATCAAAGGAAGGTCTGTAGAGTATTGGGTCTGATGGTAGGGTGAGATTCGAGTGGTGGTTGGCACCAGGAGCCAGGGCTGTCGACAAGGTGTTGGTGAAGCTGGTGAAGCTGCTGATGAGCATTTCGAGATATCTCACAATGCGAACGCCCATGCTTTATGTAGTCGACCAGAACGCCCATCTGCAAAGCCCAGGGCCGGCAACACCGTTGCTGGACGACAATCATGATCCATCACTCATCCCATAAACCCGATAACAATGGACATATGCCAAACTGATAGTACGACTGTACCGACGCCATCGTCAACTGCAGTGGCTTCTGAGACGTACCAGCGTCTTGGGCTTGAAAAGATGGCCCCTCCATGATGGAATAATAGAAAGGCCCCGAACGATATCCCGCGCATGTAACTGGCCAAAGTCGACTCTGAAGACTGGTAACACAGCACTGGATAAGTGTTGAGCCGGAGAGAAACTGCGCAAGCTAAAGCTAATATGTGCAGGGGGTTCCCGATGGAGGCGAATTCCCCCAAGTGTGCTGTGTTAGTGGTGTTCATGTTACCCCATGGGGGCGTCAGTGTGGGATGGCGACGAATAGGAGACACCGCCCTACGAGCCGAATCCAGCCCTTGTCTTCCTCCGTCAACTACCGAGCCTTATGCGGGGTGGGAGGCGCTAGACAACCTCCCGTCCGATCGGCTCCGTTAAGACACCCCTATCTCGCCGGAGAATTGAGCGATGATGCCACCGGGCATGTCAGTTTGTGCTCAAGGTTCAGCGAGATTTACGGCATCGGCGATATGGAATTAGTCCTGACCAGTGACCTCCTCTGCGCGTTTACACGTAGTGGGAGCGCCAAGTCAACAAGCCAGCCACCTCTGCCCACATCCCGTTCGGAATCAGTGGCTGCTAACAATGAATTCGAGGTTGGAAAGCGCGAAAAGGCCTGCGGATTGTTCCGATGACTTGTCCTGGGCGCAAATAGGCAGCTTTCAATACAACGAAAGCATCCGTGGTTTGAGCAGGGTGACCCCGGCGGAAGACACTGGAACAAATGGTATGCACGATTTTTTGCATGACTTCATACACTTGTTGGCTTCAGCAGAGAAGGACCGAATATCCTTGGCATCAACGCTCGTAAATGCTGGGAGATAGAGCGATGGCGGCGAGGAATCGCGATAGGGGATTGAGAATGAGATCGACATATCACCCACCCTTTGACCATGAATGACCGCTACCACAATTATGTTCCCATCAATGCGGACAGCACTCCATGGCTCACATGAGCATCCACGGTGGTGACGAATGTTATGCACTGCTCAGTCAGGATTCCCATGAAGTCTGTTTCTTTTTCAACGTCGTGACTGATAAGCTTCTCGGCTTGAGACATTTCGGGATCTCCATAGCCTATGCAGAATAGTGCTGCCCATGAAGGAGGCTTGCTTAGGCTTAGAGCCACGACCTCTATCCTTCGAATTTCCTGCTGCTTTCCTTGATGCTGCTTGGAAACTAAACGGACTTCTGGCCAGCAACAGCCAGCAATAGGTCTCAGTTGCGCGGTGCAAAAGGAGATGTTTGAAGCTCGCCGTCTGAAATCAAGTCAAAATAGAAGTTGTGACCGGAGACCAACTGTCTGCTGGCACTCTTTAATCAATTGGAATCACCAGACGCACGACAGAGAGGGACACCATTTGTCTGTCAGTGACATGTTGCTTGATATTAGGTCCATTTGATGCCTAGGAATTTGAAGCCTTGTTTGTCTTCCGCTTTCTGGACTGATGGATCAGTGTTCTCCAGATAGACCCTCGAGTGACCTGCCACATCGATGAAGAAGTACTTATATCCGTACTCATGGTGACCAGCAGGCTTGACAAGGTGCATGTTCACCTGGCCACGGCCCTTGGGCCCTTGTACCTGTTGATTGTCAATCTGACGGTCTTTGCTGCTTTCTGGTGGACCAGACTTACATTGAAGTGTATGTATAGATGGTCGTTGCCCTGAGCATCCTTTTTCTCAGTCGCCCTATGCACCTGTCAGCGGATGTGGAGGAAATACCAAGTACATGACTTGGACTCACGCAATGGGTCTCGCCCTCCTCCACTTGTTGTACGTCTCTTCGCCAAAGGCAGTGATCTTCTTGCTATCGCCTAGCATCTCCAGACACCTGGGGTCCTTCTTTATCCTATCAACGGCGCGATTGAAATATGCCACCTTGCTGTCTGTGGAAAAGACCTCTTGGTATAGGAAGTAGCCGACGCCGCCGGTCATGACAAGCCCGACGATTACCATTCCGAAATTGAACGTCTGCTGAACGGCTCGGCCTGTCTTCTCGCCTGCGGAGAGGTTGGTCCATGGGACATGACCGTCATCATTGAATGGTGTCACTGATCGCCGCCTGGACTCTGGGGTTGATGAGGTCTGATGCGTCGTCGCAAATCGTCGAGGGACAGCGAACGGTCTTGTGACCAAAGAGTTGGTACAGACGGCGGGCATAGGCCGTAATATGGCCGACTTTGTTGGTTTCATCATGGTGGCTTCGCGTCACCCATTGTCCGCCACAACGGACTTACAGAGGGTTACTGGGTGTGAGGATGTGCAATGGCAATTGCACCAGGAGCTCCTCCCAACATCGAAAGAAAGCTCGGTCAAAGTGCTAGCTGCCCCAGGTGAAGAGTGGGGTCTAAGGTGAGTAATGTAGGCTATACTGAATTAGGCTAGTTCAAAGCTTGGTGGGGCCATCTCCTTAATGCCAGGTGGATTTCAGTAGGAGCTAAAATCAACCGTGGCCGGCGGTCCGACTCCCTGAGCCGCATCTCGGCACCAAATATCAGCCGCCACCTTTGCCGACTCTCCTCAAATACAGGTGCCCGAGTTTCTCCAAGCCATATTCGAAACCCCCATATCCCAGACTTCGGCAGCGCAAGTCAGAAAACCGGCACCATGAGCGCTCTTGCGACCAAGCAGCAATCGCAAAAGATCTTTGAGAAGTTGAAGTCCAAGCCTGGCAACAAGGCAAGTCCCGCCTGTTCTCAGCCCTCTCCCTGTTTTGTCCACATCACCGGCCCATCCAGTTGCTAACGCCTGCCAACTCAGATATGCTTCGACTGTGGTCAGAATAACCCTACGTGGACATCGGTTCCCTTTGGCATCTACCTCTGTCTCGATTGTTCTGCCAACCACCGAAACCTCGGCGTCCACATCTCCTTCGTCAGATCTACCAACCTTGACCGTATGTTGATGTGCCCCGAGACATAGTGGCACAAGTCTCTAACTATGGATAGAATGGCAATGGGATCAGCTACGCGTCATGAAAGTCGGTGGGAACGAGTCCGCGACCAAGTTCTTCCAACAAAACGGAGGCTCCGCCGCCCTGAATAGCAAAGACCCAAAGACAAAGTACACATCAAGTGCTGCCACCAAGTATAAGGAAGAGCTGAAGAGGAGAGCAGCCAGGGATGCCCAAGAGTAAGTGAAATCTCACCGGGACCTACGGCGCACCCCATACTGACCACAGCTGGATAGGCACCCCGGCGAAGTGGTCATCACAGACGGCGAAGTGGGCGGCTCCAACACCCCTGCCGGAGAGCCAGACGATGACTTCTTCTCCTCCTGGGACAAACCCGCGATAAAGAAGCCTACGCCGCCTATCTCACGTACGGCCACACCTCCAGTCGTCGGACGCACATCTTCCCCCTTCCTGAACAACAGCGCAAACGGCAAGGATATTGCACGTACCGCCTCGCCACTGGCGAAGACCGAGGGCGACTCGAAGCCAACTGCCAGCCGCATCACGAGCTCGGCGGCACTACGAAAGACCTCGGGCGCTCCCGGCCCGCGCAAGGCGAACGTACTAGGCGCGAAGAAGGTCCCCAAGCTCGGCGCCAAGAAGCTGACGGCCGACGTCATCGATTTCGACGAGGCGGAAAAGAAGGCCAAGGAGGAGGCAGAGCGGATTGCCAAGCTCGGCTACGACCCGGAGGAGGAGGTGGACACCAAGAAGGCGAGCAAGACCGAGGGCAGCGCTATCATCTCCCCTACCCCGGTTAGCCCTGTCAGGGGAGGTTACGGCTCCCACAGCCGGAAGAAGTCTGCCTCCGAGGTCGAGCGGCTGGGCATGGGCGTTGCAAGGCTCGGGTTTGGTCAGGTCGGCGGAAGCAAGGCTGCTGCTGCGCCCAAGAAGAACTCTGGGGGCTTCGGATCGGTGGGACCGGTCAAGGCTACTGCTGCCGGTGAGTGCTACCCCTCAATGACTGCTCCATGTAAGATAAGAAACACAGGTCGCAGTACTAACCATGCATACAAAAACAGACGACGAGGAGAAGTACGCTCGCTCCAAGTTCGGCTCCCAGAAGGCCATCTCGTCGGACGAGTTCTTCGGCAAGGGCGCCTTCGACCCCAACGCGCAGTCCGAGGCCAAGCAGCGGCTGCAGGGGTTCGAGGGCGCCAGCGCCATCTCGTCCAACGCCTACTTCGGCCGCCCCGAGGAGGACGAGGCGGCCGAGGACTACGGCGACCTCGAGAGCGCGGCCAAGGACTTCATCCGCAAGTTCGGCATCACGGCCGGCGACGACCTGGAGAACCTTACGCACCTGCTCGGCGAGGGCGCCGGCAGGTTGCAGGGCGCCATCCGGAGTTATCTCGGGTAGGTAGGTGAGGGGCTGTTGGGAGTCTGATGACGGTCTGGATTTGCGGAATTTGTGTGGCTTGACGGCGGATAGGATTGGCCTGTTGCCTCGCTGTCGAGGGGGCTAAAATGACATGTCGTGATTTTGCATCAAGGGGTTTATCGCGGCGTATGAGATGGGCTGGAGGTAACAGGCAGGAGCTGAGGATTCGAATACACTAAAGATTATACGTTATTGCTGAGCCTAGGTGTTTTGATGTCGACCATCATGATCTGTCATTTGGCTACGACTTTCGTGTCTAGAGCCTATTCTTGTAGAGCTGCCCTCCTGCTTTACTTGCTGGACATATATGCAGCACCGATATCGCGTCTATGTATCTGAATGAATCCCTTTCAGCGAACTTGTCCTGGTATTGCCATGCCTATCCAGACCCGACATCACCATCGGTTGTCCCCTTACTGAAAAACTCATCACCCAACCATGGCGGCATCTGCCTGGCCACATTTCCCTCCCCGTCTCCCTTCCTCTCGCCCTCTGTCTTCCGCTCACCCTCTTCTTTCTCTTGGCCCTCCTTAACCCACTCCTCTTTCGCCGCCTCGGCAGTCTCAGCCAGCGCCCTCCCAGCAGGCCCGAGATCCAGCCCGACCCTCCTAGCCAACGACAGGAAATCCCACAGCCTCTCGTCCCGCTCGGCAACACACCTCCTCATGACCGCCAGCGCCGTCTCCCTGCCCACCCACCCCTCGGGGCCCTCGACCCCGCCCCGTCCCAGCTCCCCCAGCGCCTCGAACGCGGTGTCCAGCTCCCCCTCCACGGCAGCGAGGTAGACCAGCCTATCGTAGAACCCCTGCGTCGGCCGCACCCCAAAGGCCTGCATCTCGTCGACCAGGAAGCGCGCGACACCCACGTCCCAGTAGCCCTTGTCCATGAACGGCCGGAAGGTGTGGTAGTCTGGCGCGCGGCCGCACAGGTGGCGCACCTGCTGGTACAGGGCGAAGGCGCCGGCGTCGTCGCCGCCAAAGGCGCACAGGCCGTCCAGCACGACGTTGAAGGCCGCGAGCGGCACGGTAGACGTCTCGCCCAGCTGCAGGAGGGCGTCGCGCGCCACGCGGGCGAGCGCCGGGTTGCGCCGGAAGGCGGCCGAGACGGACGCCGTGCTGGCCTGGGAGGGGGCGGCGGAGGCGCCCGCGCGGCCCATGATGCACAGGGCTTGCAGGGCGTTGGTGACGTCGTCGCGGTGGGCGTAGCAGTCGACCAGGGCCTCGTAGTGGTGCGCGCCGAGCTTGACGTTGCGGGACGACAGGTGCTCGATGACGTCGGTGGCTAGGCGGGCGTCGCTGTGCCGGGAGGCGGTGTTGAGGACGTTGAGGCAGGTGCCGTCGGATGGGGTAAGGAGCTTGTTCGGGACGAGCGTGTCCCAGGCTAGGCGCGTGCCGGCGTAGTGGTACTGCCGGCTGAACTCGTCGAGGACGAAGGACCAGATGTTGGGGGACAGGGCGGACGGATTGGACTGTGTCCGCCGCTGGAGGAGGGACAGGGCTTCGTCAAGGTGGCCGTGCTGGGTCAGGACGGCGATGAAGATGTCGTGCAGCCAGGAAGGGACGGGGATATCGGAGCCTAGCATTTCTTCGAGCTTGTCGAGGGCCAGCTCGTGCTGGCCGTCGCGGAGGAGGCCCAGGGCTATGCTGCATCTGCCGTCGGGCGTGAGGTCCAGCCAGCGCTCCTTCATCTCGGCCGTGATTCTGTTTCGGAGAAGGTAATCGGGGTGTATAGCGAGAGCGCGGAGGGCGGCGTGGTATAGACTTGACGTCGCGCCGACGCCAAGGGTGCGCATCTCGTCCAGAATCTGACGCACCTCCTCTGCAGACCCGGAGGGCTCCCAGTTCGAGACGATGAGGGCTTCGTAGAGGAATGCGTTCGGGGTCTGCCCGCGGCGATCGACCAGGTACTTGACCAATGCTCTCACATGCGGGCGTCTCTTCGTCTGGGACAGCATGATACGTAGAGCATCGTAGATGACTGTTGTAGGGGCACGATGGAGGAGTCCCGGCGGGGGTTCCGGCGCATCGAGAATGTCCCTCGGAGTGACGGGCCTGACTTTGTCTTGGCCTTGGCCACTCTGCCATCGAGGGCCAGGGGCCACGTTATCCGTACATGCTTGTACTTCGGAGGCCAGCGTGCTGTGCCTTTTACTAGTGGAATGTATTGATCGAGGTCGCCATTGCGCCGTGCAGGTGCTGGGTCGGCGTCGTGGGGTCCGGGATGGTACCGGAGACAGGAAGGGTGCAGGACTTCTAAGAGCCTTGGAGAGCGCAAGGTCGTCAATTGAAGGGCACAGGCATCTCCAAAGCCCGTCGATAGTAATGCGCACGCCCGGCATTGGGCCGTGATCACCACCGGAACGGCAAGAAAGTGTACCTCAGACAGGAGGGCAAGCTTTAGGAGTGGTGAGAATGTACGGTATAGAGAGTATAGCTAGGGGTAGGGTTGGTTGAACAAAATCGCGATAAGAGATAAGACAACATAAGCTCGACGCCAATCATGTGACCCCAGTCATGTCGGGAGCTGAGGTGATCCAAGTCTTGGGTACCTAGTATGCCAATTTGATGATAGTGACTCTTTTGAACCCCGGAGAGGTTTGAGTGCGCCGGCATCTCTCTGCAGTGGTGCAGTGTTGCAACCTTTCTACATACCCAGCGCCAGTTGAGCGCAAAGATTCCCTTCACACCCTGCTGGAACAACCCTGTTCTGATTCCCAACGGCAAGATTCTGCCGTGGTCCAGCCCCCGGGTGCGAAGCTTCCTCATGCAGCCGCGAGCGTAGACAATCGTAGTGCCGTGACATCCTTGACGTCCTTCCCATAGCCCCTCCTCATGCACCCCTACCACGCCCTCTCCCCCTTGACGGACCACCGCGTCCACCACCACGACCCCTGTCTCCTCCTCCCCGCCCACCGTGGTCTCCCCTTGATCCTCCGCCGTGATGGCCGCCGCCCCGGCCCCCCCGGAAGCTCGATTGGTGACCTGCCTGTTGCTCCTTTACCAAGTCGATAATCTCGTCCGGCACCCGTAGGTACTTGATCTATAGCAGTCCTTCGTTAGCTCACGTATAACCGCATATCCAGGTGATCTGCGCATCGCAGCTTTCCGGCAAGTGTGACGTACGTTATTCCCCTTCACATATACCTCCGGTAACCTCATGAACTTGTCGGCTTCAGGACTTGTCTGCACCACCTCCTTCATTGTCAGGTTCATCCACGTGTCGCATGAGACGAGATGTCCGTTTAGTGTTTCGCCGTTCTTGAGCTCGACCAGCATAGGGTGCCCCTGGGCTGCATTCAGCAGGCCGAGAGGTAACTGAAGGCCGGAAGGTTAGCCAACGAACGATTCTTCCACAAGGGCTGAGCCAAGGAAAAGACGAACCATCCTGGTGGATTGGGCTGCGTATCAGAGGGAGTGTTCTGCGAATGAAGTCTTTGGACGTAGGATTGGCCAGATATGATGTGCAAAAGCCTTTAGTCTTGCACCGGGAGCTGCTCGGCTTGATACTGTTCAATCAATGACTGAATGCCAGCAACCTCTCGACGTCAACCTGCTGTCGCGATGGTGGGGCCTAGATCCGGGTGGGTCTCAAGGTGAAAAGATAGGCGCTAGGCTGTTTTCGGAAGTATGGAGGTGCACATTGAATCTGCCTTACTACGACCGCAGTAATCCCACGCCTTATCAAAGCTCCCTCCCGCGATAGCCTACTGTATCTCAAAGGGAGCTATCAACCTCTAGAGTCGAGGCTCATACCGCTGTGCTCAATGAGAACCAAGTACCTTCCAGTCAGATAGGCTGGTGAGGATACCTTAGCTGATCCCCTGGCCAACTTGTGGTCTTTCATTTGATGGCGAACCACGGGTGAAAAGATATCTGATGATCGAACATGTTGTCCGACTTTCCCAGCTCCGTATGAGGTGAGAAGGATGCAGTGCCCTGTAGGCAGAAACGGCGGGCAGCCAATTGCCCCAAGTGAGGCAAACAGGCTCCTGTATCTTTACCTCCCTCCGCATCTTGAGGCGGAGCCGACCCGGAACAGGCTACCCCGTACAATGCCGACCTAGCTGGTGATATACGAGATGGGAAAACGGGATTAAGAGCTTCTCTACTTCAAAAGCTGAGATTTTCCTGTTAAGGCTCCGAGTTGGATCGTCGGCACGGAGCCAACATCCCCCTGACCCAACGCAAAGCACTTCTACACTCATATCCCCAAATCTGGGTAGTCAGTCGCCTCATCTACTGATAATACATGGCTACCAGTAATCTATCTTTGTCCAAGATGGCTACGCCTAAGTACCAATACAGACCTCTCAACCGGTTGATTGGTGAAATCTGTCATATCACCCTGATGCCTGGTCAACAAAACGAAGCCATCTCATTGCGCATAACTCACGCGCCTTTGAAGGGTGCCGATCCAATAATTGATCGGAGGATGCCTCTCCAAGATCTCCGAAAAACACTCCCGAGTGACTGGTGGGTTGACGAAACACTTGACGGGCAGTATCTTTTCATACCTCTTGAGGGCGAAGGCGTGTCAAGCTCGTGGAATCACCCTGACCCAAGCTTCGACCAAGCTCTCTACCAGTCCCAAACGAAAGTCAGGAGTGAAAAAGACTATGACACGCCGTTCGAAGCCCTGTCCTACACATGGGGAGGCCCTGGAAACCCTGTTACCGTCCGCGTTCTCGGCGAAACCGACGTGGACCCGGTGACATATCTTGACATTACGCAGAACCTTGCAACCGCTCTCAGAGAGTTGCGTAGTGCAGATTTCCCTCGAACAATGTGGATCGATGCTATCTGCATCAACCAGGCGGACGTCCTTGAGCGCAACGTCGAAGTTGCCCGTATGAAGGACATCTACATGGCAGCCTACCGAACTATTATTTGGCTAGGACAGACGGCGGACAAGAGCTCTGACGCCCTCACTGCGCTAGAACTTTTAGGACAGCAAATTGAGTTTACAGTTTCGAATATAGTTACCGATTCCCCAGACGCCGAGCACCCTGGCTGGTATAGTCCGGGCACGCCACTACCGTGGGACGCGGAGAGGTGGTACTCAGTGAAGGCTTTGCTGCAGCGACCATGGTTTAGTCGAGTATGGGTCCTTCAAGAAGCCTTGCTGTCCGGTTCTCACGCTGTTGTTCAGTGTGGTTCCTGCACGGCCTCGTGGTCCAGGCTGCGTATAGCAATGTCTGCACTATATCACAAAGTCAGCTTGCCAGCCGCCCTGCGGCCATACCTTGCAGGCTATACCTCCGGTCTGAAAGCTGCCATAACCACCCTCGACTATCTCTCATGGGCGATCAATCGTCATTGCACAGATCCCCGAGATAAAGTATACGGACTGCTCGGTTTGATATCCCACGACGTGGCGATTGGAATCAAGCTAGACTACGCCTTGCCCACCCACGTTGTGTACGGAAGCGCGTTCCAGTCATTGGTCAACACTACAAGAAGACTGGAACCTCTCCAGAACTGCAGTATCGACCATCGACTCCCTAAAGGACCAAGCTGGGTCCCGAACTGGAACGCCACAAACCGAAAAATGGGCAATCGTCCCATGTCCTACTCCTACACCGCTCAATACTCGACTGCTGCACATGCGAAGTTCATTGACCCAGACATACTAGAAGTGGTAGGCTCGAAATGCGCCACCGTCAGTTCGGCTAAGACCATAGCGTCTGGGTTTGATGATCCCGAAGGACTATTTCGAGAGATCCGGAATATAGAGTCTCAGTCTCTTTCGACGGAGCATGATTACATCACCGGACAGCCTCAACTTGATGCATTCCTGCAAACCATTTTCATGGGCAGGGTCACCGGTAGGTTCCCGGACCACTGGGGGAAAGGATGGCCGACTCCAGAAGATCTAAAAAGCTCCTACTTAACGGCGGTGTCCGGAAACAATCAGCGAATGCTTGGATATCTGAAGAATAACCACGCGTTTGACCGCGGCACCTTTATCTCTACCGTAGAAGGCCTCTTCGGCTATTCCGCCGTCGACTCCGAGGTGAAAGCTGGTAAGGCACGGCCCTATATACTCGGCCGCTTTCCTAGGGGTGGTGAATGCTGACTGGCGCTTCCATAAATCCAGGTGATTGTATATACACTATCATGGGCTTCAGCTGTCCTCTCATAATACGACCAACCACACAGGGCCAGTTTCTAGTTGTTGGCGAATGCTACCTACATGGCATGATGGACGAAGAAAGTTTACTCGGTAGAATTCCCGCGCCATGGCGAGTCCAGATCTCGAGCCAATATGCGGTCATGTTGGCCGAGTTCGTTGAGTCGGACACCGGAAGACGCACTTTCGATGACCCTCGTCTCCCCCCTCTGCCTTCGAACTGGAAACAGGTCAAGGGTGCCGCGTACAAGGACCGCGGACTGGGAACGGTATTCAAGGATACGTTGACAGGCGAGATTGTACACTCAGATCCCAGAATGACGGCAGATGCACTGAGAGAGAGGGGGGCAAAGTTAGAAGTCCTTCAACTCGTATAGTCGAAGGTGGTGTTTTGCTAAATTAAATCCATGCCGTGTAAGGCAGGAAGGAGCTGGTACTCAGGGGACGTCTATACTATACCGTCCTCGAAATACTTTTCAAATAGCTATCCCGCATGGGTTACACCACTCCTGAGTCAGGATTCATCCGCTGCGCCCAGTTTATTGACAACGAGGAGAGCAAAGCAAGCGCCCACGATGGCCAACGCTATGGCACCTATTATCTACGCGAGAGAGATTCCACAATCAGTACGCCAACACGAGCAATTGCCTCACCGAGAGATAACTCACAGACTGCGTCTTCCAGCCAGACTGCACGATAGCAGCCCTCGTGCTGTATCTGTTCACGGTTCCTAGAACTCGTCAGCCAGGCCCGCTCTCTCCCGCCACTTCACAGCAGAGGCTCTCCACAGCTAGACTCACGTATGTAATTAGCACACCCGACGAGCAGACAAGCAACACTCAGGGCCCAGAATATCGCGCCGAGCGGCTTGGCCATGCGCAGCTCAATGTCGGTCGCCTTGCTCTTCAGATGGAACGACAGCACGATGGCCACCGACACGACGGCCATGTAGACTGATAGGCGGAGGTAGGATAAGAAGGCTAAAGAAATAGTGTAATTCAGCAAACGGTTACGCTCAAGAAGCCGAGATAAGATCAGAAAGAAAGAGAAAGAGAAACGCACTCCGTTCGTTCGCACAGTGATCCCTCGCATCGCTGCTCTCGTTCTCAAACAGCAGCGGCCCAAAGATAGGCCAGAGCCAGAACGCGGACTGGTCGTCTACGTCGCGCCTGTAGATGCTTGTAAGTATGGCATGAAGTTCGTCGGACGATAGCAAGCCGACACTAACGCGTTAAAGTCTCCGAGATGGACAGGCCTCGTGAGGTCCGATATCACGGGCAGCGTTGTGCAGCATGATATTGTGCCATCTTCCTCGTCCACGATCTGCTGTTCCTCGACCTCAGTCATGTTGATTTCCTGTCAATCCGTCGGCTTCAGTCATACGCAGGGTCGACGATGGCAGGCATCAATAGACATCATATTATCTGAATAAATTCAGATTCATTGCTTAAAGAAGCATAAATATTTCTATTTAAGTGCAAAGCGAGGTGCGTGAGAGCTGCTTGCATCATCACAACTGATGTCGTGCTTGGTCTCCGCAGCCAATAACCTTAGTCATCCGATAATCTATTTCCTCCCGCTTGCTACTATGTACTCAAGGTACTCCCTCTCCTCGTATGCATCCACGGCACCCTAATCAGAGAGGCCGACCTCAACAAGACGTTGCAGAACAATGAGAATGCATATCCAGCACGGCATGACTATGTGGCCAACATATCTATGCCTTAGAATTTTCCATTGCCTTTCCATTTCAACTAAATAAACTCGCGAAGCAGCTCCCGTCCAGGAGACATGCTCGCATGATATCTTGATACAAGTTGTAAGGATAGGCCATATTGCGCCGATGGCTTGAAATATTGGTGTCCCTTTTGCTCCCTGAGTCAGGTAGCGTCACAGCCAGGCTCCTCCCTCCAATCCACCAAGCACCATTATATCGCGAATGCCCTTCCCCGACACCAGCCACTTTTAAACACCTGGTCCAACACCGACGGGGTATATAACATAAACAACGAAACGAAGGGGGAAGGGCAAAAGCAGTCGTGGTCGTAGTATTAACGTAGCGCAGCTCGTTCTCTTATCCGGACTGAAGGTTGCTCGAGCTGCATAACAGGGTCTGTTGGTGCAAGTCCGGAAGGCGAGGTCATGCGTCGTCTGAAGCAGATTAAAAAGGTCGTCAAGAACGGAACACATTAAGCGTAACGTCGCAAATGCAAGATCTTGTCTATGTGAGGGCGGATGACGGAACAGCGGGTGAGGTGGGAACGGGTGAAAAGGGCAGAGCAAGGAGCTCGATGCCACATCCATTCATCTTGCCCAGCTATTCGCATCTGAGAGGAAATCGGATTGTCTAGGGAGGCGGCAAAGAAACGCAAGATGTAGTAAGTGCCGAACGCCGTGGTCGATGCTGCTTCCGAGCCCTCGGGACTTCGTGGAGACATTATTCAACATCTAGATCTGGTGTTTCGTAAGATGCGGGCGAGATCACGACCCAGTGGTGTGCTGGTGGGCGCTTGAGCCAGTTTCGGTCGAACCGTCGCCTTCGATCGTCTTCCTCCAGTGTTCCGGGAGGCAAACGCATACTAGCGGGAAGGCTTTGATCTCCCCGCTCACAGGCGGAGATGCATCACGGCCGCGACCAGACGTGTTCGACACGCCACTATCACGCTGTGCTTGACGGCGGGCTTCCCACTCTTCCGCACGTTCGTCCACCAACACGCCTGTTGCCCATCCATCATCCCAGATGCCCACAACTTTGAGCATGTCGCCGCGCTCCAACGAGAATTCGTCAGCCGCACGCGGTTGGTAGGCCCAGAGAACTGCAACACGATCGCCAGGATGGATGTCATCTTGCGAATAGTAGTCCTTGAAGAATGGCAGCTGCTCGGATTGTTGACTGGCCATACCTTGCGGGGACGACATGCCAGCACTAGTGGGCGACTGCGGATCCTCGCCTGCCAACACCGAGCCGCTTGACAAAGAACCATTCCTGCGGAGAGTCGTAGGTGGCGGCCTAAGCACACCGGTTGCACCTCGTTCTGACACAGGACTGTCGTTGTAACCGTCCGATGAAGAATGATCGTCCCCTCTCCTCCTTCCGGCACCGTATCCTGCTGCAGCTCCGATTGCAGCAGCAGCACCAGCATCCCTACTGCCGCGCGTGGGGATGTCAGCGCCAGATGGGCCTTCCAATGCGGACATGCGTGCGATTCTACCGCCGGGAATCACCTCATAACCTTGTTGAGCAGTACTGTGCGGGGCAGCTTGCGCCATCGCCGGCCCTTGCCTAGAAGGCGACGGTTGGTTGAAAATGCTCCCATGTTGACTTCCCTGTCTTCGCCGTCTCAGCACGAGGCAGAAGAATATCAAGGCGGCGATGAGGGCCGCGCCAAGCACAGAACCAATGACAATTCCGGCAATGGCACCACCAGACAAACGATGAGGGTCAGCAGGCTTGCTGGTCGGAGATGTGGTAACTGTGGCTGTCGCGGTCGGCAGGCTTAAGGTAGGGGTAACAGATGGCAGAACGACACCAACGCATCGATTCTTGACGTCGGAGTTGTAGCAGCACGTGTCGGTGGAATTGATGCCGCCAGATGAGCAATACGAGCATAGACCGATCGTGCTGTTACCATAGCCGCAGTTCTCTGGCTCATTGGCAATGCCCGTTATGCAGTTGTTACTTGATAAGGCATTTGCCGGGAGTGCACAGTTAGTGAAGTCTGCCCTGATCTGTTGCTGAGCATTGCTGCCAGGGTTTGAGCAGAGAGCACTGTCAGCAGCCACGTATGCTTCGCTTTCCGCGAATTGAGCCTACATGCGCGTTAGTAAACGTATGCACCAGAGTATCCGATAACAAGTGAGTACGTACGCAAGTCTCGGCGCAGACGGGGCGAGAGTCACCAGATGACAGACTGCATGCGGTGATGGAGTTTTGTATGATGGCATTACATATTACGGTGGCGGTGAATCGTGCATAAAGATCAGTGGTATTCGTGAGGCTAATGCCTCCGCATCCTAGGAGGGTCTGATATCTGTTTGTCGCGTGTCAGCCCTTTCACCTGCAGTCGTTTGAGATCCGCAAAACTTACTTTTCCTGCACATAACTTGTTTGAAGATACGATCGCATTTGCTCATCGAAGGTATCTGTACTGGAAACGAACTGGAGAAAAGGACTGGGCAAATACGTCAGTATTCTATGCTTCAATACAAATATATGGCCATCCCTTGAGGCGTTTCCAACACCCAACGAGGCTCGAATTTGAAGGTGAACGTACAATAAGCCGACCAGAAAGCTGTCAGTTGAGACTGAAGCCGATTGGAAAGCAGGACAGACTGTCGAACCCTGTAGAGGGATACAGGCTGCCATTGCGGCTGGTGAGGCGGTAAGAAGTGACAAGAGGATTGTCCTGACGCTCGGTTGGGAGCTGGCACTACTCGTGCCTCGCGGTAGTCCCATTACGCGCTTGGGCTCTGAAGACTGCTGAACAATTGCGGATGAGGCGCGGCAGGGCGCTGATTGCTCGCCGCCCGGGGCAGCAATTGCCAGAGGAAGATGGTGCGTCAATGTAATGGCGAGATCATGACTGTGCTGTGGACCTATCATTGCTCATTGTCCTCCTCGCGTAGTGGAACAATTGACGCCCGGGAGTGGTAGAAATGACAACGAAGTCGCGGTGTGCTGCCGGCCAACGTGTTTCGAGAAGGCTATGTATTGCTAGCTGGAGGAATGCTGCGCGATGGTGCTGCTGAGTCCTTAACCAAAAACTAAGCCCAAAGGCATTCAAACTGCCGTGACAGCTGATTTTAAGGGATCCGAGAGATTGAAGATGGAGTGGTGGGAAAACGGGTCTTGTTTTGGAGGAGACGTGGGACGGGAGTTGAGTCTTAAAAAGAGCGTATTGGAGATGGGAGGGCAACAACAAGAGGCCAAGTTGGGACCTGCAGGTGCGATGCAGGTGCCACCAGACTACTGCAGGAAAGAATGGTCAAAGGTAAGGACTGGACGGTAAGTCAACTGGCTAAGAGACACAAGTGGGTGGTGGTGTGCTTTGGCCGGATCTGCCACGTCTAGACGCAGCAGGCGGGTTGAAAGAAAAGAGGCGATACCGACGATCTGAAGGAAAGAAAGAATAACCAGTCGAAATGCAGGAAAGAGGGCAAAGAAAGTAGAGAAAAGATGGGGGTGTGTGTGTGAAGGTGGTGACGGACAGGAGAGACAAGAGAGGACGGAGGGACGGCAAATTGCTGGGGGAAGGTTGGGCGCGGGAGTGCTCGTGCGCGGCGGACCGCACTAAAACAGACCTCAAATTACACTGGGCAGGGGTGTCACGACCAAGTATCCCTGTTGTTGTTCCCTCCTGAATCCCGTAAGCATGATACTCGTTAATACCTCTGCAATGCCTCACGGGGGTTCACTATAACATCCAATTCTCTTAATCCAGATCTACCAATTCTTTGTGTACCTTACTGTGGTCTCTGGTATAGTTGTTACATATCTGGTCGAAGATCAACCGACTTTCCTGGAGCTTTGACAGCTTGGGCGACAGTAATTGGGGCTCAGTCAGATAGCTGATTGGAGCGCGATCGATGAACTACTGCACAGTATCGTCGTAGCTGCTGGCCGTAGCGACAGTGGAGAAAAGCAAGGAAGCCGCTATCAAGGCGAAAGACCAGAACAGGAAAGTACCACCAGGCAAGGTACCTTAGCATCGGCAGCATCATCGCCGAGCAACTTCCTCCGAAGAATGGCAGTCTGTCCAACATTGGGGGACTGTGCTATCGTAAGTACTATCACGTAGTACGAAGCCACACCAGTCTCCCAGGTCAAGCCTCGCCGCAGAGCTCACCCAGCCATGAAGCGAACTAGCACGGTTTGGGCAAGTAGCCCAGACTGTTTCAAGCTCTCACTTGGTCAGCATCCCCTAACCTCAGGGATCCTTTTCGGACACTATCTGAAGCCTGCATTTCCATTGGATGACGGCTAAAATGAAACAACGCTCTTCCAGGTCTATTCTTAACCCCAGGGTCCAGGGCATTCCTCACCGCGGTCTAGGTATAGATTACATAGTAACACTAGAAGCTATCGTAAGCTTGCAGTCGAAATACCAGCTTTTATCTTCTTTTCTTTGTTGACTTAAACGGTACGCTGCGGCAGCACATCTACCACTTTGCATGCAGGTCAGACACGGCGCGCTTCCGTTAGATAAAGCAATATACCACTCATTTAAAATAAGCGCTCGCGTTCGGTACGGCAAACGACTGGACGCGATGCCGCCATATCGCCAGCTCTCCCAGAAGCAGCCAATCCGGCTCACTGCAAACTCCAGCCTGCCTGCAGAACACGGGTCGGCAACTCTATATTTGGCTGCACAACTCCAAATACACGCTGAAGGTGGTGTTGTGGCAACAGCACACCAAGAAAGCCCACACTTAGTCCTCCTCGATGTGGACAAAATGACGAACACACGCTAATCACGCCCCCGAACAAAGTTGCTAAGGCGTTGTGGTTCCTCGTCAAGGAGCTACCTAAGTACATTCGTACTTACAGTATGTCGTCGGCCAAGGCGCGAAACTAGTACTCAAGCAAAAGAAAACCGGAGAAGAAGCAACCACGCATGGCAATCTGGTCGAGTCGAAGGTTTTTCCGTACTGATCTAGCTTGACATGCTGTAACTCAGACCCTCTTGCAGCCAGAGATGCACGGCATCAGAGCCAATTGATACATACAATTCGCGGCCAGTGCGCTACTACTGCATTCTCATGACTTGTGCAAGTCGCTTCCATCAATCTAGCCCTGCTGATCTGCGCTCAGAGCATGGCAGAGCGTCTGGTATGGTTGCATTCCGCCTCTTTATTTTGAGATGTGCCATCACGACATCCCTTCTGAGCGCTCGGGCCTTTCCCTCGCACGACACAGCGGATCGACGGGGCTGCGTTTGCCACAGTTCACTAGGCTTGCCTTGGGAGCACGCACCTGTTCGTAGAAGCCGAACAAGCTTCCATAAGGCCACCACAAGTCACCCCGTGCTGACGTCTCCATGACGTGAATGTCCGGCACTAGTGAACGAAAACTCGCAATATCGCCGAGTCCGGTCGTGCACGAGGCAGTTGTTGATGGCCTCGGACACTATGGCCGTCGTTAGCATCCTGTAGCTTCTTCGACAATGCATCTTAGTCCATTGCATGAACGCCGACACGGCTTGACATCGAACATCATGCGAATCATCGCCAGCACGGCAGTCTTGGTGTCTATTGTCTGAGCGCACCCTCTAGCGACCAATTCGCTAATCGGCCAACCCGGCATAGATCTCGTCTTCCGAGTATCTGACTCCATGTACGCAGTGAGTCCCTATCTTCCTAATTCCCACGTTAGACGTGAGTTTGGGTCTGGTCTTGGCAGCCCAATCCACCCTTTTCAGATGACCCCTGACTTCCCCGCAAAGTAACTGCTGCCGAGTAGTGATGTGTACTATACGTATTTTCTCGGATTTTCCGTATTAGTATAGCGACACCCCGTACACGTATGGGTACAATACGTACTGCCGTCCCACACCGCCTTGTACAATAGTGGAGCAGTATATTACCGTATGGATCTCGGAAAGGTGTTGAGAAATAGCTTTTAAGAGCCTAACTTGGGACCAAAATAGATAAAATTTTCCCTCTTTCTCAAGAAGGGTGATACTGCTTCAAAGACAAAATTATATAAGTATTTCTGGCTTTTGGGCCTCTGAATATGGTCCTGAGCGGCGCCGGCGCTGGCGCGCCGGCAGTGGGTCTTGTACAGATGGCTATACGCTATACCGTCCATCTGTACACGTATACGCCCTGGGGGCGTATATACATACGGTACAGAATACATACACTACACTACTGCCGAGACAGGACCCTGAGACCCAAAGCGGGTTATAGCCGCCCACATACCAACCCTTCAACACACCTTACCCACCATTACATTCCTGTGAATCTGAATATGGTACATGATATACTAGCGCCAGTACGAATGGACGTGCAACCCGGAGGAGGAGCAAGGCATCCATCAACATTCCTGGGCAAGACCTTGTGCACTCAAGTGATGCTTCACCGTTCGACCAAGGAACGCTGAGTGATGCCGGAATATCCTGAGAACTGTTGTCACGACCATACTCGACTGGCAAGCGCCGCACACGGCTCTTGGATTCCGGGCCGTCAGTGCCACATGAGCCCGCTCAGGAAACCCAGTGATGCAAGATAAGTGTGCGCCTATCCTGGTCTGCCCGACGAGACAACCTATGTGGTCGTACCAAGCGGCATCATGCTGCGGCGTCCGAGCAACGTGGCTTCGGTAGTCATGGTAGAGCCGCTTGAGACCACAAAGCGGCTGAGTGAACCCCAGATCTACACCTGCCGTTTCTTGGCTTATAAGCTTTGTTACCAGCTCCCAAGCCGCACTTAACACTTGCTGGCTGTCAGTGATGCCGGTTGGGATCATTGCACCGAAATTTTCCAGCACGGTGATCAATATCCTGGTCAATGCCACATGAATCTACTGAGCGTATATTTTGCGCGGCTCACGGACGCGACGGCAGGCTTCGCGTTACGGCACGGGAAAACAAGAACAACAACAAGCACAACGATAGCGACAGCGCTGAACTGCGAACTGTGCTCGACGGCTACGTCTGCATGATGATCTATATCACACAGCGCTCGTCCTTAACTCTCAGAAATCCTAGGCCGCGAGCGAGGTCTTCTCTCGGGATTCCTCTTTCGGCTGGACGGGTGATAAAAAGACGACCATATGGTACCGCCAGATGAGCGCTTCGACCCTGTAGTGGGTATCAGGACCAAGGCTGCTCTGTTCCCCAACTCCAGGGGACGACACGACGGATAAGCAATGCAGGCTAAGCTCGAGCTCGGTTGCATACTCCCGAGTATTTGCATGTTGATGGCCTTCCAATGTACATCATTTGAAGGTCCTCGCAAGGTGTTTGCAGGTAGACCCTGATAACGGGTAGACCCTTTTTTTCTTCCACGCATCACTGCCCATGCGGTTCCCTTGACGCTGAGCCGACTTCCACATGTCCAGCAAGGTTGGAGACTTAACTCCAGTCTGGTATCGAGCAAGTGCTCAGCACTGTAGGGGCTCTCGCCATGGGAGCCCTCTCAACTCAAAGATATTCCTAGTCGTGTGAAGAAGTCCGTCCACCTGCGCCGCTCAGACGCAGGCACATTATCTTGATTGATTGTTCGGTCCATTGAACGCTTGCACTGGTATCTTTGAACGTTTTCTTTTCCTTCTTGTTTCTGCAGGGCATCTTAAAGCGACGCTACCGTGCGGGATCAATGCCATGACTCCTTCCTTGGCATATCAAAGTTGCTCCTCTGGCTTGGCTGCCGGAGGCATCACAAGACTTTTAGTTTGCATTGCGGCTGGAGAAGAGTGCGCAGAACTCGCCCTGCATCATGAAGTGTATACCGGCTGTTGCCATATGTACTGTACGCCAATCCACATTTAATCATGAGGGGAAAATGGACAGGCTCTGATGTTTGGAAGGCCGAGCAACACGTATGATATCGCGGCCATGGACTCTCAGCTCATGTCGAGCAAGTATGTATCTGATGACATTGACCGAGGCATGAATGTTGATTGAAATCGGGCTCTTCGAGCTACAAAGCCCTTCGATCCGCCGAAGCTGAAGACGAACAGGAATCAAAAGGGAGGTCAGAGGGGCCCACGAGTACACGACAGTCAGATAAGGTTTATTCGGGCATCGCATTTAATAGGCGCCGACTGGAGCTACTATTAGTCTTGAAGCTTGAAGCTTGCAGGGCATCCGAGTTAGTTGCCAAGAACCCCTATGGGATGGTGCGTGCGAAAGCATCATTGAAGGGATGAAGCTTATACGGGCAGAAACTGCAGCGATGCTGCTGGTGAGGTCACGAGATGACAACCGCCTGTCGGCATTCGTACATGATAGCGCGAATCTGTAGAGCGTCCCACGGGTCAATATCTTCGTTCGCGCCTTGACAAGTCGAGTTGACGTGGCCGTTATGGTTGTACACATGCTTCAGCTGATGCTCACAATTACACACCGCTGATCAGTCGAGCTTGGCGCCTGCCGGTTAGCTACCGGGACTCTGACGACCGGCATAAACTCGAGCAGGGCGGAAAGAAGCCCAGACTACAGCGGACAGCTCTCTCACCTCTAAGTCCATCTCACCACGGCTGAGATCGAGGAGCCTTCCTCTCTTTCTTCCTCAGATCAACCCAATATTGAGCGTGCGAGCGCGACCGCAACATACTGCCGTCCAACCACTACATCACAACCGTAGAGTGATTAGCGGAGCCTCATTCCGGTCTCTTGTACGGACACAGGATCACGATGGCAGATATAGAAGATCCACTAGCGTTAGACGTTCCCGAGGTATGTGTCCAGCGAAGGCCTGATGCCCTCGCCTCGTAACCATCAACACACCATTGCTTGGACGGCCACGCAACGCAAAAAACAGCAGACTGACAGGACTCAGACATCCCCGCCACCGCCTCCGGGCCCTCCATACTTCCCCCCAACAGCGCAAATGGGCGGCCGGCCGGACCGCCAGCTAGACATACCGATATGCGCCGTCTTCCTCGTGCTCTTCGTGAGCATGGCAGCGACACACATGACCATATTCCAGATCAACCGGCGGCGGGACCACAAGTTCCTCTTCTCGATGCTGCTCTTCGGCTTCTGCATGGCCCGCATCGTCGCCCTCTCGACGCGGATAGCGTGGGCCACGCACCCGGGGTCGCTCAGCGTGGCCATCGCGGCCGGCATCTTCACCCAGGCCGGGGTCCTCCTCCTGTTCGTCGTGAACCTGCTCTTCTCGCAGCGCGTGTTGCGGGCCTACCACCCGGCCCTGGGCTGGCACCCGGCCGTCAAGTGGGCCTACATCGGCCTGCTGGCCGTCGTGGTCGGGCTGCTCGTAATGGTCATCTCGGCCAGCGTGTCCCTCTTCTTCACCCTCTCCCCGGTGGAGCGCGACAAGGACCGGGCCGTGCAGCTCTTCGCGGGCACCTTCCTGGCGGGGATCGCCTTCCTCCCCGTGCCGGTGGTGCTCGGCTCGATGCTCGCGCCGCGGAAGACGCGCGTCGAGAAGTTCGGCCAGGGCCGCTTCCGCACAAAGGTCCGCCTCCTGCTGTCCAGCGCCCTCGCCCTGACGCTGGGGGCCGGGTTCCGCATAGGCGCAGTGTTCGCGGCGCCGCCGGCGTCGAGGCCGGCCTGGTTCGACTCCAAGGCGTGCTTCTACGTGTTTAACTTTGGGCTCGAGTTCCTGGTCGTGTTTGCGTACGCGGTCACGAGGTTCGACAGGCGGTTCCACGTGCCGAACGGCAGTTTCGCTCCGGGCCATTATGCGGGCGGAGAGATGCATAAGCTTACCTTTTCGGACTGTATCAACCGGGAGGCGGATCTGTTCGGGGACTTGGCCGAGGTGGCACAGACAACTGTCATGGAGACGAAGCCGGGAGATGCGGAGGCCGCGAGGCAGTGGACTGAGAAGGCGAGGAGGGAGCTCTACGGGGTCAGTAGTGTGGATAGCCAGTCGGATGAGTATTTTAGTGCTGAGGAAGGTTACGCGTAAGAGGATAGGGGGAAGGGGGAAAGACAAGAGAGGAGGAGCTAGATACGTGGCCAGAGTCCGCACCTTGTCATGTACCGAGCCGACGACCCTAACCATGCGATGCTTCCCTTGTGATAGCCCGGGTAGCTCAGTTGGCTAGAGCGTGGGACTTTTACGACCACCATCATCAGTCGATATCCCAATGTCGAGGGCTCGAGCCCCTCTTCGGGCGGCAATCATTTTACAAGTTATTCCTGCGACAATAGGATGGATAACTTGTACGCAGTGTCATGTCACAATGCTAGTTAGGCTTCATCCTTTTTGTTCCTGTCCATGGTAGAGGTACGAGTCAAGGTATTCGTGCTACTCGGCATGTTAGTACCTGTACCTAGTACCGGTAAGTTAAACATTTGTGATTAGGTAAGCTCTGTGACCAAGTACCTCTGTACTATGATGGACCGTGCATGAATCAATTAAGACCCCTGTCTGTAGAACGCGTCTCGATACGCGTCGCGTGTACAGACCCGCGTTTTAATTGCCATTTCTCTGCGACCGCCCTTCAGAAAGAATATCCACCCGCCCGCCACAGACACCCCTCATTGAAGTTGATCCCTCTCTATTTCTCTGTCCCTCTCTAAAATCTGCCAACCGCAACATTCGCTTCTATTTCTGCGCCTAGTCATACCATCGCGCAACTTTACTACACATTCAAACGTCGAAATGGCGGCAACAATGGCAGCCTCCAGCGATGCTGGCTTCATGATGTCGGATGGACTCTCCAGAACTCCGCACTCGCGGCAAAGACCTCCCAGCTCCTCTTCAGGCCGGCCAAGGGCTCCTCCATCGGAGAGCATGGGCGCTCCCAGCGACGACGAGGGCGAAGGTTTCGAAGATGATCAGATCCCCAACCGCTCACGGCCAACAGATACAGCCAATATCCCAAGAGTCGAAGACAAGATCGGTCTCTTGATCCAGGAGCACTTCGAGAACTTCATCGAAGGCTTTATCGAAGCCCCAACGTCCTCTGGCGCACCGACCTCGAGCGCCCTCACAACAGACAAGTACTACGTCGCCCAGATCCACGGCATGCGCACCTACCAACTATCAACCTTCTACGTCGACTACAAGCACCTGGCTTCCTGGAGCAACGGCAATCTAGCCGACGCCATCGTACGCCAGTACTACCGCTTCCTGCCCTTCCTGACCTCGGGCCTGCACAACATGATCGCCAAGTACGAGCCGCAGTACTTCCGCGAGCACCGCCAGCCCACCGCCTCCTCCAATCAGACCACCTCGGGTGCCAGTGCCGCCGGCTCGGCGTCGCAGTCCGACCTGACGCAGGGCAGCAAGACGGCCAACCAGCAGACCGACAAGCTCTTCTCCATCGCCTTCTACAACCTCCCGCTCGTCTCGCGAGTGCGGTCCCTCCGCGCCAAGAACATCGGCCAGCTCCTCTCCATCAGCGGCACCGTGACACGCACCTCCGAGGTCCGGCCCGAGCTCAGTCTCGCCACCTTTGTGTGTGAGGCCTGCCGCAATGTCGTGCCCAACGTGGAGCAGACATTTCGCTATACCGAGCCCACGCAGTGTCCCAACGCGACCTGTCTCAACCGTCAGGCGTGGCAGCTCGACATCCGGCAGTCGACCTTTGTGGACTGGCAGAAGGTGCGCATCCAGGAGAACAGCAGCGAGATCCCGACAGGCAGCATGCCGCGGACGATGGACGTGATCCTGCGCGGCGAGATTGTCGACCGCGCCAAGGCGGGCGAGAAGTGCATCTTCACCGGTGCGCTCATCGTCGTCCCCGACGTAAGCCAGCTTGGACTGCCGGGTATTCGGCCTACGGCCGTGCGCGACGATCGCACCAGCGAGGCGGGCGGAAACGGTGTGACGGGTCTCAAGTCCCTGGGTGTCCGGGATCTGACGTATCGTCTTGCTTTCCTGGCGTGCATGGTGACGCCTGACGTATCTGCTCTCGGCGCTTCTGGCGAGGCACAGATCGCGGACATTGTCGGGTCTCTGACGCAAGGCTCCGGCATCGAGACCGCCGAGAGCGTCAAGGAGGCCCAAGACGCAGTGCTGGCTAGCTACACGCAAGCCGAGATCGAGGACCTGAGACAGATGGTGCACAGCGACATGATCTATGGCCGGCTGGTGCAGAGCCTGGCGCCGATGGTGTACGGGCACGAGATCGTCAAGAAAGGCTTGCTCCTCCAGCTGATGAGTGGTGTCAGCAAGTCGACCGCCGAGGGCATGCAGTTGAGGGGCGACATCAACATCTGCATCGTCGGTGATCCGTCGACGTCCAAGTCTCAGTTCCTCAAGTACGTCTGCGGCTTTGCGCCTAGGGCGGTGTACACCTCGGGCAAGGCCTCGTCGGCGGCCGGTCTGACGGCCGCCGTAGTCAAGGACGAGGAGACGGGCGAGTTCACCATCGAGGCCGGAGCGCTGATGCTCGCCGACAACGGCATCTGCGCCATCGACGAGTTCGACAAGATGGACATCGCAGACCAGGTGGCCATCCACGAGGCCATGGAGCAGCAGACCATCTCCATCGCCAAGGCGGGCATCCAGGCCACGCTCAACGCGCGGACGTCGATCCTGGCGGCCGCGAACCCGGTGGGCGGGCGATACAACCGCAAGACGACGCTGCGGGCCAACATCAACATGTCGGCGCCCATCATGTCGCGCTTCGACCTCTTCTTCGTCGTGCTGGACGAGTGCAACGAGCAGGTCGACCGGCACCTGGCCGAGCACATCGTGTCGATCCACCAGCTGCGCGACGACGCCGTGGCGCCCGAGTTCAGCACCGAGCAGCTGCAGCGGTACATACGCTTCGCGCGCACGTTCCGGCCCGAGTTCACGGACGAGGCCAAGGAGGTGCTGGTGGAGCGGTACAAGGAGCTGCGGGCGGACGACGCGCAGGGCGGGGTGGGCAAGAACAGCTACCGCATCACGGTCAGGCAGCTGGAGAGCATGATCCGGCTGAGCGAGGCCATCGCCAAGGTCAACTGCGTTGAGGAGATCATTCCCGACTTCGTGAACGAGGCGTATAACCTGCTGAGACAGAGTATCATCTCCGTGGAGCACGACGATGTGGAGGTGGAGGACGACGAGGAGCCGGTCGAGGACGGCGAGACGCTCAGGAGGGCGGCGAGCGAGGCTGCTGGGCAGCGGCACGAGGAGGAGCACGAGGAGGAGATGGCTGACGAGGAGAACGGTGGCCCTGCCGCTAGCCAGAGACAGGCCTCCGCGGCGCCATCGCAGCGGCAGAAGCAGACCATCTCGTACGACAAGTACATCAGCGTCGTCAACATGATTGTGAACCACGTGGCGGAGGACGAGTCGAGCGGGAGCGGCGAGGGCGTCGACGGCGAGGCGCTGGTGCAGTGGTACCTCGAGCAGAAGGAGGGCGAGCTGCAGAACGAGGACGATTATTACAACGAGATGGCGCTGGTGAAGAAGGTGATCAAGAAGATGGTCAAGGTATGTTTCCGATTTTCGCTGTTGTTGATGGTCTTGAGTCATTTTGTACTGATTTTGCTGAATAGGACAACATCCTTATGGCGCTGCGCGGCGAAGGTATGGCTGATGGAGGTGCCGAGGGTGCAGCGGGGGGCAGTTCTGCTGCCGCAGCCAAGATTGTCTATGTCCTGCATCCGAACTGTGCAATTGAGGATGTGTAGCCTCGTTAGAAGATACCGGTCGGGGGCAGGGGGATTGGGTATTTGTGAAGGTAGACATCATGCAGGCGTCAGGAGTTTTGGAACAAGACGATGGTCCAGGTCACAGTAATGATTGGTTTTGGTCGTTGACTAGATGGTACCTGGTGTACGTTCTACTGCAATATCAGGCACGCTTCTTATAACCAAATATCTCGCAGGTCGCGACCCTTAGTCAACCTACCCGTGAATCATCCGCCATACCCCAGTGTCAGCCCGCCCACGACCATCCCTCAAGCAGCCCTCCTCTCCCGTCCGCTGATCAGATACGCATGCGCCCTGACCTCCAAGAGCGGATCATCCGACGGCGCAACGCCGTCAACCCTGGGGATGGGATCAAAGATGAGCTTCTTCGCCGCACCGGCGGGGTCGTCCTCCACCACCTTGTCCAGCTTGACGGTGCCCAGCGCGACCGTCTTCCTCTCCTCGGGCCACTTCTTGGTGTTATCGTTGGTGGGGTCCCCTTCCTCGGCGACCTGCGCGACGAGCTTGAAACCCACCGCGCCGCCGCCCGCGACCGTCGCCTTCAAGCCGTCGTACAGGAAGTCCGGCCCCTTGGCCTTGGCCTCCTCGTCGCTCAGCGTGCTCACGCCCTTCTCGGGGACGAGCGTGTAGCGGACGTTGGTCCTCTTGCCGTCCTTGTCGATCAGCACGAAGGCGTTGACGGCGAAGTACTTCTCCGTGTCCAGGCCGGCGGGGGTGGGCACGGGGATGGAGACGAAGGTCCGGGCGGCGTCGTTCTCGGGCGCGCCCAGGAACTCGGCCACCTTGCCGTCCCGGACGGCGGTGAAGAAGGCGAGGGCGCCGGCGCCGTCGCGGGCGGGGAAGGCGTCGACGCTGTGGGAGACGATGTCGGTGTGCACGCGGCGGCCGTTGGCGTCGTCGGGCAGGTGGAAGCGCAGGGCGAAGCCGCGCGGGTTGCCGTTGGGGTCGCTGTCCGGGATGGCGGGGATGCCGGTCGAGGAGCTGAAGCGGGCCAGCACCGGGGTGGAGGGGAGGGTGAAGTGCGACGCGCGGGAGAGGGCTGAGGCCTCGGGTGTGGGGGTGAAGGTGCCGGTTAGGAGGATGCCTTTTGCGTGAACTGGGCGAGGTTTGTTAGAATGGTGTCTATCTCATGATAAAGAGGTATGAATAGCGAGAGTTTACCTGGTCGGAGACCCGGGGCAGGGTGGAAGATGTCCTTGAGGGTGTGGATGAGATCCTCGCCCGTCTTGGCGATTGTCGGATCTACAGAGAGAGGCATGGCTTGAAGTATGGGTCAACAACTTCCTCGGCCAAGTATTTCAGGATCAGACTCTATAGACAACTCTGTCTGGTATGGGATGGCTCTATACAGATCGTCAAGTGGTGATAGCTTCAGGTACAGAGAGCTACCCCTCCTGCGTCCTCATCGAGAGGGGAAGCTACTTTATATAGGGGTTGTCATATCCGTGCCGAGATAAGACAGAAGAGAAGCACCGGCATGACTCCGCCTGCGACATTCGGCCAGAGATAGTCGCCATTTTGGGCGACGCATGAGGATTTGGTAGAGAACCCGGATGAATGCAATGCAACACAGATAGCTTGAGCTCAAGCTCAAGCTCAGCTGGTCAGCTAAGGTGCCTGTCAGAGACAAAGGAGTGACAAATGCCCAAATATCGTGCTTCTCATTGGTGCGTGTTGACGTGCCCGGGCGGGAGCTTGTCGGGGTTGCTGACTGAGATCTGATGCCGGCCATGTCGTGATAGGCCGCTGTAACTGTCTAAGGTAGGCTTTTCGATGCGAGACTCTGCATCTGTCGTCGTTAGCTCTTCGATTTCTTCCATCATCCCGCTCTAATGCTCTTTCGGCATGCTCTTCGTCAGTTGATTAATCACAAACGGAACCTCGGGACAGAGTTTGTCGAATGCTTCTTTGTTTAGTCCGAGTTGCCGTCTTTGCCTTCAGTGGAGCGGCAAATACGGTATGTAGTAAGGTAGGTATGGGAAAAGTGAAGCCGGCCGTGGTATCGGGATGGGAAGCACCCTGATGGACTAGGCGGGGTCTCTTATCTCCAACTTGTCTTACCACATGCGTAGTATCGAGTCTAAGCTACAGTTATTTATTTCTGCATGAGGACATCTATTTCAGGGTGGCCAAGATGCAGGAGACAGATCTATGCAGAATCTCACAATACTCCTAACTTTTGCTATATACAGTCATTAATTCACAAACCCAAGGAAAAGATATATTCAACGAAATACAGGGCCCAAGAGACAGACTACAACGGCGGCGCGTTCGGATCCATCATGCACTGGTCCACCCTCATCATCTGCTTGCCCGTCGCCTTGGCCAGCTTGATGAACTGCCTCAGATAACCCACCGTGGTCGGGTACAGGTAGTGCATCACCACCAGGTTCCCTCCCTTGGCGAGATCCCTCTTGAAGGCCTCCAGCTGCTTCTCCGGCGTCTTCGACTCCGCCCACAGCCAGTCCTCAACATCGATACTCCACTGCACAATGTACGGGTCCGGCACCCCCATCGCCTTCACGAGCCGCTGCCTCATCCTCGCCCCCTCCGTCCCGAACGGCGGCCGGAAGTACGGCGTGTGCATGCCATCAAACACCTTCTTGACCGCCGCGATGTCGTTGTTGTACTCCCAGTCGATGCTCGCCACGTCCGGCAGCCCCTCCATCTTGGGGTGCGTGTAGCTGTGCAGCGCGATCTGGTGGCCCCGAGCCTGCATGTCCTTGTACACGTTAGACAGGTTCGTGGTCGGGTCCAGCAGCGGCAGGCCGACGGTGAAGAAGGTCACGTTGATGTTCTCGCTCTTGACAATGTCCATGACCTGCTGAGCCAGCGCCGGCTCGCCGTCGTCAATCGCGAACGCAAAGGAGTTGGGCCGCTTACAGGCAAACACCAGCTGGCCCGAGGGCAGCTTGTCCGGAATCTTCCACCCCGCCGGGATCTGGTTCACCACCTCCACCTTGTAGAACACCGTCGGGTTCATCGTGTAGAACCCCTTGAAGTTGAAGCCGATGGCGCGGCTCAGATCGATGTTGAAGTGCGAAATCGGCACGTAGATGTCGTTCGTCGATGCGTACCGGGCAGCCTCGATCGAGTCCCACGTCTCGGGATACGGCTGCAGGTCGGCGTTGCACTTCGAGTTGTGCTGCTGGAGCGCGATGGAGAACTTGTTGCTGCCGCTGTACTGGACATGCAGGTATGCGTTCTTCCACGGGTTGAAGTCGACGCACGTGTCTGTAAGCTGAGTGTTCCAGCCTAGGTCCGAGTCGTTTGTCCGGACCATCATGTAGCCACTGCCCATCGTGACCGTCATGCCGTCATCACCTCCGTGCCATTGTCCAATCGCGTTGCTGTCGGCTCCGGATGTGAATGACTCAATGACAAACGCGACGCCATTTGCAGCAGGCTTTGTGCCGGCCGACACCTCCCTCTTGACACCGGCGACACCGGCCGGTGTTGACGGGACGACATACTCGGACGCTGTGCTACCGCAATAGAACGACATGGGGCCAAGTATCACAGCCCGATTGAAGTTCGAGAAGTAGATCATCTGCAGCTTTGTGACGTCGATTCCTGTGAAAACGGAGAACGGGAACCAATAGAGCCTTTCTGTCCCGTCAAAGGCCCAATTCAGTTGCGCCGAAGTCTTGGTGACCGTTTTAGCCGTCTGTCCACCGCACTCAGCAACTGAAGTCAGAGTGACGGCAAAGGTGGTACCGGCAGCAGCCCTAATCCGGAAGGAGATGCCTCCGTAGATATTTTGTGCATTGACACAGCCGAACTGGCTGTAGAAGTACGAGTCGGTGGTTTTCGGGGTCAGCATCACCCTGTGGCTGTCGACTACAATCGACGACATCGTGCCGTCATCACTCGTTGACTGTTGCATAGCATTGTAGTTCAAGAATGTCAGACGTGACTGCGACTCCCAGTCGTCAATCAACAGGTTCGTGCAAGCGGACGAGGTAGGCGCGGGGGTTGATATCGACGAAGTCGGCACAACTACCGTCGGCGTTGAGGTTGGAACTAACGTGGTCGGAATAGAGGACGTAGGCGCTGTATGGGGGATCAGTCGAATTTCGCATCAACATAGTCATGAAAGCTTACCAGTACCAGTACCTGCTCCACAGACAAACTGGATGTTGCCGATAGTCCATGCTGCCAACCCATCGGAGATGAACTCGGAGAACACCAGGGCGACCACCGCATCCGGATTGACTCCGTCGACAAAAGAGTCTAACGGCAGTGTAATTTGTTGACGCGTGCCGGTCAACCCAGCAAGAACGTTATAAGAGCTGGTATGAGTGGTAGCACTACAGGTGGCTTGCGTCTGAAGCTCTACAGCAACCGAGCCGTTGACGGGGCCCTGCAGCGTGAACGAGATTGCAGTGTATCCCTCTGTGGCAGCTGCTCGACAAACGAACGACTCGTAGAAATACGACTCCTGGGTCTTGGGCACGAACGTGACCGAACCCCCATTTGTGGCATTTGAAGTGATGTATGCCATTGATCCGTCATCTGCCAGTTCTGAGTCAGTTCAGCCCGTACGCTCATCTCAAGAGGTAACTCACCGCCAACTTGGGACGCAAGACTATTGGTTCCATTAGGGAAGAGGGCAAAGTTGTCGATCTGGAGATTCGATGTACATGCAGCACTTACTGCTGCGGCGCCATATATGGCAGCCGCCCAGGCGACACGGCGAAAGGACATCATCGTTGACAGCAGTTGAATGTCGTTGAGTCGTGCCTCCTACTACCGGTGCTGGAGAGGTGACCGAGTCATCAAGTGGTATATAAGGCTGTGCCAAACTTGAGGCGGCAGACCTCGAGATTTGAAAACGACATGAATCCGGGGAAACCCAGGATTTCCATTGCATGTGAGCAATATGGGCAGGACGCACAAATTGCAAGGACATGTCACTTAATCTGCGGTTGCGAACACGGCACTTGACGGTTCGTAGACGAAGGGCTGCTTTCCGACCTTGAGAACAGTGGCCATAGGTAGGATGGAAGACGTGGAACTTTCCACAAAAGTAAATAGCCAAAGTGATGTTGTGGATAGCTTACGTCTCGAGCCAAGATGCTCATCGCAGATGCAATTTCGATGGAGGTGATGGTAGTCGGGGCTAAATTCAAGGCCACAAGCCAAGCCCTCCGATTCGACCACAACGACAGCATTGTCGGCAATATGAGCTTTGATATGATCTGTCCCAACGAGGGTAGTAGAATCCGATGATCTGGTCCATGTCTTGGCATTCTTCCAAATTCAAATGCCAGTGCCCTCATCTCGACTCGGAGAGGACGATATTCTCACGGAAGCATCGAGTCACATTCTGCGCAGGCATCGGCTGCTTCAACGGCAGACAGATGAGGGTCCGTAGATCGGCAATACTAACCACAAGTGCCGGCGCTAACGTGAATGCGACTGCAACGTGGAGAGACCGAGGTCCTGATGTGACTAATGAGAGGGCGACGTCCTTGACCTACACGTCTGCCTGTGCCTCTTCAACAATGTGCTCAAGGAGCACTGTCAAAGCGGAGACGAGGGCCGATACCAGCACCCAGGAAACAAACAATTCAAAGACAAGTACGGACTGCGGAAGTAATAGGTCCAGTAAGGCCGTTTAGCCTCGAGAGGGTCGTCAATGCCAAGGTGCGCCACGCCATGGCGCAGAGCTTAGAGGATGCATCCTCAGTTGAGAATGCTTTTCGTAGCACTTGCGCCAATACTAACATCAAGCAGGCACAAAACCAAGGAGATGACACATTCAGGGTAGCGAGCAAATGAGCAGAAGCCGAGACAAGGCATGACTTTCGTCGTGTCTTGTCGTTGGAAGAAGCAGATGGAAATCACCAGCTGTTCAGTGACCAAAAGAAATAGATTAACTCGATGCGGAGCGCGTCAGCTACATCTAGACTTGCTTAGACGAGGGAAGGTCTTGGCATTACCCGTCCCCAGCCCATCACAAGTTTGTTTCAATCAAACACCATCTCAAGGGTTGCATCAAGTCTCTCAAAGTCTAGGCCCTCTGCAGGTACAATATCTAGCCGAACAAACGAGCCACGCTCCTAAATGACCATGCAATATCGATGACAGTCCAACCAGTACGTAAGCACAGTCTGGCACTTTCGGATTGGTGGGAAACAGGTCCGTTTCCGCAGCATGGTAGGACGTGCGTATGTCGGCGCCGCAAGCGACCAGCAGCCCATGTCATTCATATATATGCTGTGTCTACCTTACACGACCTCTGAGATCACACGTTGCAGCGTCTTTTACAAAAGACGCAAAATTTTCTTCTCCCCGTCGCGCAACTTGTCCAGCTGTTTCCGACCATCGTGTTAGCTAGGGAGATGGCTTGATGTCTTGCCTCCGCCCAATGACGCCAAACCTTGCGATCGCTCAGATGAATTCAGCCGGACGGGTTAAAATGAAGATCTCTCCTTCTGGAAACAGAGTATAATGCTTGGAGAACTGGCAGAGGCCCAATCAAAGCTTCATCCAAGCCGGGACAAGAATTATTTCCGACTGCTCTTCATAGCAGATGTCGTGATATCCAGTATTTCTTTCATCAGCCAACTACAGATGGGCTTGGAAAGTCTTGGATCAGCAGCGATGTACCTCATCGTATTGTTGCACTGAGGTAAAGAAGGTAGACTTCCAGTGGCAACGTGGGTTCAGGACATTGAGACTGAGTTCACCGAGGGCAATTAGGAATGGGATGAACAATTACATGTTGCTTCCTCAAAGCATCCGGCAATTCATGTCGCCATGACCTTTGACGGCAACGAGGACATTTGCTCCAGCGACTTTCGGTTGGTTGTACAAGACTGAATCTCTTCTATTTCCTTCTCTACAATATCTCGCTTCTCTAGGACCGCGTCCATTACACCCCTTCATACACTGCTTCTTGTCTATAACACAGCAATTTCCTGCAACGATGTGATAGGGAAGTCGGCCGGACCAGCATAGACCTGAATCATTCCAGTCGGGACCTGGGTGTTGCTCCAGACAATCTCGCTGTCGGAAACGAAGTGCGTGCCCGTCAGGTTCTGGCCGGCGCCGTATCCCCAGTTGACCTCGAGGTTGGCGCCGCCGTCGACATGGGTGAAGGAGAAAGAGACTGTGTTGTCGGCACAGGCCGTCGAGGCTAGGTCGGGGAGAGTTTGGTAGGAGAGGGCGGTGGCACCGCAGGTGACTTGGGGCTTGGAGGGGCTGACGGTTACGTTGAGGTTGAAGCTGAGATACATGTTAACTCGAGCTCTTTGGAAGGAGTCTGGGGAAACCTGAAAGGATGGACTTACTAGCATTGAGAAGAATGAGGCACACAGCCGGCATTGAAGCCGGTGACGTCAAACTCGGTTGAGGCCTGTCTGCTCTCCAGAGGAGCGGCCGAGACTGCGGAGAGGAGAGCGAGAGCTGCGACGGCGAAGGACTTCATGATGGGCAGAATGGCGACGGTTCTATGTGAGAACTAGAGATACGTGGGATGATGATGAGGATGATAGTGTATTCTGTAGGCGACTGGTTTATCTAATGTCTGATGCTTGATGATATTACAACAAAACTGACGTCCTTCTCGCTGGTGACCGTCCCAAGACTTTATACAAGATCTCTGCCATGAAGTTGCCACTGCCTAGATGTAGTTCCTTGGAGACAAGAATACGTCAAGCCCAAGCCTGGCGATAACCTGGTAATCCTCACCTCAGCCTCGTGTTCCAGGTGTTGCTCTCCCGCGGGGTACACTATTCCTACGACGATCATGTCTATGCAGCTTACGAGCGAAGCAATGAGAGTCGTCGGCGTTTGCGCCGTACTACCCGGGGTAACACCGTCATGGTGCTATTGATGGCATCGCCAAGACGCCGAGACATCCAAGACGAGTTAATACCACCTCTCGACCAACGTTTTTAGAAAGGGAGAGAATGGACCGAAACAAGGTGAGCATCGGACTGTGAATACGAGAACCCTATAACCCCACAATGACGGGGCAGTGTCAACGGCAGTGGTTGAATCCTTGCCTCATTGGGCGGACAACGCAACGTTACTGGTCATGGGGAGCGAGATCCTGTCAGCGCGATCGGCGCCACACCCGGGCACCCGCAACCCCCTAAGCCCTACTAAGCAAGCTTGGAATACTAGCAGTACGATCCGACTGCCGGTGGATTCAAGGTTATTTTGTTTTGTGTGACATCATCCCCGTTCCAATTCTCCGGCTGTTCGGATCCAAACAGTTTGATGCTACTGATTCTCCGCCATACTATCAAGTATTCAAGGCATCTGGCGCGCTCACCCACTGCATAGTCCACGTGTAGTCCCTTTGGACTCCTACTACACGTGTTACGTAATGACTAAATCTCCCGGCACCACCTCGACAGCACCTGGTTGAGCTTGACGCACGCCGGGATCTCCTCCAGCGCGACATCTACCTTCCACATCTTGCCCTCCAGCCCAGCCGCCGCCGCGCCCCCGCCTCGACCGGCAAAGCCGGCCGGGACCAGTAGGCCGAGCGTGACGAGCCTCTCCCAGCTCACGCCCGCGACGCCGCGCCCCCACACCCTGGCGCCCCCGCCGAGGGCCAGCAGGCCGGAACTGGCGGATTGCACGCGCTGTCTCCCCATCAGGGACGTGTACTCGTCGTACGCCATGGCGAAGTTGACCGTGTCCGTGTGCGCGACAATGTCCAGCCGCGCCGCCGCTATGAGTAGGGACAGATCGAGATCTGAGAGCGACGGGAGGAGGTGCAGTTTCGAGTCTGGTGCCTCTAGGGTGTTGACAGTGGTAGGGCTGGTAAAATGACGTTTCAGGGACGGAGCATCGGGTGAAAGCGAGGCGAGAGGGAGAATGCAGCTTGTTAGGAAGGCAGGGACCGACTTGCTCGAGTGGAAGTGGTATTCCAGGTGATCCTGGAACGACGAGTCCTTGTGCAGGTCCTGATGGCTGTGTTAGCAAGGTAAGATGCGCATTTGAACCAGGGGTTACTAACCGTGATTGACTGGTCCCACCAAGACAGGAATGCACTGAGACCTTCCTGGCTGACGTCAATACCTTCTTCTTCCAGGCAGTCTTTCTCGATCAAAAGCCCATGCTTGCATATGCTCCAGTATTCGGGTAGGCTTTTGGCTAATGACAGATAGACGTATCTGTGGCTGAACCGACTCTTGACTCGCTTCTCAAGGCTCTCTACAACGTCGATGCGCGTGGTAAGTCCGACTACCGCAATAGGCGCCTTCCTCGCTTGTGCGATGTCGAAAAGGTTATAGAGGAGTGTTTGTCTTGCATGTGTAGCAAATAGGTCAAACTCGTCTATGATGAATATGACCGACTTTGACGTCACACCTTGCTGCGTGCCTAGAATTTCGGATGGGTGTGATAAGACGGCGAGAAGGGATGCCAGCGTATCGGCGTAGTTATTCGTCTTGACTCGGTTAGGTGGCTGCTATACGACTAGGATCAAGCCGAGCTTACCTTGCTTATGAGGTCATCCTCAACAGCCATCTCTTTCCCTAGCTGACGCCAGATCTCCTTTAGAGCTATCTTGTCATCAGTATGTATGAAGCCGTTGAGCCTCACAACATGAAACTCATCCTTGTGATCTGTTGACATCTTGGACACGATTGACTCCACCAGCTATAAGTACTGTTAGTCAGTTCACCGTCAGATTATTATGGTTATTATGCTTGTAACGTACCGTAGATTTCCCTGAACCTCTGGCGCCGATGACAAGCATAGAGTTGCCCTCGCCAGCTAACACAGTCTGTTCAACAAGCTGGAAAGCCTTCTCGTAGGCTTCATCCTGTCCACGTAGTGGTATCCTTCTCTGTCCGGTGCAACGGTCTATCAGGACTCGTTGCATGAGCTGTAGGTGCTGTTTAAACTGGGGTATATCGGGCGCCGGCTCAGCCTTCTTGGCAAGTGATATGGATGTGTTCTGCAGGCGACCAGCTTGGGATATGAGCGCCTCCTCTTGCGAGCAGTTACGGCAAAGCCAGTCTCCCTCGGGTATTGTCGGAACGCCGTAACATTTCTGATGTACTGCCATATCGCAGCCGTCGCAAAAGATAATCTCGTTAGGCGGCTTCGAGTCCGGCTTCCTGCATATCGAACAAACTTCCTCGTCTTCTTCTTCTTCTTCACTATCCTTCTGCATTTGAACGTCGCCGTCTCGGTCTATGACGGCGTCATCGTCTATTACTCGAACGGCCACATTCTTGTGCAGCTCCTTTGGCGACTTGACGGCCTTCTTGCCCGTGCCCTTGGTTGGCAAGTCCTCAAAGAAGACTTCTTGCGCCTTGCTGCCCTCGCTATCAAACGCCACGCTTTTGCGCGTCCGCGGAGTGCCATCCTTCCTCGAGGGGGTCAAGATACCCTTAAGTTTGGGTGTCTCTCCTCCTATTTCCTGGTTCGCATGCTTTTTACGGCCACTGGGTGTGGCATTCAGAGCCAAGGAATCAGGATCAGTTTGTCTAGGCACAGCCGGTGCCTCTGGAGATGGAGCGCTGGGAATAATCTGTCCTCTTGTCGCAGCCCTTCGAAGTTCCCATATTGAGGGCTTCTTTTTAGGTTTCACGACTGGCCCAACAACATGAGAGGCCTCTGTTCCCTCCTCTTCCATAGGTTTATCACGTTTCCTTCGACCGCTAGATGCTGTGCCGCTTGCTGCAGTTTTCAAACCCTTGGCTGTGGCTGGCGCATGCTCGTCTTGAGCTGTGTCTGAAGTCTCGACTTCCCCTTCCTTGCCATCAATTCCACGTCGTTTAGCTGAAGAGCCACTGGCCACGCTGGATGCAAGCTCATCTTCAGGCAGCCCATCGCTACTTTTCCTAGATCTTCCCCTTCTTTTGGTTGTTGCCGTCTTGGCTGTCGACGATTCTACCGATTGTCTCGATGATGCTACCTTCTCAACGACCGGCGTTGCAAGCTCATCATCGGACTCGGGGACATCGTAGACGCTGCGAGTGATTCGGGTGTCAAGTGATCGTCGGGTCCTCTTCGTAGGGGTTTTGCGCGATTCCGCTTCGTCGTCCGAACCGGGGAGATCGTACACAGTATTCTCGGTCTCCTCAATGAGAGCGGCCCGGTCTCCGGCAGCCTGGTGCCGAGTAGACGCTTTGGCACTACTGGTTGCAGCATTACCAGTTGTCGATGGCGTCGCAGCTAATCGCGCCTTCTTTCCTGATGGAAGATCATCGGTGTTGGAGGATCGAGTCCGTTTTCTTCCAGTGACGCGTGCTTCAGCTGGTGGCATAGTCTCTACAGATTCAACAGCAAGAAGACTTTGCAGTTGACTGAGCAATTGAGGCAGAAAACAGGAAGGGGATGTGGTCCTCACAGCCTTGCTGATTGAATGGCGTCAATGAAAGGCTCGTGCTCTGAGGAAACGCGGTTCGACGCGCCATGTCGCGTAAGGATAGCAAGCGCGTTGAGTGGAAATTAGCTTCGTAGTCACATGACTAGGCGCTAGGCCCGGTTTCCGCATGCAGTCCCAGACTATTTCAGCCATACCAACTGCCAAACCAAAGGTCATGGCTCCTATGATTGGCAAGCCGAAAGTCGTTCATGCAGGATGACATTGGAAGAGGCAACTTCAAGTATATAATCGCCGCTATGATTTTTGTTTCTCTTCCGAACGCTGGACGCCCGGAGATGCACAGGCGCTGACCATCTTGGAGGATGAATCAAGCGCACTAGATTGATCACTTACGAGCTGGCCAATCAGGTCTGGCACTTTTTATAGATGTCTCTTACTCATCGTCCAACCCTGCGTGCCATCGCTTAGCGCACAGCGTTCTGGTACCACTGATGAGTTCTTCCGTCCAGTAGACTTCCAGGGACTGATCCTTCGACAGTGATAACACATCGTTGTTGCCTATGCCAATTGTGTAATGGCCAACGATGTGGAATGCATTTGCTTGCCGATGCGGCTGTGATCCTGTGGCACATCGCTGTTCAGCTCCTCATCTATTCGTAATCGGGTGTGATCACAAAACATGTCGACTTCAAGAGGCACGGTCCGTGGTCATCCTTTGTATTAAGAAGCTACCCAGTGCTTGGCAGTCGCTTGCTCATAGTACTAGCGCCCGGATATCCTGCCGTCTCACTGCGTCTGATGCTTTGGGGACCGGATCGTTGGCCGAAGCCCTAGAAGTTGTGCTAGGGCTGGCTCAGCCGCAGTCTAGCTTCCCATACATGATTGGACGTGTTCGATCTCTTCTTATATGTTAACGTCTGCCAAGGCTAGTGTCACCCCATGCCTACTACACTACTGCGATTGCCGGGGTTGACCTACATTCCAGGGACCTGGCTTTGCTAAAATCTCATATAAGGCGAAGATGAGTGCTAGAGTCTGCAGGGTTCAATCTTTTAGAATGCTTTCTTATAATCAAGGCTGTCTGGCCGGATTCTTCGCGTCCTCTCCTCCTGGTCTGATTGTTGATGGGTAATGCTTCTGGCAAGCCATACTCTCACCACAAGGTCTAGCGCATGATGGCAGACAAACTCCGTCTGATCAGGAGTCCCCTCGTGAGCGACGAGAAGGACTCCCACTCGGATCACTCATCGGTTCATCGCCACTCTCAAGCCGACATCCAGGAAAGGGAATATAGTGACGTGCCCGAGTTCCAAAGACACGCCGAAGCGACAAACAGTGAGGTTTTCTTCGACTTGTTCTTCGCCGCAAATCTTACCGTATTCTCCGATGCCCATGATATAACCAATCTGGCGGCACTCTCCGGCTACATAGCCTACTTCTGTGTGTTGTGGTTGACGTGGGCGCTGATTGGATTGTACGATGTCAGGTTTGTGACGGACAGCATATTCGGTAAGACTCAGTGACCTTTGTGAAAGCTACCGGGATACGAGTACCGGAATGGTTGCTGATATTTCATGAACAGAGCGAATCACTAGAGCAGCTCATCTCGGCGTCATGGTCGGGATAGCTGTTGTCGCACCCAATTTTGATCCCACCGCCCAGAAGAAATCGACCTTTCGTGTCATGTGTAAGCTACCCCCTGCAGACGAGTCGAAAGCGAGCAGCCCCCGTCCTGCCGAGCATTCACTAAGGAGTATCACAGCGGTTGTTCTCTTGGTTTCCAGGATTGTTCTCGCATGTCAGTACGCCACCATCATCTGGCATGTACGCAAGTACAAGAACACCAGGCGGCCATTGGGTATAATGGTTGCGCTCAATGTTGTTGCTGCTATCATCTACCTCGGTGTCATTTTTGGTTTCAAGGACTACAACACTTACGTCTACGTTGCCTGGTATGTGGTTTCGGTCCTGGAGCTATTTGCGACGGTTGGCCTATCCTTGCGCTGGAAGGTCCTCAGCTTCAAAGGCACGCACTTAATCAACCGCATGGCCATGCTTACGTTCATCATGATTGGCGAGGGCGTTATCGTTGTTACTACGGGTGTCGGTAAGATTGTCGTCAACGCCGACTCGTGGAGTAAGTCACTTTCTACCCATAGGCGTCTGGCCTTTGATCGTTTGCATCCAACTCCACGAGGCTCGACTAACGGGGAATGCAGCTCCTGCTACCATTGGGAATGTGATCGCTGGTATCGGCAATCTCTATATCATATACATGCTCTACTTCGATTTTATGCGCCATATAAAGCTGCCGAGCTATCGCCAACTGAGCTGGGCACTTCTGCACTTTCCATTCCACTTAGCCATGAATATCTTTGTGCAGGGTTCCTCCCAGTTTGTCGTCTGGTGGAAGCTCATGGAGATTCTACGTGGCGTCCAGCGGAAGATCGTGGACTCGGTGGCCGCAGGCGCTGACCCTAACTTCAACCCGCCTAGCGCAACCAAATGGTTTGCTGGTCAACTCAATACCACCGCATATGAGATATACGCGCTCTTTCCGCCCAAGTACTATGACACGTGGGCTGCCACCATTACGGCTGTTGATGATCTTCTCCAAGTCCCAGAGTCTTGGTGGAATGGCACCTCTACCGAGGACGAGAACGACCCAATATGGGTTGATGTCATGAGCAACGTTACCACATTGTACAACACGATCGAGAATTCGCTATTCGCGTCTTTCAAAATTGACGGGTTTCAAAACGTCAAGGACAAGACGCTTGACTCCGCAGACTTTGAGAATGCCGCCAACAGCGCCAACTGGGACAGGTTCTTCCTTGTGGTGAGTTACGTATCCTCGTTCGTCAACCGCCCCTAAAGAGTACTGGTTAGTGACAACCTTGCCACGTACAGTTCACGTACGCCTTCATAACGGCCGGTCTGACCTTGATACTCATGAACTTCCTCCTCATCGCCTCGCGAACGAAGCGTTGGACACCGTGGAACTACACCCGCGCCGCCTTCAACTTCCTCTTCGGAATCGGCTTCTGCCTTGTCTCGCTCATACAATTAAACGATGAACACGCCGTGGCGTTTCAAACTTCGCCTTGGGTGTTGCCGACGCTCTTTATAGCGTTCTTCACCGTGCTCGTCCTTAACCACCTCCCTCATCCTCCACCTATATTCTTCAGCAAAATCGGCGCGGCGAGGGGAAAGCGCGACGCTCCTCGGCAGCGGAGTAGCTGGGAAGTTGTCGGCCATCTAGGTTACCGTAACCGGGAAGAGCATGACAAGCTCGACCCTGACGTGTCTACTACCCCGGAACAGGGGATGGGGTATGAAGCTCGGCCATACGGTGAGAACAACGTAGTGTGAGCCTTTGTTACCTAAGGCACCTTGCGGAATCGGAGGGGTCTGGACACACCCGTCCTGCGAACCGGGCTCATTATGCTCTGATATTTTGCATTAGCGCTTCTTTCCAACCTGTTCATACATTATATCCTGTAACATAGACTGTATGATGAATATTTGGAAGGTAGCGTTTGACCATATACTCTCTAGAAGTGACACCAACATTGCATGGTAAGAGCCCAGCCGACTGAGGCGAACGCCGGGTTTTGGCTGACAATGCCATACTTGGCTACCTCCACACGTCTTACTCGAAAGTTGATGACATGATGGTCCGCTAAGAGGTATTTCACAACAAAATGTTCGAGTAAGGCGGGCATTCAACTTCTCCGCCCTCGGATGCTGATACCACTAGCCGCCGGGCAGGTATTTGACGAACAGGCCACACCAGGCTTGGAAGAGATGCTCGAAGACGCCACACGGCCCCGTGGAAGACGGCAAGGAGTGTCCTGGAGACTATGTGGTTGCCAAGAATTCTAGCGTGCTCAACACTCGTGAATGACTTTAGCATTGATTGTCTGTTCTCTTTCCTTGCACGGCTGCTGACAAGGAAGTCAACGGACCTAGCCACACCTATCTGTGTCTTCTGACTCCAGCATCAAGTCACGGAACTTAGAGACATACGTTGCAGACAACATGGCTGACTGGAAATGGAAGGAGCAATAGGAGCTTGTCAACACATTCATACCATACCCTTCAGGATGATGTCTGTGACGAAGCAGTAAGGTTAGGAAGCGCGTGTGGCTGGCTTTGGGAATACAGTTTCATTGAACGATGCAGGTGACCAAGTCTTTTCGTTCCGGGTGAGAGTTGTTGGCTGTATACCTAGTCTAAAGGCCGAGATAGCCTCACAATGACAATCGACTGTGCCGGGACGTGAGGTACAACACACCTCCACACATGTCTGCTACGCAGATATACAAACTGAATTTGCTCTTTTCTGCCTCACACAGGAATTCTGGCAAGCCCAATGCTACCCAGCATCACCCCTTCCATCACATCAAGAGCAAAAAGAGTGAACAACTCCTCAACGCCCACACATCCATGAACATGTATATGCAACCCCCGATCCATAGAAATATGCCCAAAGTAAAAAGGTCAGCCCCGCCCTATATCCCAAAAGCCGTCTTCAACCGCTCATAAACGAAAAAGCTCGTCGCCGCAAGCGGCATGACCTTGACATAGCCGATGGTCAGGCCGACCCAGAAGCCGCGGAACCCCCTCTCCCGCATGATCAGCCTCGCCGTCTCCGCTATCCTCAGCCTGTGCCCGTCGCCCACGGCGCCGCCGACCTGCATCCTGCGGCGGATGACCTCGAGCGGGTAGCTCGCCGTCTGCGACACCAGGCCCGCCACGCCGCCCGCCACCAGCTCGGCCCACGACACCAGCGGCGGCGGCTTGCCCCTCGGCGCGTTGGCGGGCTGCGGCAGCGTGGTGTACTTTGCGATCTTGGGGTGCCGGAGCAGGTCGCCCGCCGTGTCGTGCGTCAGGAAGGACATTCCGGCGTAGGGCAGCATGCCCAGGAGGGTGGGGGCGAAGCCGCGGTAGAAGTTTACTAGCCCGGAGCGAGGAGCTGCCGCTACTATCGCCTGCGGAAGAGGGATGCTGCCCGGATTGGGTTTCGCGTATGGTTGTTCGTGGTAGATCTGCTTGCATATCCCTGTCAGGCCGGACCGATGGTCATGTTTCGTCTCGAAGGCGAGGCGCACGCGGATCACCTCAAGCGGGTAGGTGAAGAAGACGGAAGTAACGCCTGCCAAGGACCCGGAGATGAGTCGTCGAAAGGGGGTCTCGTGGCGGTGGTGCGGGATGACGATGGAGCGGATTTGTTCGTAGGCGAGAAATTTTATGCCGGCGTAAGGAAAGATGCGGAGGAGAGTCGCGCTGTGGCCTCTGAACAGCCCGAGCGGGCCATCTTGGATGTAGATGTCTTTGATTGCAGTCGCCGTGCCGAACCAGGAGGAGGTATATTTTCGGAAATCGGGATTATTGGATTGGAAAAGGATCTTGACGCGATCTAGGGGCGCAACGACGGTTTTCGCCTGCGAGGCTGTCAGTAGATGTACATTTGAAAAAGGAGGCGAGCAGGCAAGCTTACAGCGCAGCCAGCCAGACCGCCTGCGACAGCGGATCGCCATAGGTAGTCAAAACTCTGTTTCTCCAGCTTCTTCCTGGGCACTACCGCCTCGCCGTCTGTCGGACACAGAGCAGGATCTTGCTTGCCGTTTCTCCTCCCCTCCACCACCACTCCATCGACTCGCAGAGCATCGCCGGCCTGTCGTGGTTGGTCGCTTTTATGTGCGATCTCCGACATGGAGGCATGGCTCGCGAGAGCCGATGTCATTCCCAGGTGTAAACCGTAGGTCGCGCCCGCTCTGCTCGGAGCCTAGAATGTTTCTTCTCGAGGTCGCTTTTAGGATGTCTTAGCAGGTCATTGAGAATGGCGATCAACGTATTCGAACAAGGGATAGATTTCAAAGAGCAGGGTAGTGAACGAAAGGAACAGGCTGTGGGGAATAGGTACAGACGTTGGAGGTGGATAGGGAATCTGGGGTTGAGGGCTAAAAGTTGAAAGCTCGTGCCAGTAGAGTTGGACCAAATGGTCATTGAAGGAGGGCGCGGTGGACGTCATTTTTGGATCGACGCCGGGGCGGCACGGAAATCTCATCTCATCAGCCGGGCCCCTCCCCGAGCCGAGGATTGCCGAAGTACCTATGTACCTGCAGGATATCTCTCTCCTCCACTGTCCCGACGTTGTTTCCAGCATCAACAGTCGGACATTACTTGTAACTCCGGCTGTTGAACCTCCACATGCCGGCAACCCAATGCCACCGCCGTCAGTACTTTGTCAGAAGAAATCGGGAAGCGCTGCCACAGTCGTCCTGCTTGACATTCCAAAGACTATCGAAGAAGCACAGCTTCCAGCCGACGAGGTTCGGTCTGGCAAGCAACCTCGTAGGCGGCTCATCTCAGCCTCCCCACCCGAGTTACCCTTTGCAACGCCGGAGCCAAAGGTCAAGAATGGCCAATTAATTGATCCGCAGGGCTCATTAGACTCGGCAGCCTACATATTAGAGCTGACAACGCAGGCTGCCGTTCAGGAGGCCTTGGATTATCTCCATGATACTTATAGTGGACCATGGTGTCTTCCACGGATACACGCTGCTTCCGACCAAGATATGCCAGAAGATGACGGCAAGGAAACTAAGAAAAGGCCTATTGAACGCCTAACGGAGGATGTCGAGCCACAAGTCCCTTCGGACAATGTCTACTACCCTCCCGGATCACATCACTTGAACGGCACAATCCAGTCGCAGAGAGCGGATTTCATTTCGCAAAATCTGTGCTTTGATTTGATCGTCGTCGATCCGCCCTGGCCAAACCGCTCTGCCAGAAGGAAGAGAGGCAGCTACACGGTTGCTAATGACCTGACCAGTATCAGAGATCTGCTATTGAGCATCCCTATCGAGGGGCATTTGAGTTCCGGTGGCCTAGTAGCAGTCTGGGTCACCAACGCCCCACGGTTTACAGACCTACTAACCAATCCTCACCATGGCATCTTCAAAGAATGGGGCCTCGATGTAGAAGGTGAATGGACTTGGCTTAAGGTCACAACCGGGTGCAAACCCTTAGTGAGAGTTGACTCGAAGTGGAGAAAGCCCTGGGAGCGGCTGGTGATTGCGAGGAAAGCCGGCACCCACAGGAAGACAAGCGGAGGCAAGGTCATTGTAGCTGTACCCGACGTCCACTCGCGGAAGCCGAATCTGCGAGGGTTGTTTGAAGAGGTCCTAGGGCCCGACTACAGCGGCCTGGAGGTGTTTGCCCGGAGCTTGACCGCTGGCTGGTGGAGCTGGGGTGACGAGGTGCTCCGGTTCCAGCATCACGAGCATTGGGAGGATATCGAGGGAGAAGAACGAAAGACATGACTAGCCTGTGGGATCGTGCCAGCTCTTCCCGCTCCAAAAGCTTTTGCCTGTAAAAACTTTGTAAATATACAATTATGATACCCGATGATTTGATCGTGCACCGTTCCATCCCTCCTAAACCCAAACCTGGCTTCTTAAGACTCAGGCAATGCATCCTATATGTTACAAACCCTTGCACCAGGCCTTCATCTTCATCTCCTCCTCGCCTCCTCGACAATTCCACTCCACCGCTCATCAAGCTTAACATCATTAGTCCACTGCTTCTTCCCCTCAAGCAGTTCCCTTGCCTCTTCCCTCAACCTCTCCCGGCCCGGAACTTCCTTCTCCTTCTCCGTCAACATCTCGATCTCACCCGCAGATTTTATCATACTAGACCTAATATGAGCCTGCTGGTGGTCCTCCTGCTCCTTCCACCTCTGCCAGTCGTACTCCTCGGGCAGGTCCTCGCCCTTGACCCGCTCAGGCCAGAAGAACGGCTGCTCCAGCTCGGCCATCATCATCTTCTGCGCCTGCGGCCGGTACGGCCTCCCGCGCTTGTCGTTCGGCCCCTTACGCTGGACGGGCGCCTGGTTGACGAAGGACCGCACCGAGGTACATCGCACGTTGTACACGTTCCAGAGGTAGTCGCGCAGGTCGAACTTGTTGAAGGTCAAGGGCACCACAAAGGTGGCTAGGTTGGGGGGAGTGTTGCGGACGGGGCGGACGAATGTTATTACGTGGTTTGGTCTGGAAGCACGACACATCAGTAGAGGAAAGGCATCGTAATTGAGTTTTAAGAGACGTATGCACTCACAGGTAGACCTTCTTCCCTCCTATCCTGAAGTTTGGCATGAGGGTTTCTCTTGCCGCCTCTGTGACTGACTTTGCCGCCGCCTCCCTGATCTTCGCCAGCGGTGTCGCCATCTTGTAGAACGCAACCTCTTCGAACTCTTGGATTGAGAGGCTGGCTGCGTGAAGAACAGATTAGAAGTTGGGGATGGCGCACGAAGCTCCTGAAGCTCGTCTGATATGTTGTCGATTGAGGCGGAGAATAATTTGGTCTTATCGGGCTCTTATCTTCCCGCAGTTTTGGCGGCTGGCAGCCAGCTGCAAATTACTATTGACTATCCACAAAGGTATCGAGGCCAACTGAATTGCTACAGCTTTCATGAGTCTGCGATTTCCGGACTTGAAGCACAAATTGAATTGATGTTGCTTATTGACGAGGCCACCTAACCCTCGTTTTATGCGAGCGCCATACCCTGTCAGATATGTAATCCACGCTCGAGCTACCTTAGCTATAGCTTGTGTTTGGCCCACTGTCATCATCGTCTCCATATCCCCCAAATAAGCATGAGGACAACGCGATCAGGGCGATCGTCGCCTAGAAATCATCCGTTTCTATGCGCTGGCGGTAGTCTTCCTACACATCCAAACCGTCAACGACAACGCCCTTGGTCCAGGTAATCTGCATCACGCGAGCGACCTCCTGGGCCGACTCCTCCGAGACCAAAACGCTGACCAGGTACAAAGCTGCATCCAGGCCAGCGGCAACTCCCCCACTTGTGATCACGCGGAGACCACCGAGGCGCATGGCTGCGCGTCTAGCGATGGACTCGCGGCGTGTAGCGCCCTTGAACGACATGGAGCCCTTTCTGTTACAAAATAAGTTAGTGCCCACTTCAAAACGGGATATATTGCACAACCAAGACATACCGAGCATTGGACGGACGGCGGCCAGCGTCCGACTTGCGTCTGATATAGGGGTTCTCGTCCTCGTCGCCGAGATCGAAACGTAGGTTATTGACCACATATCTGGCATCCTCAATCACATCGGTGCGCTCAGCCAGGTCTCGTTGGGCCGCCTGGCTACAGGCAATCTCGAACTTGGTCAGGTAGTCGGGATGAGTCGTGGCCGACAGACCGGAGAGGATGCCCTGGTGGGCGAGCAACAGCGAGCCGGTGCAAATGGACATCAGGGTTCGCTCGTGGGTGGGGTCGCTCTTCTGCAGCTCCGAGTAGGCAGTGATGAGGTCGAGGGGCTCGGCCTTGTTCTTGATCACGTCTTCGACGCCGCCGCCGACGACGACGAGCACGTCGAAGTCAGAGAGGCGCTCCTTGGCCTCTTTCCACGAGATCTGGGAGCCGATCACGACGCCCTGCTCGCTGACGACCTTGGGTTCACCGGCGGCGATGGTCACTTCAAAAGCTTTGGAAGCTGTGAGGGAGGACATGTAAGTATTTGTGCAAAACATCATTGGTAGCCGCGTGCAAGTAGTCTAGAGATGCAGAAGGTTGCTATGGCTTACTCTTATCATTGGCGTCATGGAGGGCAGAGGCGAGGACCTCGAGAGGGCCAGCCATATCCATGAGGTTGAAGTTAGGATGCAGGGCGAACAAGATGTCGACAGGCTCGTCCGCCACTGCAGACCCCTTTGCAGCCATCTTGCCGGCTTGTATGTGGTTGTGAAGGAAAAGGGTAGGAGTTGTGGTGTGCTAAGCTCCAATACCAATCGATGGTTGGAGTCAATTGATGCTTGAAGGGAAGCTGAAGAGATATAGTAGTGACTCTTGTTGACCTTAGACGTGCTTCTACGGTATGTGTGATGAAGGATGAAGTTGGGAAGAATCCGACGAGGGGTTCGAGTCACGGCACACGAGCTTAGAACTACCTTACCCTTAGGGTTAAAGAGACAGGTCAGCTTTGGTGTCCTCCGGTCTGGTTGCGGCCACAGTGGCATTGTGTGAGCTGATCGACGATACCCCACGTCAAGCATGACCTGGGAGCTCCCAACCGGAAGCCGCGTTCCAGCGGTCCCCTTGGCACTTTAGCCCCTGGAACAGGTCACTTGTTGCGTGAGCTTGCGCACGATGGCGGGGTCCAAGGGAATGCGAAATGCGGGTGAAAAGTGCGGGGTTTAGCACCAGAGCAGCGCAGCAGCAGTGCTTTTTGTGGGTACAGGCGGACTCTAGCGCAGCCTACCCTGCCCATTTGCAGAGGCCCTTGTCAGTGGTGGCCTTTGGTTGGGTCACATGTCTCTTATCATGACGATTAGCATCTTCTCGGTGAGCGAGCCTTCACCTTGAAAAGGCTGCGTCACAGGGACAATTGAAAGTTCAGATGCTGCACAGCTCAATCGTGGAAGTTACCCCTGAGCTCGTGGGATAATATCGCTGCTTAGACCTGTTACAGGCGGCAATCTGGAAGCTATGTTCATTTTACTCCGCTATCCTCATAGTATCGCTTTGCGCGTTTCACCCGCCAAGTTTTCCTAAAGATCGGCGAGGGAAAAAGCCCACAGGATCCAAGACAGACGTCACCAGACCTCATGAACCCCCAGGGGCTGGGACCAGCTTAGAAGATGGCGACGCCGGCGTACGTGCCCTAGCCAGAATGCATTATGACCCGCTACAATGCGTCTCAATTCCACGTCTTGCGATGTTGATCGCTAATTATCTGCTAGATCTACAAGGGACGTCTCCAAGGCCATCACTGCCTACATCCAATGCCCCGTCCTACCTCTCCCCGACGATTTAAACCAAATAATAGCCTCCTATCTCGAGAGACACGAGAAATACGACGAGGCTGCTGAGGATCGCTTGCAGGAGGAGCTCACGTCCATCTACAACAAGTACGTCAACGGCCGGCATGAGAAGTATGGACCCTTTTTGGCTGTCCTCCGCCAGGTGCGGCCAGCTCTGCGGACCCCGGCCAGGATAGTCCAGTGGTGGGATAGGTTCCTTGATCCGGTTCTCGAGAACCTGAATATCGAGAAGGGCTTGGCCAGTGAAGCGCTCAAGAACATCCTCCAACTCCTCGCTTTCGAAGAAGATGACTACGGTAAACCTCGCACCGAAGGGCCGAATATCTTCGCCGACCGCCTGCTATCGAGATGGATGCAGTTGAACGCGCTGAACCAAGCAGCCACGGGGAGCGGTTCTAGTGACAGCAAGGAGAGGTTCATGCAGGAAGCAATCATGACATTCGGCAAGAAGGACGCCAAGGCGAGTAACGAGCCCCTGAGCTCCTGGGCATGCGGAGCTAACCTCGTCTGCAGGGTTTCCTAACTGCCTTGAACAACTACTTTGTGAGGAAGGAGTACCGTAATCGCTGTCTAAACTTGCTGTGCGAGTTCGTGCAGAGCCAACCGCCGCATCTCCACCTCGTCCTCCAGACGCCCCTGTTCGAGAATATACTCAAATCGCTTCAGTACGACGACTCCACCACGACTGTCTCGTTGGGTCTGGTCAGCCTTTTCATGCTGCTGCCGAATATGCCCAGTTCTCTCGTGCCATATCTTCCAACTCTGTTCAACATATACGCACGGCTATTATTCTGGGATAGAGACCGGTCTTTTGCAGCTCAACATAGTCAGTGGGGGAGTGAGACTAAAGGGGCTGATCCTAACTGGGACAAGTGTCTCTTCGACAACGATCTCGACGGAAACTCCATCCACCATCTATCGGCATACTTTACCATTCTCTATGGCCTATATCCCATTAACTTCCTCGACTACATCCGCAAACCGCAGCGGTATCTTCGACACGCAAACAACGCAGAGGACATTGACGTGCAAGCAACCGAGATACGGGAGAGGTCTGAGCGATTCCGTCGCTGCCATCTCCTCCACCCCAACTTTTACCAGTTAACCATCGAGTCGGAAAAGACAGACTTCAGCCGGTGGATTAAAAGCGAACCTGCCGAAGTCATCACCGAGTGTATGGACCTCTGCATCCCGGTCGATGCTACTGCTGCCGGGACAAACGCTGAGGAGGAGAGCAGCATACCTCCACTCCGCGAGAAGGTCATTTCCCCACGAGACGACGACAACAGCGGCCTGGACGTCCCGCTTCTAAGCAGCCCCGTGGCCGGTAGCGCGCACCCTTCTTTGCGAGACTCAAAGTTCAGTGACCCCCGGCACACATCCATCGCGTCCACCTCCACAAACGAGGGCGGCGGCCACCTCAGCCTCGATCTGGCGCGCAGAACCTCACAGTCAAGCCACCTGTCAACACGGGCCTCCCTCGAAGCACGACCGCGTGACTCGGGCGACAGCCCAACTCTCCCTCCAAATCTAATCACCTCACCCTCCCACAGCCAGCTCCAAGACATGATCAACTCCAACAAGGTAATCAAGACAGGTCTGCATCAGTCTCTAGATAACGCCAGCGTCCCGTCACTCGCGCTGAGCCACACAGACAGTATGGCGGAACGACACTTCTCTCAGATTCAAGGATCGCAGCACCCGGCCAGCTACAGCAGCCAAGCCGACCTACACACGCAGATCGCCATCCTCCAGCGGCAGAACCTGCTTCTGCAGAACGATCTCAACTTCGAGCGGTACATGAAGCAGCAGCACATAACGCACATAGGCGAGCTGCGCAGGAAGATGCTGCGCGAGGCGGCCACGGAGGCGGAGACGCAGAACCTGATCATGGCGAACCGCAGCCTCAAGCACCAGCTGAGCGAGACGAAGAAGGCCGAGTCGCGGATCAAGAAGGAGAGCGAGAACAGGCGCAACATGGCGACCAAGTGGGAGGCGCAGCTGAGCGCGCGGCTGCGGCACCTGCGGGACGAGCAGAAGCGCTGGGCGGCCGAGGAGAAGGCGCTGAAGAGGGAGCTGGACGAGGCCAGGGCGGAGTGCGAGCGGCTGAGGAGGCTCGTGTCCGACGCGGAGGCGGAGCGGCTGCGGGCGCAGCAGGACGAGGAGACGTTTGAGGTCAGGGGGGAGGAGATCCGCAGGTTGAAAGAGGAGGTTGCGCGGTTGGCGGCGAGCGAGAGGCGGTATCAGGGCCTCGAGACGCAGATGAAGGGCGCCATGGAGGAGGCCGCGGGTGTCGAGGCGAGGGCGGAGGAGAGGCTGATGGAGGTTACGGCTCGGGAGGAGCAGTTAAAGGGCGAGAGGGAGGGGTACGAGAGGGAGATCGAGCGCCTGCGGCAGAAAGTCGCCGAGGCGGAGCGGAAGGCCGCTGCTCTTCGGGCGGGAGACGCGGGGAGCGAGGGGAGACTAGTCGTCGAGAGTGCGTTCCAGACCGCGCTGGCGAATCTGCAGGCCAAACACGCGGAGCTGCAGAAGCAGTTCGCCATGCTGAAGCGGAAGTACACGGTCGCGCAGAGCTCGCTGCTGGACATGCAGGTCGGGATGCAGGAGAAGAACCACCCAGCCACCGAGAGGAGACGGTCCACGAGGGACGGCGGCGAGGCGGAGAGCGTGATGCCGCTGCCGCTGGCGAAGACGCACAGCAATCCGGTGGCGATCAGGACGACGAGGGGCGCGAGGGGACTGTCAGACCCGGAAGCCATGTTCGAGGCGACGAGTTACAATGCTACGGCGCCGCTGGAGCCGGTGTCGAGCTCGCTTGGGGCGGCGGCTGGGAGCAGCGGCCGGCCGGGCACGCCAACCAGAGGGACGCAGGGTCCGTCAGACGGGGCTGCTAGTCCGCAGGGAGAGAGGTATTACGGACGAGGTACGTTGATGCAAGGTCTTGCTGCTGATACTGGACACTGACTGACTGGATGTTCTAGGTGGTGTACAAAACAGCTTGCGTAAGGAACAGAAGAGGAGTGACAGCAAGAAGGAGGACAAGAAGGAGAAGAAGGCAGGAGCTGTGATCCGGAACTTTAGGAATCTGGTATGAGCGGGCTAATGGGTTCTCTGTGTTTGCTGGTTGTGGGAGAACTAACGGGTGTACAGTCTATAGTATAAGATTGAGACGGGAGTCTTGCCATGCATGGGATTGGGAGGATGGCGTTGGCAGGAATAGACTCTGGGCCTGCACATAGTAAAAATGGAACACTTATACTGATGAGAGAGAGATGTGAATGACAGCAAAAAGGAACTCGGATACGGGGAGTCGAACCCCGGGCTGATGAGTGAGAGTCATCGATGTTACCGCTACACCATACCCGATAGTAGAAATGAACAGAGTGGGATTCGAACCCACGCCTCTTTCGAGACTACGAAGCTAAGTACTGATACCTGAACGTAGCGCCATAGACCGCTCGGCCATCTGTCCTTGTGAATTGATGTGACTGGGTCGCCTTATTCTAGCTTGTCAAGTGCTTGTAAGTGAAAGGTTTTTTTTTCTTGCTCTGGGAGTTGCGGATACTCGGGCAGCGCCGGTGTGGGAACCGGAGCCTTTAGTGGGGCTCCCTCGGGCCGGCTTGTGTACTACGGTACGTACCTCAGTTTGCGCTAACACAACGGCCTCGTCCGCAGCCAATCAAATTCCACGTTGTCCCGTTGCTCTGCGTTACCCAATCTCACCAAAGCAATCATCCCACTTCCCCTTTGCGGCAGTGTGCTGTGAGGTGGCTCGCTGTTGGGTTGGTCTCTGCCTTCCATCTGGCAAACACTGTCGTCGTCGTCGTCACTCGCTTGGTTCCATTCTTCCGGATCTTCGGCCTCTTACCAGCGTGATTTATTATTGCACAGTTCGAAGTCTAGATATACCAGGCTCTATATCATATCCGGTATACCTATTCCTCGTACGCGACCGGTGTCTCATCCGTCATTGCCGCTGCTGAACTGCCGCATTCCATCTGCGAGCACCCGGCCGGTAGCCTTGGCAAGCCCGAAGAGATCACCACAAAGTACCTCAGTACCATCATCCATTATATCGAAGAAGACGAGACAAACACCGTCGTCGCGATCAACTGCTCCTCCGGCTGATAAGCGCTCGGCGCAAACGGCACAATGCCGCCAGTCGTCGTCCTCCGGCGCATAGCCGCGCCCGACTCCCCCCTCAGCCTGCTGCACCACAGCTCCCCGCCGCTGCAGCAGGCGTCGCCACCATCGCTGTCCCTCCGTTTCGCGTCGGCGCCCGACTCCCTTCTTCCGACGCGCACTGTCTCGACTCACCTGATTAGCGACGGCGGCACCCGGGTCCTCGCCCGCCAGGCGGCAGCACACACCACGTCGACCGTGCCCGCGACGTACGGCTCGCCCAACGGGCCGGACGCGGGCACCGTGGTGGGCATCACGCTGGGGTCGGTGGCGGGCTTCATCCTGCTGCTGTGGCTGGTGTACACGTGCCTCAACGTCGGCAACCCGGACGCCTTCACCGACGCCGAGAGCACCGTCATGTCGGTCGGCACGGCTTCGGTGGGGACCAGAAGGGTGAGGAGACACCGGCACCACCGCAGCCCGCGGAGGGAGACGGTCGAGATACGGACCAGCGGGCCGGGGAGGCCGGTCATCGTCGAGGAGAGGGGGGGCAGTCGGGTCAGGGAGGTGGTGGTGGAGGATACGACGACGAGGCGGCGGAGCGTGAGCCGGGCGAGGCCGCCGCCGCGGGTGGTGGACGAGGACGAGGAGATTGTGGTGCTGGAGGAGCACAGTCCGCCGAGGAGACACAAGAGCCGGAGGCGGAGCAGTGCCGAGAGGAGGAGCGGGGGCTATAGGGTTGTGCAGGAGGAGGATATTGTCAGGGAGGTGAGGAGGGGGAGTGGCAGCCGCAGGAGGTGATGCGGCTGTCTCTTGGTTGCACATACTAGGGACTATGACTGTAGGATTTTGTGTGGGTGGGTGTGGGAGGCATGGTTCTGGTCGGCGTAATCCTGGGGTGGCATGATTCGAATTCGTCTTGGTACTCTGGTTCTGATTGCTTTTGGATAGGTAGGACTGTGGGAGGTGGTATGATACGTGGTGGGCTCTATGTTGGCCTGGATCTTCCGTGTCTGAATCTACATGTCAACTGTGCGATTCGTACAATCCGTTCCATTGTTACATTGGATTGTTTGATCTTTTGAGTTTCCTTGTTTAACCCCGCAGCATCGCTGAACTTGGGAAGGAGCTGGAAGGAACCGGAGCTGGGAGCCGGAGCTGGGAGCCGGAGCATCTAGACTATTTGGAGACTGACAATTATCATAAAAGATGCAGCTCTGCTGTGAGATGAGTTTCATAGGGTGCATTGGCCACAAAAAGGCCAAAGTACACGACGTAACAGTGAAATATCTTCAGCGTGGAACTTCCGATATCAGAATGCAGCATCACGTAGGAGCTGTCACATGCAGTCGCGCTTGCCAAGCATGGCCTGCTGGCTACTGACGTTGAAGTTGGGTGCGGCTCCATTGTTAGTTCTGTTAGTTCTGTTACTTTAGCTTGGGGGCAGGTGCAATTGCGTTTTCACATGCCTACACCTAAGCGGAAGGCACCTCAATTCGTTAACTGCGGGCAGTGTGTTGCAGTCTAAATGACATCACAAGCGTGTCAGGCAATGGCTTCCACTTACAACCCGAAGGTCCGACAAAACTTTAATGACTTACACCATCACCTTGTATTTAAACCTCCAAACAATTTGAACATCTACCGGGCTGGCTTTCCTTTCAAAAAAAGCCAGAGGAAGCTCTGTCCTGCCCTTAGTTTCGTGTATTTACCTCTTGACTCTCTGCTCAATCCCCACCACTTACACGTCGTTCTTGGAGACTTGACCTGCTACATATTACACCCCATCACATCCTTATCACCCGACTGAATTAGATAGACTTCCAGCCATGGATGACCCAGGTGCGTCCATCTTCTATCCTCTTATTCTATATCCTATACTCTGTGTACGGCATTGACCATTAACACTCATCGCAGTCAGAGATATCGAGGGTGTCATCCGCTCCCTCACCCAGGGCAGCCCCAACGAGCAAGCCGCGGCAGTCAACCGCTACTTCGTCCCCAACGCCGAGTTTGTGCATCCCTTTTGCCGCGTGCCGTCCTTCCAGGATGTCTCAGTTCCGCTGCTGGGTTATGTCAACTCGCGCCATGTCGTCCTGGCCATCCTCAGATGGTACCGCATCCTCAGCCCACGTATCGACCTGAAGGTCAACTCCATCCAGTTCGACTCGGCCACTAACAAGCTCTACGTCGACATCGACCAGCGTTTTGCTCTGTGGTTCGTTCCGTTCATGGTTTCACACGTGAACCTCATCTCTCGGCTCAGCCTGGTTAGGAGCAGCGGCCAGAGCCAGGTGAGCTCGTACCGCCAGCTCGCCAACGGCGAGAAATCCAACCACGGACATGGTTTCGTCAAAGAGATCCAAAACGGCGAGCTGCCGAGCTTTGCGGAAGTGGCATCCACGGGCAGACACCACCTGTCCAACCAGAGCTCGTCGGATGGCCCCTTCATGGTCGCCAAGCAGGAGGACCTCTACCAAGTTAACGAGTTCATCAAGTTCGTCACCCCGTTCGGCATTGGCGACGCTCTCGTCTCGCTCTGGCAGCTGTTCGCCACGACTATGTGTCTGGCGGGCACCGCGGCCCTGTTCCCCTTTGTCTGGCTCCTCACGCATGGCGGTGATAGCGGCAACGTCATGCCACCCGTCGAGCGCGTGGCGGACGACGGCCGGGTTGTCTGGAGGGGTGCCGGTGCGGATTGGGCCAGGCGGACATTCAGCCCCCTCAACAGCATCGGGACTAGCGCCATTCAGGGAGTTGTGGTCAACGTTCAGGTAAATGTCGTCTCGCCGATGGAACCGGAAGTCTAGTGACAGTCGCGTCGTACATCGTTTGCTAACATGAAGGGGTAGGAAAACGCCGGCGTCCTCGCTGAGAAGGGAGAAGCACTCGCGTCGAAGGCCCAGCAGCGGGCCCAGAAGGTGATCCACAACGTCCAGGGGCGACAGGAGGAGTTTGTCAAGACGGCTCAGAAGAAGGCTAAGGGCTTTGCCGACGGGGTGCAGCAGGGGACCGAGAACTTGATCCAGAATACCCAGCAGAAGGGCGAGGAGCTCCTCGACGCAGCGCAGAAGAAGGAGCAAGACTTCGTCCGGAGCGCGCAGGCGAAGGAGGAGCAGTTGGTCGGCAACCTGCAGGGAAAAGAGGAGCAGGCTGCTGAGAACACGCGTCAGTGGTGGGCGGCCAACAAGAAAGCTTAAGGGAAGCGCTGACGGTTCGGAGGGCCCATGTCCCACTATGACGCGAGGATCGGGGGTTCTTGTTCCTGTATAAACGTACCTTTTGCTCAACGTATGCTCTGTAATACCACATTGAAAAAGAGGTAGATGCTTAGACCTAGAATCGATATTCTCACTTTCCTCTGACAAGAGTCATAGACAACATGCCACTGCGGGTATATGATACATGCTACAGCCAGACCAGATACAAACTGACGAAATCCCCGTGCGAACAAGCCCAAAGCAACATATAAATCGCTGGAACATTTTTAAGGACCAAATCCAGATTCAGCTCCAACCCCCCCAACCCCATGAAAACCAAACCCTTTCCGGGTTCCAGATCCGCTCCCCCAAAACCGAAAGAAATTTCCCAAAGGAGAAAAAAAAAAGGAATCCCAATAAGTCACCGTTCCCCTACTGCCCGGACCTCTCCCCATTGGCGTCAACCCCGACCATATCCTCCCCCTTGAGCTGCAGTCCCGCGGCCGCGCCCTGGTCGAGCGCCATGCTGAGCCCCATACCGTTCCCGCCGCCCGCGCCCCTCTGGTCGCCGAAGAAGAAGCCGTCAAACAGGTCCAGCTGCTGGCCGTCGCTGAAGTCGTGGTGTAATCCCTCCCAGCCGAGGCCGAAGTTGAAGTCCATCTGCGTGTCCTGCCCCGTGAATTCGGGGTCTAGGCCGCTGCCGTCGGGCTGCTGCTGGCCGTTATTGCTGTTGTTGAGGGACTGCAGGAACTCCAGCCCTTGCAGGTTCGAGCCGGGCGGCACGAACTGGTTGATCTGCGGCGGGCTCTGGGTCTGGAGGGGATAGAAGCCCGACGCCGCCGCCGGGTTGAGCGTCGGCAGCGAGGGGGATGAGCCCATCGTCTGCTGCTGCGGGGACGGGATGAGGGAGGGGTCGAGGGCGTTCTCGGGTGACAGGGCGGCGTCGGTAGCGGAGGAGGTCGTACTGCGGGGTTGGGGAGGCGGGTGGCGGATGAGGGAGAAGTTGTTTTCCGAATCAGTGGCGGTGCTGCCGGACATGTTGGTCGAGAGCCGGAAGCGCTTAGGCGGTTTCTGCTGCTGTGGGTGAGGAGCGAGCTGGCCCGCCGAGGACGCCGCGCTGGTGGAGTAGGTGTCCGAGCCCATGTCATACTGCGAGGGTTGGTGTTGGGAGGAGTTGTAGTCCATCGATATGCGCTGCTGGTGATGTTGCTGGTTGTGGTGGTGGCGACTGCTGCGGTTGGAGGACACCGCGTCGGACCTCGAGGACCAGTTCAGGCGGTCGTCGAGGCTACCGTTGCGCGAGTTGCGCCGCTTGTGGCCCTGTGCCGGAGGTAGGACCTGCCCGAAGCCGCCCGTCGAGTTGGCCATTTTTATGGTGGCCTTCGCGGTGCGATCAAAGGCATCGCGGCAGGCTTCGGCTGGGGGACATTTTTCGATCAGGTCTGTGAAGACGGATGTTGCTGCTAGGATGGTGAAGTCGACCTCGTCCATTGTCTGTGTCGGGTTATTATATGACCAGGAGTTGAGAGGATCTGGAATAGCTTACAAGACGACTCCTGACGATAGGAGAGTGCCATATGGCGTAGAGATAAGATATACCAGCCATGAAAAGGTGGTGCGTGGCTAGGTAGGTGTAGTTGACCACCCCGACTATATGCAGTTGCCGGTACAGCCGCAGAATCTTCTGCCCAGCTTCTGCAACCTTGAGATATACCCTGTCCTCGTCCTCCCGCAGCTCGACATTGTGCACAGACGGGCTGTCGACCTCCTTAGAAGTATTGTACTCTCCCTCGAACAGGGCGGGTACGCTCAGGCTCTGCCGGTAGAGCATGACAATGGCCTGCCAGTAGTTGAGGTCTAGAAACTCGGTCGAGAATGCAACTCCCGTCTCCTTCTTTGTCGGCGCCGAGTTCTTCCACTCATACAGGCGCTTGTCGATGTCGATCCGCCACGATCTGAAAGAGTCGTACCTCGACAGGAACGGCGACGGAAGATCCTTGTGCATATATGGGTTCCGCGCGTTTTGGCCGCCGGCTCGAGCGATCTCGGCCTGCTGGAACTGGAGGACCTGCAGGATTTCGGACTGCAGAAGTCGTAGGCGGAAGTAATGATGCGCGACGAGCTTGTACGTCGGTTCCAGCATGTCTGGAGGAGGTTCGAGGAAGCCGCTCGGGGTTATGTAGCGATCCTCGAGCAGAGATGGGAATTCAGTCGTTATGATCTGGTCCGATATGCCGAATGGCCGGCCCACACAGACGCTGACTAGGCGGTCGAAGGAGTACGTGCACCACCACAGCCGACGCCTCAGATCTCTGATATACTCTCGCCTACCTCTCTCCCGAGCCGCGCCCTCGTTAGTCTGAGAGAGGGAGCCTTCTAGATCGGCTCCAAGGTCCTTGCCATCCTCGTAGTGGAGACCCAGATCGACAGCTAATCTGATAGCCACGCCGACAATGTACCTAGAAACGATCAGTTCTCTGTTTGCCTGTATCAACTCGCTCCTTCGTGGGGCCGCACTCACCACAAGCCAGGCGGCACAGGCCTCAGCAGCGCAAAGTTAGCCAACAGCAGCACAGCCTGCAATTCCGCCAGTCCTCCACCACTATTGCTCAGGCAAGCCTCGAGGTGCACAATAGCGCTGGCATGGTACTCCTCGGGCTGGCACTGCTTCGAACCGGGCGAATTCGCATCTAGCGGCGGCTGCTTCACCCCTCTGGGTGAGTAGTCCATGATAATGCCGCCGCCTATGGCAAACACCATGTTGAGCATGTACAGCTCCTTGGGCCCGCGCACGGGATTGTGCTCGGCGTAGGCCTGCTCAAACATGTGCATGAAGTCGACCTTGTGCAGGACGGGTATCTGGGGGTTCGCGTGCTCAAAGTACAGCGTGATCAGCTTCGTACCCAGCGCCCGGTCGGGGAAGGTGGCCGGGTTGATGGTCGGCTTGGTGTGCAGGCCGAAGAAGGAGTCCCGCATCGAGGTGCCCGTCGCCGAGTTGGCGTTGCCGGCAATGGGTTTGTAGGGGCGTACCGAGGCCTTGTCCGAGACGGATTTCTGGTCCGACACCGAGGACTGCACAGCCGCAAAGACGACGCGCGCAAAGGAGACGCCGGATATGGACCCTAGATGCCGCGGGTTATTGACGCCTGCCCCGGACTTGGAGGCCAATTTCTGGAGGCGCGTGTCATCTCCATTGCTTTGAATTCGTGTGCTAGTGACTGCCTCTATCGGGTCGGAGTTGGTCGTCTCTGTTGGCGAAAGTATTGCCTTGGTCTCGCTGCTGCCTTTGGAGCAGTACTCGAGGTTCTCTGATGGAGGGAAGGGGATATTATTCGATCTTAGTAGGGTCTCGAGCTGGTCGACTCGGGTTTCGAGGTAGTAGACATAACTAATGACCGGTCAGAACAGAGCTTGCGCTTTAGAACAGCAGAGTCCGTAGTGAGGGTTCAGGAGCGGGTAAGGGGCAGGCCAACCTTCTTGGTATCTCTCTTTTGGTGATAGGGTCATAGCCCACACAGGCAACGTTAGCCTTTTCGCAGCTGGCGCAGCTGGGTAGTTTTTGATCACAACGGTTCTTGCGTAGGCGGCAGCGGTTACACGCGCTCACGTTGCGGAAGTTGCTGCTCTGGCCGACCTTGCCGGTGCCTCCAAGGCTGGCAGCATCGGCCGCGACATCTCCGCCACTGGGCGATGTAGCTCCGCCGGCCGACAAGGCGGTGGGAGATTCCTTGTCCGGAGAGGATTGTCGTGGGCGTTTGTGAGGAAAGGATGTCGGCGAGGGAGCTGAGTGCGCCGTCATCGTGCCGGAGCTCTCGAAGGCTGTCGAGTTTCGGCACGGGCACTCCGGGGCGGCGCGGAGTTGGCGGACTGAGTCGCGTAAGCGTGTCCAGTTACCTGAGCCGTGCCGCTGACAGTGGGATTACAGCGAACAGACTAGTCGCACGAAACGAAACGGCTGGTCGTGGCGGTCGAGAGCCGAAGGTGGAGGCTTCTAGAAGCGCTTGAAGACGTGGTCGAATGTCTCGCCTTTCAGCTACAGCATCGTGCTTCCTACTTGCTATGTCGTGTATCTCGTGTATCTCGTGGGGCCCAAGATGTGTCCGTTTCCCATCGCTTTCTCTTCAAGTGGCACCTGTCGTGTATCGCACAAGTAAATCTGACTATTGCGGTCCTGAGACATCCATGTATGCGCTCTGCGTGTAACTGAGAACAGCAGATCGGATGGCGGATCGGATGGCTTCGCGCAGCGTCAAACGAGACACATGGATAGACCGGGACCGGGTGGAAGTTGTGACGGGGAAGCGGAAGTCAACTTGATCATTACTGTTCTACGGCATTTCCCTCTCCCAAAAGAGCGCGCAAAGAAGAAAAGAAAGAACGTGTGGGAAGAAGGGGACGATGTTCGTCGAATTGGGCTGTGCGTGAAATACCGAGGAGCGATAAGATACCGCTGCTAGAGTCTTGAGGTTGGACGGATAAGCACTGCGCTCCTTCCTGCTTGAGATGTATACTACTGCTAGACTGACTCTACACTCTACTACCACGATAAATCCACACTTTTCGAGCCTTGCCTTCCGAAAAAAAGTCACGACAGTTCAAGCTTGCGCTGCCAGGCCTGAGAGCCAGCTTTCAGAAGCTAAAACGGAATCAAAGCAGAATACCTACCTAGCGGGCGTTGGGGGCATTGGCAGGGTCCAAGCTGCTGATAAGGAAAGATTCGCTGACCTATCAGTGTCGGCCATTCGACCGTTCGAATCGAGTTCGAATCGAGTAACACCAATGGAAGTTACCCCCCTCTTTCCCCCCACCTTGGCGGGTCTTAATTCTTGTCCAATTGGGGAAGAGTCCGGGGACATAGGTGGGCGGGATTTTGTTAGAGGCTAGACCCACCAGGAGATACTCCGTAGTGCACCGCCATCCCCGACTCCCATCCTCGGTGCCGGCACGGTCCTGTGGCCGGTCCCAAAAGGCCTCTCTCCCGCAGTAGCTTATGCCTTGATCGACGCCACTGACATGGTATCAATTCTTGCTAGGCTTTTTCATGCTTGCTGGCGTCGAGCTGCAACGCATGTGCTGTTGCTGCATGCATGTCACCTCGTACCGCTTGCAAGAACGGTGAGCGAATACCTTAAGCAAGTGCCTCTGGTATCTACCTACCTACCATGCTTATTTTCAAGCAACAGCAACAGCATCCGCGACTTCCACAGTAATGGAAGAGAGGTTCAAACCCACGACGTGTTTGCAACCGTGAAGAAAGGCAGCCACGGTAAAAGCAGTTCACTTGGCCAACAGGAGCCATCACCCCATTGACGACGCAAGTTAGACCTGTCCGATTCCTCGACTGGAGTTCCCTACCGTTAAACGATCATCGATTTTTCTACCTCGTATTAACCTTCCCAAATCATATCGATGCTGAAATTCCAATAAAGTCGCTATGGTCCCTTGCGGTAGTTGTGTATACCTTGTAGTATGTAGAGCAGTCGCCTTAACAGTCCCAGTCATTTACCAACGTGATATCGAAATGGAAATCCGCCAAAGAGACATTGAAGCCGTGAAAGCCCAAAAGAACAAAGCTTGATATCCAAACCGGCGATGATGAATTGGGTAAGTTCCAAGGGACAATCATCATTTCGTGGTCTCACGAAGGAAAAGGTTGGTCTCCTTAACGCATGATCCCAGTTCTTGTCCCAGCCTCTGTGCAAAGACATTCCGCCCAAATATCAAAGCCAGCATGCCAATTAGTACCCATCGTACAGTATCAGCTTTCTCTCTCTCTATCTCTCTCTTCACCGTAGCTCCGCGCGGCTTCCGGCCTCCGCGTCGATGCAGTGACCCGTGACAATAACCGTCTCTGTAGCATCAACCGAACCAATGCTCGAAACCATCCCTTTCTCTGACCAGTGTATCCTTCTTTTTTTGCTTCTGCTTTCCCACCTTTCGTGTCCGTCACCGTCTTCAAAAGGGTATACGCAAGCCCCGTTTAAAGTTGCCCCTCTGTGCCTGTACATGTCCGGCGCCCTGAAATCAAAAACCCAGTGGTCTCTCTAATCGTCAATGTCGCTAGTTGTCCTGTGAAAAAGCACTTGCCCGAATTCCAATATCTATTGTCCAACTCCCAACAGATTGAATCAATATCGCTCAGTAATTAGCATAATCTCGTTAGTGGTTGTATTTCCTCCCGCAAATCTCCAATACGATTGTGAAGTCAAAGCCGAAGATAACCCAGGTCGCTTATCTCCTCGAGCTACCAACTCCACCATCGTCATTGTGGTCGTCTAAGACGTTGAGATCCTCCCTGGGCAGGTAAATGGCATTTTCGACGTCGTCTGTCTTCTCGTCGAGACGACCCTTCGTTTCCTTTATCTGGAGGCTGACATACGCTCCAGCGATGGTGACCACGGCCGTAGACCACCATGCGAGGCCCGAGTAACCAGTCTCGAGGCCCAAGGCATATAGTATGCCCGAAATCGTTGGTCCAAACGCGCGGCACAAGCTAGCCGTCGACGCTGCGACACCGTTGATTGTACCGAGCGTCATGGTCGAGGCTGCCGCATTCGTCAGGAGGATCGCATTGGTAGGGTAGGCCATTGTCGCAAAGGTGCATTTCCAGATGATCATCAAGTAGACACCCACCAACTGGAGGTTCTTCGGCAGAAGTACCAGGTAGGGCGTTGTCAAGTAGATCAGGAAGTACGACATTGACAGCAGTTTAAACACAAAGAGGTTACCTAGCCGCCGAGTGACGTAGGGGAAGAAAAAGAATGTCGAGAACATCGAGTATAGGCCTTGTACCGACAGGATCATGCCGATCTTCTGCTCATTGTACCCAAAACCGTCGGCGAACTTGAATGGCAGGGAAGGCGGCTCCCGGTGTGCCGGTGGATCTGTACTGAGGAAAACTGGAAATAACTGGTCAAAGGTCATAGTGTGGCTGGGTCACAGTCAGTTTCACGCAACACGGCTTCCATGATTGGGCTCGGAGGAGCGAGGCAGGGAGCACACTCACAATGCAAGTATCCCGTATGAAATGATGATCAGTATGACGGGGCGTGTGAATATTGTCGATGCCGAAGGCGTGTCGGTCACCGCACCTCGCGTGACCACCGAGTTCTCCAGATCCGGCACCGGCTGCAGGTTTGGACCAGGAGCCGATGTAAAGTGTTGTGTAGTGTCGGTGGATTGATAGCCCGGTAACTGCTCTCCGGCATCCATGAGCGGCTCCTCCTCAGAGCCTTTTACGTGACCGATGTTGCTCTTGCGCCGCTGGAAGTAGGATAGCAGGTGTCTTCCCAGCTCCACTCCGCGATCTCGATTGTGCTTCTTCTCCTCATGCGTCTCCTCCAGGAAGAGGACGCCAACGATGACACCCATGAAGACACATACGGCACTGAAGAGGTTCGGTAAGAGATATGGGTAGTGATCCCACAGAGAGCCTGGTGCAAATATGGACGGGAAGGCTCTCACCGGCCTCGCCAGGGCACCGCCTATCATTGGGCCGATGATCGATCTATGTCATGTTAACCACCAACGTGCCGCTTCCAGCCGCTAGCGTTTGGAATACTTACCCAAGGCACCATACCATAGGCATGACTGTGTACGCACGAGCTGGTAAAGGCTGTCAGATGTTCTGCTCCTTAGCAATTCGGAGAGGGACCTACGTTGATGTTCCTTGACAGTAATCAACTCAGCGACGGTTGTTTGCAAAACGCCGATATTCCTTTAGGCCGGTGTCAGACTTGAACTCCGAGTGAAGCAGTACTGGTCAGGACCTACCCATTTAGCAGACCACCAAGTGCTCGCGCCACCAGAGCAACCGTCAAATTCGGCGAGAACCCGAAGATGAGCACACTCAATCCTGTCCCGGCCAACCCCATCAAGAGGACGGGCTTGCGGCCAACCCTGTCGCTCAAGCGCCCCCACAAGACGCCGGTCGAAAACTCGGCAAAGGTGAAAGCGGATGTGACCAGTCCAGCATAGAACGAAATTTTACTCTCGTCCTCGGTGATGTTGAAGTCCTGGACCATGTGGTAAATATACGGAAATATGGACATGAAGGCAATGGGCTCGCATATGCGACAGAGCGCTATCAGCATGTTAGTGTGATGCTCTCGAGGCCCAAGCTCACAGCTCTTGCTCTCGGCACCTCTACGGGTGCCGAGTGCTCATCACTCCAGTGGCCAGAGGCAAGGCGACCTACCAAGAATGAGCATTTGCCTCCCTGGGAAAGGAGGAAGAACTTTCTCCGAAGCACGCCTCTGACTCCGGCGGGACCTTGTCCCGTATCCCTTCTTCACCATGATAGTAAGGTAAATGGACGAGTGACCCAGGTGAAGTTGGCAGGTTACTCGAGGGACTGATCAAATCCACAAAGGCAAGTCTAGGGGTATAACTGGCGTGGTAGCGGCCTGCTTAGAGGGCTAAGATGGCAAGAGGAAGCTGGCTAAGAATATGGACCTAGGGCGTCACACAGGGCCAGACCAGGAGCCAAGCATGTGTGTAGGACATGCGCTGACAGAGGTGGCTTAAAGGCGGAAATGGTATAATCGACTGAATGAGCCGCTGGTGCGTAACAGATGAAGGGAAGTTGAGATGATGTAAGGGGAAAACAAAAGGAGAGCCTTTAGGGGAAGGAACCAGCAAAGGAGCTTCCATAGAGGATATATGTACGATGCCGCATCCTATACCAGACTAGGTACGAGACGGCCAAGGGGGCCCTATGTAGATCTGTCTGATCGGACGAGAAAGAGCACACCGGGGGAAGAAAGGGCTGAAAAGTGGTCATCAGATCCATCTAGCTGCGGGTACGTGAAATAAAATTGTCCTTTTCTAGAATGGTGAAATGAAACGGCGGTGACAAGAACCGGGCTTCGACAGGAGAGCTAGGAGTAGCACAAAGTCGATCGTCCAACTAGCAGGGAACTAGGTTAGTTCGACCATTGAAGCACGACGATGCGTCAGTGGAAAAGTTCGGCGATAGTCAGCCTTGGAAATCATCATGGGACACGCGCGAACGAGCCATGGGTCCCCGGTTGGTCTGAAAACGGGTAACGCAGTGCTTCTCTGTGTTTTCGCTCTCCCCCAGCTTTCCGGTCCACGACTCAACAGGGATCAGGGCCGGGGCCGGGGGGACAAGGAGGATCGGTACCACCAGAGCTCGAGAATTTGACCATGACTGTCAAGGAATGTCTAACGGGTACACTACTGCGTACGCCGTCAATATCCACTCCAATGGGCGAGGCTTGGCGCAAAGGTAATCTTGGTACGTACACCGTAGACGCACAAAGCGCATATGGGGTGTGTCACTTATGCGTGCCGCGGTTCCAACGTACTGTGTCGTGGTAGACATGGATGCAGGGATCTGATTGAGGCCGGGCCTCGGGGCCTCACATCTAGTGTCGTTTTGCTTTTTTGTGGACCCATCGCTTAGTGTAGCTATGCCAAAACGGCGAGAGGCGCCTCAGCATCAGAGGGTGCTGTGTCTGAGCTTCCTGGTCACTGATTGAGAATTGCTGCTGTCGTTCTGCCTTCAGCGGTTGACGGTGCATCATCCCGTTTGTCTCACAGCCTCTGTATCGGCCGGTGTGGAGGATGACCAGGAGCTCAGGAAGTGGACAAGGTGTCCGGCTCCCTTGGCGGGTCTCACTGGGTCAGAATTACCACAGTAGCGGTGCGAGCGGTGGGATTTGTAGCGCTCGCGAAAGCCGGCACTTGTTGGTCGCATGGCAGCCAGTGGGTACGCTATTCATGGGATCAAGCGTTCGACCCAGTTCCCGCTAAAGCCGTCTCACCGTACAAGGGCCAGAATTGGGGGCTCGGATGGGCGGTGAGAGGAGATGACGAGGCCACTGGACAGACTTTCACAGCGCCAACTAGCAGACAAGAAGGCGGAGTTTCGGCCTCCTCCTTCATCTGTACAAGTATAGCAGTACTGTGTAGGTGCTCGCCGGAAAGTTTGGAACTCACCGGCACAGCTAATTGGTTGGTTCCTCTGTGGCTCCCGTTGATGACTTGCACATGTACTGTACCTAGGCCGTCTGGTCCACGTGTCCCACGGTCTTCCATAATGCCGGGCGTACGCAGAAGGCAGTCCAAACATAATACTACGTAGTGGACATGCGGATTTGTGTTACCAGGGACAGTACCGCTACCGTTTTTTCGAGTCGTTCAACTGGTTGATGCTTTCAACTACCTGCTTCGTAGCTGGCTGGCATATCCATTCTTGTCAGGGCGCGGAGACCGGAAACAGTTCATTCCATTTGACGCAGATCTCTCCCCGCCAAAGGGAAAACAGTCCGCCGAATTGAGAAGTGTTTCTTCATCACCTAGAGAGCTTTGGATGCGTCAGACCACGTAACAGCTGTACCAGCCATGGTTGAGAGACAGAGGCGCTGCGCACGGTGCGTCGACCGGGGCGCCCGCCGAGCTGGTAACTGAAGGCCAACCCTGCAAGCCTACAAAGTGGGCACACAAGGTTGCTGATATTACTGAGCACGACACCGCCGGATGATAAGAGTTCGCTCTGGCCTTAAAATGAGCATTGATAGTCGGCTAGAAGGTGTCTCCGCCAGCTCTGTACCAGGGTAGTGCCGCATTTGCTCTACTCACCGAAGCCGTAGCATCCGCAGACCGCGGAACGTCGCCGGCGGTGGCAGTCCGGCTCCTTGTGGGCCGAGTCTCGCATCTTTCTGTGTACCAGTAGCAAAGCAGGCGAGCCAGAGGGCAAAGATGGAGTGCAAAGTGCGCAAGGATGGCCTTGGGTACTGCGGTAGTACGGTCATCTTTCCCAGCGAAACGGAAGCGCGCCTATTAGGGTACTTGTGGGCAACGGCATGATCAGGCCAACCGGAGGAGCGCCATACCCTAGTGTAGCCTGGAAATGGGGTCTAGAAGAACAGGGGGGGCTTGGGATTGACCGCGCAGTATTCCATGTCCCGGCCATGTGGCAAGGATGCAACCAATTTCAGAAGGTGGGCGAACACTGTGCGTTTGCCAAATTTGTTTTGACGTGGTAGCGCAGGTCCTGAAACTTGACACCGACCATTGACAATTAAAAGATTGCCTGTCGCTTAAACTGGTCACCAAAGACGAAAAAGTCGTGCAAATGTCGGGCGCAATCATTTGCACGGTGCCGACAACTCTTTGATGTTATTTTATTTTATTTTTTGCGGGGAGTGCGTAAAGCCCGTCATTGTCGATCAATGTTCTTGGGGCTGCTAGGTGCTGCCGATCATCTCACTTGCTTTTTCTTGCCAGCCAGTCCAGCTTGATTCCCACGATGCTGGTTTTCAAATGGACGATCAGAGCGATGCTTGTGTAATAACTTCGGCGCAGCTGAAACTCAGCGATTGCCGGAGCTGAGAACAACCCGGTACGCAGAAAAGGAGGTCGTTTCGAAGGGATTGTTGTGGGCCGCTGCTAGACCAACTCCGCATACGAAGTCGATCATGTGTCTGTCTGCCTCATCAAACCTTCCTTGCTGGTCTATCCACTTGCGCATCGGACGGCAGAGAAGACTGGTACCGAGTCCTGCGAGTCTACCGACAGAAAAACCAAAGGGCCGTCCGTGCTAGGGTTAGCAATAGCCTGGCTGCTAGATGTCGGCCCAGCAAAGACAGCAGATGCGTGGGCGACGCATGCATGTCGTGCAGCACCAGCGGCCGGCTTTCGTCACTTCCTGGTGAATGCGCCCCCAGATGTTCCCGCTGCCGCATGCAGCGAGACGCCCGCTCGTGTTGAGCGCGGTTCCAGCATTGGCTTCAAGGATGAAGGTTCTTATCGGGCCGTGACGAATTATTCGCTCCCAGGTACGTCCTTGGACGGATGGAAACTCTGCACCGTGACAGGTTGAGGGCGGCACTTCAGCCGTCTGACGAGAACACTTTGGACGGGAGACGTGGGTGCAAGGGCTGCCAACGAGAAAGTTCTCGTCGTTCATGTTGTGTGGGTGGAGGGGGTCAAAGCTCAAGTCTTCCCAACGGGAAGGAGCCGAGTGGATGGCTACCGAAGGAAGGAACGCTAGTGGGTGAGCGGGGCCATGCTTAGCCAGGGCGCCGTTCAGGGGTTTGCCCCGACACAATGGTTACGCTGAAGCAGGTAGCTCTCTGCGTCACCTGAAATCGAACGAAATAAAACAGATTTCTCCTGACTATGTGTACTACGCGTCATTCCTCTCACCAAAGAAAAAACTAGGAAGGCTACTTCAAGTTGTTCATCGCTGATAGACTGGAACCTTGTTTTGGTTTCTAAAAGATTCTGGCCATTCTGCTTGGAGTCCCAGGTGAGTGGATGCCCAATGAGCTCAGGTCACGGGGAAATGGCAGAGAGATCCCGGGCGAATTGGAATAAGCAATCCATGTCTCCGTCAGCCCCAAGTTCCTGGCACACTTTCAAGGATTGATCTCTTTCTAGCGTCACACCACCTACCTCGAACACGATCTTCTCCGTCAGTCAGTCAGTAAGTGAAGCTTGAGGGGCAGCAGTGTGGAGCACCTTCCCCCTATTTGGAACTTCTCCACCGAAGTTTAGCCAGCCGGGCCACTGCTGCTACATCATGATGTGCTGCAGGTTCTCCGGCATCTGCGGAAAGAACGACCGTAGAATCATTGGAACGATCAGATCATGCCTGGGCGCCAATTGCGCGTCCACTGTCGAGTTCCCGGCCGGCATTTTCGCTCCACCTTGTGGCCCGGACCTAGGTCCGGATGTGTACAGTCGACAGATCCGCCTGCAGGGCCCGGTACCTTCTGACTACGTATACTACGCAGTACGAGGGCGGTTGTTGGTGGCTGTTACGTCCATGTCGAGGTACTTCGTGCATGAGAATTCGATGCTGTGGGCGGGATGAAGCGAGTTTCTCTCGCTTACCGGCAGCGACTCCCTGGTGGGAGTATCACCATACGCAACAATACAGTAGCGATCTTGACCTGCTAGTGGACCGTAGGCGCTGCCATGCTTCAAGTGTCTTGATCCATGATGTTCTACTCCTCTTGAATCCTCCCCGATGCGCCCTGCGTGCTTCTGGTTCTCTTCTTGGAATCCCTGTCATGGGCCAAGCGCTCTTGAAACATGGAATTTTACATATGCGAGTTCGAAATTGCATCCGGTTCATAGCAACAGGGTGCTGTTCGAGGACCCGAACACACTGACGCCACAACCACCAGCGGCGGCCACTTTGTCCCTGATGCAAGAGCGTCTTGGATGATGAGGTGGCGGTCCATCCGGGCAGGGCTGTCGAAATCCCCACGCTCACGGCGCGAATGGCAAGCTTTCAGGTTCCTCACCGCCCAGCAGCTCCTCCGAATGATGACACGCCCGAGTTGTCACATCCCTTCGTGACTCACCGGTTCTCGTGTCAGCAACGATGTAAATGGCTCTTACTGGCCTCATTCCGCAAGCCCCATCATGGTTGAGCAGGGCCTCAACGCAACCCTTGGCTCTGCGGCGCACCACCCTGCTCGTCCTACTGCCTATGTCGGCGCTTCATGTACGGATTCGGCGTGAGCTTCTATGACACCAGTCTTTGGCCCTGCGCTTGATGACGCCGGGGTGGAAACACCATGAGAGGCGTTCTATAGGCACTAGCCCACCGAAGACTCCAGGCCAAAACCATGCCTACCGTTCTCTCCGAGGCGAGGACCTTGTTGTTGATCAACACGGCGATCATGATTATCAGGCTTCTTACACTCCTCTGCTTTTCATCTACATAGTACACATCTCGAACCGATGCAGAGAGGAAGCTGGTGTCCTTCGGTCGGCCCTTTCTGGTCTAGACGATCTACCCAACAGACGAAAGCCGTGTCAAACTGCTGGGGGTATTGCTTCTTACTATTGGTTCGTATGGTGGTACCAGTGGCAGTCTTCCCTCGTCCGCTGCAACCGTCGAAATGAACTAAGACATCCGGAGGATGTCGAGACATTCGGTCTGGAGTTATCATCCGGAATACGTTGCTAGGCAGATGCAGATGACGGCATACAACTTCTGTGCTTCGAACAGTACGCTGCACGGTTGGCGTCCACGCGTATAAGCAAGCCCTTAGTTCGGGATCGTCTTGTGACCAGTCACTACCGTGAAGACACCCAGTTAAGAGAGACCCTTCAGGAAGACGTACTTGAGTGTTTCCAATGTCTCGCGCTGACCAGTTCCGCGGTGTCGCTAATCTATACTCTAATACAAAGGCTCAGACTAGTTCAACCCAGCCAAGGTCGACATGCAAATCATTAAGCCACAAGGCCCTAGACTCAAGTCTCGATCAGGGGGTCAACGCTTCGACGACGCCACCGGAGGGATCGCCGAGCGTACGATAGTCAAGTCAGGTTGTGATCACCTCCAGCCTTGCGACAGCTCTATTGCAATGTAGCACCAGCAGGTAATTATTGAGGCCGGACACAATTACAAGCACCGCCCAGGTCCCATGATCATCAATCCCATCATCCTCGATCTCAACCGGTTTTGGGGTATCCCTTTCCGTACGAGCCTTTGTAACTTGCCGAGAGATGCCGCCCAGCCAAGCCTCGCAAAGTCCCAACGGACAATGCCGACATGGGTTGCTTTTTCTTTTTACCAAAGTGATGTGGCGTTCCCAGACATTTCATCGAGTGCCCTTTTTGGCAATTACCGGTCTATCAGCCTCCTTTCAACTCCTCATGTTATCTGCTGGCCATCACTTGGATACCCACTACAGCCATCACTGGATGTGACTTGTCAGTTGTGTCGCCTACGCGTTGGCGCAGCTTGCTAGAGAACTCATGTACCTCTTTCAGTGTCCAGATTCGTACGCAGTGTAATCCACCTACTACGACCACGCCGCGATTTACTTTGGGGGTCACATCTTCCTGAGGAGCCGGGTGCAAGGGGAATACGATCTTCTCATTTCAGTCTCAAAGCTTGGGTCTTATTGGGTCAGATTCTCAAAGACTGTTGCCTCAATACCAGACCTCAGCGTGTGTGTACCTTTACTTGAGGTGCCCTGTGCAAGCACGAGATGTCCACCATCCGGCGAACGCCCGGACTGAGTCCGCTCAGAAGAGCCGAGTGGCCGGACAGACTTGATGAGCCACACTATAGTGACGTGGCATCTGTAGGCTCGCAGGTACTTGTGATGGAGTTTAGGACTCTACCATCGAGTTGACCTATTTCCCAGCTGGTGTCTTTGTCTTGCGGCTTGTCTTCGCGTGGGCGAGAGGGTCTCCGGGTGGAGGCAAGTCCGCGAAGTGGCTGCCAACCAGGACCAACATTCCGGTAAGAACAGACCAACCTTGCGAGGTCTCGTCTATTGGGATGTGAAGTACATGATTGTTCGAATTCCCTGCGACAGGTGGCTGGACGCCATGAGGCACTGCTTCGGCGTAATCTCTTGAGGCAAGCCGGGACGCCGAGAAGATCTTCACCGAGCTTGTTCAAGAGACAAAGAGTTTTGTCAGGGAGCAAGCTACGAGCAAGGGCTTATCTGCAAGGACACTTTTGTGACCATCGACACGGGTGATCCTTGCTCGAAGATGCATATCTAGCCTTGTGTAACGACGCATTACCGCCAACAGCGAGGCACAACCATGCAGAGAACTCGCGGATATGGAAGGTCACCCGATTCTGGAATGCGCGATAACCAGGGCTCCTGGTCTGCGGTTCTCGAATGAGGACGTGCATCGTCAGCTCCGAGCCTTCGACGTCAACCGTATGCAGCCACTGCTCGGCTTAAAGAGCGGTTCAACAGATGGTAAAAAGATGTGTATGCATGCTGCACCGTACCAATGTCGAACTACATACAACACTCGGGAAGATTTGCCTGCTTGGCTCTCTTGTATGGATCCATACTCCAGCACTCATGAAGGCTACATCCTGCCGAAGAAATGATAGACATATCGACTTTGTCGTGGGCGCGGTCCATATGTTGCACAGAGATTGTCAACATTGGCGCAGTCTCGACGCATATCCTTGGGTCGTGTGCGTAGCCATTAGAGCAGATCTTTGGTTTGCACCTGGACAGCTTGTCCACAGGTTCGCGGGAGACAGTGGTCCCCTACTAGACGAACTCTATTGTGAAGAGAGCATCCTCTGGGCAGCTTTCCGCGCAGCTCGATCCGCGGCAGCAAGCTTGCTCTAGTAACAGTCCCCCCCGATCCACAGCAGTAAATGCTATCTCTGGCATTGACATCCTCCTTGAGAGATCCAGTCACCTTATACTACACCTTTGACTTTCCATTATGTTTGCAAATATAGTATTCTGCTAGACGGATTTCGCAATGATGAGCCTGGATAGAAAGACGAATTAAAACAGTCTGTCCTGGGGTATGAAATTGGTCTTGAAGCTCGCTTTCCCGTACAAAGATAAAAAGAATAGGTATATCAAACCTGCAGTTAGGAGCTTTGACGGATTGAACTTGGATACTAATGTCAGACTAGACATGCGTTTCCCCCATTGAGGCACTTCAATACGGTAAGTTAGGCAGACATAGCATGGTAGCTTGTGCGCTGCGAACATATTCTAGAGTCCCAACGCAATCCAGTTGTTGTTAGGATAAAGTGCTTCTTCCGTTTGCCTTCGCATTGCTTGAGTCACCAATTGTGTCACCGGACCCACCAGACCACACAGTACAGCGCATAAGGTGCAAGGCACCTCATAGTAAAGCCTCGCGACTACAACATCGTCCAGAAAATCCATCAACGCCACATTTACACCGCATCACCGACCCGCGGCACGCATTTGCCTTTCCGTCAAGTCCTGACCCGACGTGACGCAAAGCGAGTACCCAGGTCTGGGACTGTTGCCCGAAGACCGTCGACTGTGCAGAGAACAAACCCCGCCTTCTATCTTTACCACCTCTGAATACTACCAGCAGCGAGCTCCGCATAATGGGAGGCAAGAAGTCCGAGGTCAACGGCAAGAAAGCCTCGGGCAATGCCCGTAAGGCCGAGGCTGCCGCCCAAAAGGCTGCTGAGCAGCAAGCAAAGCAGGACGCGGCTGAGGCAGAAGAATGGTCCAAGGGCTCCAAGAGCAATGCCAAGAAGTGAGTAACCAACATGCCATCTCCTCGTTGTAGACCGCCTCCGTTTCCTCCGGCATCGCGCTCAGCATCGTCCTCCACCCCACCTGCTAGCCACCACCCAGTCCTTCGCTGGCCTGATGTGGTTCCCTCGACGCTCTAGGGAGCCCTGGCTAGGTATTCTGCGGAACTCTATCCGGATCTCGGCTTCACGGCTCACCTAACCCTGTCCCGCTGGACGATCTGAGCCTGGACTTGTGACTGGTCGCAACTTCATGTTGTGCTACAGATGGAAACAGCACTTTCTACACCCCGATATGCATCATGTCTTCCGGCTCACCCGTGTGATCCCGGCTGTGCTTGTCCTGCGCACAGCATGATGGGAAAGTGCAAACTCGCTATTACTACGAGGCACGAACTCTGCACTGCGACACTCTGAACACGACCCTATCACACCGCCATAAATTTGACGCGGTGGACCGACGGGGAACGAGGGGTCCCATGACCCGCGAGGGGGAGTCCCTGCACCACCACGATCTCGTCCCGGGGAGCGCGAAGAGCCACACCGGTCAAATAAAACGAGGCTGACGATGACATACACGACTTGTGCACTCTGGCTAACAGCGGGTCACACTCATTTAGGGAAGCCGAAGCAGCGAAGAAAGCCGAAGCAGCCCGGAAGAAGGCCGAGCGCGACGCCCTGATAGCACAGGAGGAAGCGTCCCTGCCCTCCCGCGCAGCGCCCAAGAAGTCCAAGACAGCCGTCAAGAAGACAGCAGGCGGACCCCCCGCGCGGGGCCTGGACCTCTCACAGCTCGACGACGATTCGCCGGCAGCGGCGCTCAACGCTTCGGGCATCGACAACGCGCTCGATGCGCTGTCGCTCGCCACGACGGCGGACGCCGCGACCAAGGTCGACAGACATCCCGAGCGGAGGTTCAAGGCGGCCTACGCGGCATTTGAGGAGAGGCGGCTGAAGGAGATGGATAGCGACGGGAGCGGCCAGGGCCTGCGGCAGAACCAGAAGAAAGAGAAGATCAAGAAGGAGTTTGAGCGGAGTCCTGAGAATCCGTTCAACCAGGTTAGCGCAAGCTATGATGCTTCCAAGGAGGAGCTGGCAAGAATCAGGGAGGCCGAAAAGGCAAAGATTGAGGCTAGGCTGGCTGCCAAGTAGAGGATGTGGCTTTGTGGCTGTCCTTGGATTAATTACTTGGATCGATGACGCTACGTGTTGCGGGCGTTTGGTAGGGTTGGGAGCCTGCGCTCTGGATAAGCTGTCTGAAGCTGTCTCCTATAGTAGGTTCTAACACGAGCATGCACATATTTCCCTTGCTGTTTTCGTAAGAGAAAGTCCCGTACGCATAGTTCTTGTGCGAATGTTGCAGCGTCACAGCTATGTGATCGATCCAACTCAAAGTTCTCTAGGCATCTTTAACATTCGACATCGCAGTTGGCGCTACCTTACCCAGAGGTCTCTACTACGGTCAGGTAGCCTCGCCTCATCACTGGGAACCACCTACGGTAAGGTAGCCTAAGGGAAGGTAAGGGACCCCGCCGGGCTTTGCTCCGACCCAAGGTCCCTTACCCTGGCCACACCGCCAAATGAGGGGTCCTACATTTGCCCCGTTTCGGCGAACGGTGGACCCTAACCCTCGTCTGCCACCTACGTTCCATCGCAACGGCGCTCATGGACAAGGACGGGATGGGTGTTCCATGGCCGGAAGGTGTTTAATGCATGAACTTGTGAATATCTTCACGTCTCATCTTCCAACGCCTGATGACGACAATACAAATATAACAAGGCCTCGATATGGCGACACTCAAAATGACTGGCCTGCCTGCTATGAGGCGGCAGCATCTTCTGGCCGAATTGTATGTTAACTTCCCAAGTCCACATATGAAGATATGGACGGTTTACTAAGTACACTGGACAATCAGCTCCGGACTGAAACAAGTGTGTCCTGACGGCGTCTTTGTGAGCCTCACGCCGGGTGACCCTATGCTATGGTCAGGCGTCATCTTCGTACGGAAGGGTAACATATCTCTCTTCTCATCCAATCCCCCGGGAACCTCATAGCTGACACTAAGCAAGGCCCGTACGCCCCGGCAGTCCTCCGCTTCCACATCTCCTTCCCAGACACATACCCTGCCCTTCCACCTCTGGTGACATTCAGCACCGACATCTTCCACCCTCTCATCACTCCCCTCACCACATACGTACACACCACCGACATAACCGACTCGGGCACCGTCAGCGCGACAGACGAGGAACGACTACCCCCAGGCGGCTTTAGCCTCCGCCACGGCTTCCCTACCTGGTTTGGACGCGCCAGCCGCAGCCGGCAGACGAGCGGCCAGCACGCCGCCGCCAGCAGTCCAGGAGTGTCGGGCACCCCACCGCCACTACCGCCCCGCTCGGTTCCCGGCGGAAGCCACCAGTCCACGCCAGAGAGCAAAACGAGCGCACCCGCGACAGCAGCAGGTAGCCCGTCAGCAACCCTCTTCGCCCATTCCCAGTCCCTCCACGCCCAGCCCAGCACCTCGACGTACGAAGTCCTCCGCTACCTGGCCTCGACCTTCGACTCGGAAGCAGTGCTGGACAGCATCCCCCTCGAGGCGGCAGGGAACCCGGGGGCCTGGCACGCCTGGAGATCGCGCCAGCGGTCCAAGGGGCGTGGAAACCCCGTCGTAGACGTGCGCGGCGAGGTGAGGAAGCTCGAAGAGGGCAAGGGGCTGACGCCACGCAAACCAGGGGAGTGGAACTGGGAAGGTGTTTGGGAGGAGAGGGTGAAACGGGGAATCCAGACGAGTCTGAGCGAGGCCGTGCTCTTTGGTGGCGGGCAGGGAGACGAGGTCATCAACTTCTTGAATCTAGACGACGGGGATGTGCAAGGGGTCAAGGATAACCTGTTGCGGACCTTGGGGGCTGCGACTGCATCATAGAATGATGCGTTCGATTGGGAAGGGATGATCCCGTAGATCAGTCTCTGACTTGCTCGAATACGAGTTGCCGGAGGTGTAGCCTGGTGCCTGCCTTCTGCGTTTCGTGTGAATAACTGCCATCTGGTTGTTTCCTGCCAATAATACCTTACCTGATCACCTGGACATAATACTCATGGTGTGACATAATTTGGATTTTTCGTCCCACCCCCAACGCGCCACGCCAGGAGACACGTTATACTCACCAATGACATATTATATATACATTGTTCGATTACCATTGACTAGCCTCTGACGTAACAGTACATCGCAGCATTATACTACCTGGGCTATTTTGCGGTCTCAAGATGATGGAGTACTCGGACACTAGTGGCAGAGTCTCGCCTCTTCCGTACCACGATAGTGACCAGGAGCTCGCAGTGCCACGACCGTTGCAGATCATCAAGCGCTTCGATAAGAGCCGTGATATTGGACACCGGGAGACGAGCGGTAGCTCTCGAAATAGCAGCATCACCGACGATAGTAGTGGAAGTTTCCCCGATCTGCCTTTCGACCATCTACCCTTGCTCATCCCGAGGAAACGGCATGAGCCTCGGGTATTCGCGCCGTTCCGAGAGGAACACAGATGCAGCCCAGTAGAAGAGCCTATCTCTCAAGTGGTTATAGATCAGGACATAACACCAAAGCCACGCAGATCGACTTCATGTGAATCTCCAAAGCGGGCTATGCCCGAGGACCTCGCTGTACCTACACTCACGAGCAAGGCAAGCCTTCTCTTCCTCAAGGGGAACAAGCTCGCACACAACTCCGACAGTTCACACCTCAACAGATCGCTTCCCTCAAGAACAACATCGAGCTGTATATCTTCGTCCATTTTTGACATGCCGGAGGAGGACCCTGCGCAGCCTATTACGGGCGCCTATCTTCTCGCTCCCAAAATAACTGTGACACCCGAACGAGACACCCTAGACGATGGAATCACGACACTATAGGCAGCGGTCGAGATATCCGCACAGTACATTCAACCAGAGCGTCCTGAGTCCATGAGTCCAGGTAACTATCTCTTTCTTGTCAGCGTCCCGACCTGCAAACCGTGCCATCAAGCCATTGTGTAGACATGCGATCGTATAGCGTGTTGTCACATCTCACCAAACCAAATCTAACTTCTTCTAGGCCTCTTTGAGTACGGCTGCCTCTACGACATGAAGACCACCCTCCTGCCGACACCCCGAACCTCCATCCTCGAAGTTCTCGAGGACAAATCCGCTTCCACAACCCTCCACGCAAACTCCTCCCTCCTACTCCTCGCTCACATCCAATTTCAGCCCAGCAGAAGTCCCAAGCGCCGCCCCCGCCAGAACTCAGATGACCTGATCCAAGACCTCGAGTTCACGCTCGACGGCCGCACAACGCCGTACCTTTCCGTCCAGGTAGCATACCGGAATTCTGCTTTTCCAGACCAGCGCAGCTGCGGGAACACCGTGCAGACAAGACTCGAGACGACATGCACGGCCAGCATCAAACGGCACGATACCTGCTCCGTCTGGTCGCCCCGCCAGTCGGGCCAGAGGCAGCCGCTGTTCGAAATCATTGCCTGCCACTGGGGTAGCGAGGCTGCTGCCGACGTTACCAGAAGGATCCTGTTTGCGCCAAAAAAGCTGCGCCCGGCTATGAGCACTGCGCGGACGATGGGAGGTCGGGCAAGAGCTGGCTATCTTGCGGGAGGGCCACCTATTGTGCCGAGACGGAAGGCCAGTTTGCGGACGAGTTTTGCCCCGTTGGCACCGGATGCGAAGGTTAAGGATGAAGATGACAAGAACGAGCTGGAGCACGAGAGGGCGCGGAAGATTTGGACCGAGATTCGGAGGATGTCATCTGTAGGTAGTGGTGGCTCGGATGATGCGAACAGGAAGCCGTCTGCAGGCAGTACGTATAGTGAGGCCAAGGACGGCCAGAGAGATGTGGAGAGGAGACGGAAACTGATCCGGGAAAGGGCTCTGAGAAACAGGCGATCGGTTAGGGCCGACACGCTGAGGAGTCTAGTGCCGACCTTGGGGGAGGAGAATATTGACCCGGCAACTCAAGGCATTGATATGGAGACAATGCCGAAAGGACCTGGAACCTCGAGAACAGACAGCTGGAACGGAAGAGGCGAAGGCCTGAGGGGGAGAGGCGACGGCTTGAATGTACGAGGCGATGGCCAGAACGGGAAAGCTGATAGCATAAACGGACGAGCAAAGGGAAAGGAGAATATGCGGTGGAGCTGGACAGGGTGGTGGCAGTAATCAGAACACAGCAGCAGACTTAGTGGAAAAAGCATGAACCAGGCTCATATCAACCATCATTACTCATTTGCGCTTTTTACACTCCTCGTCCTATCCCAAACCGGGTTCCCATCCTCGTCAAACTCGGCCCAGAGGAAGAAAGTGCAGCCCTCCTTCCCCGGCACGGCGCCGGCGTAACACATCCAGAAATACCGCCCAAAGTTATCCTTCTTCTTCTGCACCACCCTCAGGACGCAGGGGACGTTGCACTTGCACCTCGGCGTGAAGCGCGGATGGAACTCTGGCCGGTAGTCGCGGTAGGTGACGTTGATGCGCTTGTTGCCCGCCAGGGGGTGCGGGTCGATGACCTGCGCGGGCGCGACGCTGTGCTTCCACTCCTCCTGCATCTCGGCGTGCATGACCAGGAGAGAATTGTGCGGAAGGTGGATGGCTATCTGGCCACCCTCGGCATCCATGGGGTCCGCCGCGGTGGTGGTGGTGGTGGTGGCATCCTTCTTCTCGACGTTGTCGTCGCCCTTTGGCACGACGTGGCGCACGCGAAACTCCCGCGCCACTCCGAGAGAGAGGGAGCCGATGACGGCGTGCGGGCCGAGGTAGGTCAGCTGGTCGCTGTGCCAGCCGACGCTCTGCTGCGGGCCGGCATAGCAGTTCACGAAGGCCGCGTTGGGCGACCACTCCCGGGGCGACATAAACCTGAGTTTCTTGCCGCCTGGGTACCGCGTCCGGATGCGGGTCTGGATCTCGGCGTTGACGGCTTCGCGGACGCGGGCCTTGACGGCGTCCAGCATGGGGGTGATGGTGCGGACGTCGTTCAGCCGGGCGCCGTTGTAGACGTAGTCGTACTTTTGGCTGTTTAGCTCGGCCTCGCTGCCGACATAGAAGCCTGAGGTGTGCGGACTCGTGACGACGGTGTCGAAGAGCTTGAAGGTGATCTTCTCGAAGGTCTTGGACTCTTCCAGGAGCTCGAGAAGCAGGCTGTCTGCCTCGTCCGGGGGTAGGAAGTTGTGGATGATGGTGCAGGGCGTGTGCTCTGCTATGTCCTCTGCCGAGTACAGGTGCAGGGTGGTACCTTTTTTGGACATCAGACGCGCTTTCTTGGGAGAACCGAGCTGAGCACTACCAGCAGATACGGTAGCGAAGTCCTTCAGGGATGTCTGCGCGCCGAGAGGGCCGGAAGACCTGTGTTTCTTGGTGGGACTGGTGCTGGATGTGAGTGAGGCGGACGCAGCGGAGACGGATCCGTCGTGAGCCAGCAAGACATCGAGCAACGTTTCCTGCTCTAGCACTGGGTGTAGTGATGAGAGCATGGCAAGCTTGACCTCTGTGGGTTCATCGTCATCAACAACAGCACCGTCACCATGGCAGTTGACCGGCGTTGGCTCATGTGGAGATGGACTGAGTTTCCGTTTCTTCCTCGCTAGAAAGGCTTCCATCATGACTAGGTAGGTGAACAGTTGTGAAGGGATTTGATGCGAGCGCCTCTCGGCGGACACTGCTGATGATGATCTAGCGAGAACATGTCGCGCCCTAATGTCATCGGGAACACGCGGCTCCGAACAGCACAAGCCGAGTGTTTCTAAGCACCGCAGCAGACGGGACTTCTATGGTGCCACCAATGGCAGTCGCGAAATCAACGCGCAGCACGTGACCAATTTAACCACCGTTTGCTATAAGACTCCCACCTCAAACGGCGGGAGATGAGACGCGGAAACGTGAGGTGGGATGTAGGTACCTAAACGGTCATCGGCAAAAGTGCCTCGGCTCATTAGATATCGGCCTTTGAAATCGAAGCGCTTGCCAGGAACGTGGAAAACACTGTGAGCACCTCACTTACTTCAACAGTCAATCATTCTCATTACTGACCTTTCAGCTGCCGTAGCACGCAATTGATGGCCCCTCCCCGTCACCGCCGGCCCTTACTCTCGCCGCGGCCATGGCCTCGATGCTAGAGTTCCGCACCCCGGGCTATAATCCGTACGCAGTCAAGTACTCGCCCTACTATGATAGCCGCATCGCCGTCGCCGCGAGCGCCAACTATGGCATCGTTGGCAACGGGCGCGTGTTTGCCCTCGGCATGACGCCCTCCGGCATCCAGGTCGAAAAGACCTTCGACACCAACGACGCCCTCTACGACCTCTCCTGGTCCGAGATCAACGAGAACCAGCTCGTCGTCGCCTGCGGCGACGGCTCCCTAAAGCTCTTTGATCTGGGCGCCAACGACTTCCCCATCATGAACTTCCACGAGCACAAGCGGGAGGCCTTTTGCGTAGCCTGGAACCCCGTCTCAAAAGACACCTTCCTCTCCAGCTCATGGGACGGCACCGTAAAGCTGTGGTCACCAACGAGAACCGCCTCCCTCAAGACCCTGCCGGTAGGCTCCTGCACCTACAGCGCATCCTTCAACCCGTCCAACCCGGCCGTCATCTCCACCGCCTCCTCCGACAGCACCATACGGGTCTACGACCTGCGCACCCCCGTCTCGGCGAAATACCACCTCACCACCACCATCCCGGTGCACGCGCCGCCCGCCTCGGGCGCCTTCCTGCCCGACGGGCGGACGTTCCCCTCCTTCCCGCCGGCCGAGATCCTGACGCACGACTGGAACAAGTACAACCACGCCCTCGTGGCGGCCGCGGGCGTGGACCGCGTGATCCGCACCTTCGACATACGCAACCCCGCGGGCGGGCCGGTGGCGCTGCTGCGCGGCCACGAGTACGCCGTGCGCCGGCTGGCCTGGAGCCCCCACGCGGCCGACATCCTGGCGTCGGCGAGCTACGACATGACGGTGCGCGTGTGGACCGACGGGAGCACCATGCCGCCCGTCGCGGGCGGGTTGCCGGTCAGGGAAGGCGTGCAGCTGGGGCTGATGAACAGGCACACCGAGTTCGCGACCGGGGTGGACTGGTGTCTCTTTGGGACTGGCGGGTGGGTTGCCAGTTGTGGCTGGGACGAGAGGGTGTTGCTGTGGGATGCGCACTCGCTTTTGAGGGGGTGAGGGTTGGTGATTGCTGGATGGTATGGAGTTGGTCAAGACGAGCACGATTGCTAAAGGTTGGGGACCGATTGGAAGCGGCGGGATATCCGCGGCATGCTGCAGGCACAGGATATCGATAGCATTGACGGCGTTACGGGTAGCAAGACAGGTCAAGGACTGTCAGATGATGTCTCATGTATTACAACTAACATTTTTACTGAATAGAATTAACCAGACACTTCAGTTTTGCCTTGACATACTGCGCAGTGATGCAGTCAATTCACCAATATGCCCCCTTTTCCTGGCCGTCCTAAGGACATGCACGATTTACACAATCAACGGCTTGCTCCGCTTGAGCATCTTGTTCTTGCGGCTCTTGCACTTGGTGTTGTTGGTCAAGGCCTCGACGACGCCGTTGTAGGCGGGATGCTTGGTGAAGTTGTCGAACCAGAGCGTCGCATCACCGAAGCCGGTGAACACACCGGGCACCCAGCTGAACTAGACGAGTTCACCATCGTTAGTGGGAGGGAATAAAAAAAAGGGGGCCAAGAAAGGGAGACCCGAGACTCACAGGATCATAAAAGTCCCAGACGGTAACACCCACACACCCCTTGACCTGCATGCACGCGCCGACCGAAGAGCGATAATCGACGCTCTGCTGCGCCAGGTTCTCCGTCGTCGCCGGCAGCTCGAGCCGGATGTCCAGCTCCGTGATGGCCACCTCGACGCCCAGGTCGGTGAAGCCGCGCATGTTGCTGATCTGCTGGTCGATGGTGGGCGTGGAGCCGACGATGAAGTGGCTCTGCAGCCCGACGCCGTCGATGCGCAGGCCCGCGTCCTGGATCAGCTTGACGATGCGCTTGGCGCCCTCGGACTTGGGGCCCGGCGACTCGATGTTGTAGTCGTTGTAGTACAGCTTGGCGTCCGGGTCGGCGCGCGCGGCCTCCTCGAAGGCGATCTTGAAGTAGTCCTCGCCCAGGGTGTCGTAGAAGACGTCGCTGCGGTAGGTGCCGTCCTCGTTGAGCCCTTCGTTGACCACGTCCCAGGCGTAGCACTGGCCCTTCCAGTGGCTGGCCTCGCGGTACACGTGGTCGCGCAACATGGTCGTCAGGTTGGCCTTGTCCCAGGTCGTGGCTGTCACCCAAGGCGCAAGCTGAGAATGCCAGACGAGGTTGTGGCAGCGGAGGAGCTGACCATCCTTGGCTGCGAGGTTGGAGACGATCTCGCCCTCGGTGAAGTTGAAGACGCCGTTTTGGGGCTCAACAAATTGCCACTAATGGCGTGGTCAGCGTGTGTTTGTGTGTGTGAGAGAGGATACCGAGAGGGTTAGAGAGCGAGACAGGATTGTCGTGGAATGCAACGTACTTTCTGACCATTGGCAGGCGTGAGCTGGCCGAACTCATTCGTGTCGGTCAGGATGCTGAAGTACTCGGCGTTGGTCAGCTCGCCGGTGTCGGTTGCCGTACCGAAGTATAGCTTTCCTGCCTTCTGGGCCAGCTGATTGAGCTGAGCCGAAGCCAGAGGCAGCGCCACGGCGGCGGCTAGGGTAGAAGACAGATGCATCTCGGACAAGGTACTACGTATACAGATTGCCAAGGGATGAGGCTCACAAGAGACAGCTGCCAAGGACCGACGAGAGATCCAGAAACCAGGACAGCAACCTGCCGCCAAGTCTTATATATGACAGCTGCATGGGAGGGGCCAATATACCTTCCATCCCAGGAACCGGGGCACCGGGGAGGCAACTCGTCTCCATCGCGAATGTCCACTTGGACAGCCACTGTGTGCCCCCTCTCATATTGGTTGAATTGAGGTAGTGTAGCATTGCATCTCTATCTTGGGACCGGAGATGACATTGGGGACTCTTCCAGGTGAGGAGAACCCGGTCCAGCCACGAGGTAAGGTGGCTACCAGGGATCGATCCGGGTATTCAGAGTCGACAAGGCCTAGAGAGCACAAGCACATGGATTCACCAGTGGAGGGGAGCCCAACTCACTGCCGTTACCAAGGCTTCCTTTGAGCCTAAAGCGTGCAGTCGATGACAGAACGACTTTTCAATAGTCCCAGGAGCTTGACAGAGGCAGAGCTTCTTCCACCACCGGTTGCTCGTGCTTGAGGAGCTGATGTGTAACTTTGGCGTTCAATGGCCACCGGTTAAAGTGTCCAGAGACCAAACACTAACGCCGGATCAACAGACGGTCCCTCGGAGAGGGTTACATTGTGTCGTCGACGTTCTCCTCACCGGATCGGCGGAGTCGAGAAGCGCAACCAGAATCTCAAACGACCTGAAATGGAAATGGAGAGTTGTTCGTGTGGAGAAACCCTGTCGTTGCCTTCCCGCTGTGGAAAAGCTTGAATTTGGGGAGGCTCAAGCCGCCAGCCCGCCGACGATGTGTGGCAATTCTAAAAGCTGGGGTCATGGCATTCAGCCTAAACAGGCGGCAGACTGCCCCGGAATATGTATTGATTTTGGTTGTTTGGCCCCTGGACGAACGTGGTTTTTGTGTCGTTAGACAAAAAGAAAAACACAGAATACGGTCTGCATAAGTGTCTGGAACGAAACATCGAAAGTCGTCATCAAATGGCGGAACAGGTAGACCTTGATTGAAGTCACTATGCTGCCCATAAACGTTTCTAGAGAAAGTGATCCAAGTCGGGAAAGTTGAGATGTCCTCAATTACAACATATACACCAGTCCTCTCTATATCTCTCCACAAGGGTAGCAGCAAAGCCCCAGAAGTCCATCCTATTTCCCCGTCTCTTCAAGGTATTTTGTTCAGTTCCCATCCCGCCAACGCCGTCGAAGTAATGCTTTGCTCCCATATGACACACACGCCTTTCGGTTAGTATACAAGAGTTGGTCGGTGGTTCTTATGGCCACATCATTTGTCGACCTTGGTGAGGCCGATATCGTACAAATCCCCGGTGTCCGAGCGTGGGTGCACCCTGTCAGGAGCCTATTAGAAGCTGCTCTCGCCGTAGTTGGCACTGCTGCGGCCTCCATCTCTGCTTCCACCATATCTGCTTCCGCCCCGGTTGCCACCGAAGCCTCCGTTGCGGCCTCCGTCTCTGCTTCCACCGAAACCGCGGCCACCGTCTCTGCTGCCTCCATAACTGCTGTTGCCACCGCGACCTCCGTAGCTGCTGCTCCCACCGCGTCTAGCGCCGCCGGCGTCCTGAATTTTGCTGAAAGGGTCGTCTGACCGGCGGTCGCCGTAGCCACCGAACCCTCCCCTGCTCCCAAATCCGCCGGAACCCCGCCTGTCGCCGCCAAACGAACTGCTCTGCGACTCACTCCGCTCCCTGTGGCCAATGTTTACGCCCCGGAGTCTCCTCAGGCCCAATTGCTGGGCAATCTTGGGTGAAATAGGAGGAGGCTCCGAAAGGCCGAAGGTCGTGACAAAGTCACTGAGTCTGTCCATGGCATCCTGCTTTGAGTCGATCGACCTAGAAATAACACCAAGGAGCGAGTTATACACCTCCTCTAACTGGTCCTTAGGAACACGCTCAAAGGCAGCGATGGTCTTCTTTGCGAAGTCCGACCCCGGGGCCGTCCCTTCCTTGACCTCATCCGACTGCATATCGAGCTGGGGCGATTGCAGGTCGGTAGCCGGTTTGAGAGGGAGATGATGCATCATTCTCCGCACATGCCTGGTCTCGTCGTCCAGGATCAGAAGCCAACCTTGTCCGTTCTTTCCAGCGCGTCCTGTCCGGCCGAGACGGTGAATGTACTGCTCCTCGTCTGGGGGAGCGCAGATCTGGATGACGTGTGTCACGTTGGGGAAGTCCATGCCTCGGGCTGTGACATCGGACGACAACAGGATGCCGCTTTCCGACTGCCTGAAGCTTTCCGCGGCCCTCGTTCTCCTATCTTGGGTCAACCTCGAGTGGATATTGGTGACATAGGGAATACCCCGCTCCATACTTCGCAGTGACATGAACAGCGAGTTTGCCATTACGACTGATAGCGTGGTAGGGAGGAAGACGATGGCCTTGAACGGTTCGCCGGTGGTCTTGGCGGCTTGCACTTCCCGGTGGACCAGCTCTACTAGTGTAGCGTACACGTTTTCGATGCCTTTGCATGTCACAACGTGCTGCGGTACCTTGTGATGTGTCGGCTCGTCGTTCTCCGAGATCGTCTGGACGAACTCAAAGTTGTAAGGGTCGACATAGGTCTTGGCGAGGGAGATGACACTCTTGGGGATCGTTGCTGAGAAGAGAAGGGTTTGGCGTGGTACATCCTTGCGGTTCGGCAGGAAACCGACAATCTGCTCTAGCTCCTTGGAGAAGCCAACGTCTAGCATACGGTCGGCCTCGTCCAGTACCAACGCTGCGCAGTTGGGCGCATCGATTCCGCTGTTGGGGTCCGAGAGTATATCGTTGAGACGGCCAGGTGTAGCAATCAAAAGATGGCAGCCTTGCCTTTGTACCTGATAGAGCATAGCTCGCTTGGCCGAGCCACCGACGGCCCTCTGCACAACGATACCGGTGTTCTGAGCCAGCTTCTGTGCCTCTACGGCGATCTGCTCCGCCAGCTCTCTAGTAGGGGACAGAATGATAGCGCGAATGTCATCAGCGCGAGGTGCGCGTGAACGAGACCGGCGTGTTGCCAAAGAAGGATCCTGCTCGATAATCCGCTGGAGGACGGGTACGAGGAATGCAAGTGTTTTGCCGGTACCTGTCTTTGCTTGCGCAACCCTGGACACCGAGTTAGCACTGAATTGTATCAACTCTCTTGGAGAAAAGTAACCCCTTACATGTCCTTGCCAGCAAGAGCCGCGTTAATGGTAAGTCGCTGGACGTCGGTCATGTCCTGGTAGCCGAAGTCTTTCGTAATCGCGTCGACAATGCTCGGGTGAACATTGAGTCGTGTGAGGTCGGCGAACCGAGAGACTTCTTGCGGGACATGCTCCTGTGCAGGTTCTGCGGTAGCGGTTGCCTCAGCGGCATCAGTTGAGTACAGTCGAGGCTGGAACCTGGACAGAACGCCGAGCGCGTTTTTCGATATTATCCTTGTGCTCGGAGCGAGAAGGGACTGCGATACAGGGCGGCTCGCGACCTTTGTCACCAGTTGCACATTACGGGCAGCGGCAAGACAGAGGCGACTCTGTCGCGATAAGGTGGTCTTCAACATGGCTGAAGGAGAGGACCGCAGCTTGAAGACAAGCCGGAATAAAGAATTAAGGGACCACCAGCGAGAAACAGGGATGGAAAAGAGTGAGCGTGTCGGCAAAGGTGAAAAGGAAGGTCGATGCAGGTTGCAGAGTTTATCAGACAAACTGAGGTAAGGACTCAGGTAAGTTATGAGTAGCAGCAATAGCAGCGTAAGGAGCTTAGAGACGCGGACAGGAAATTTTCGAAGTTCCTTATCAGCTGTTTCTTATCGGGCTGTAATTGGCTTCTATCACACAAACTAGTACTAATTAGGCTTAGACTGCATCTGTTGACGTCCCCGCCTTACTGCGATACAGCAAACGGTTTGTTTAATTCGGTCGAGTTACCACCTAACTCGTGAAGGTGGTCCAGTATATCATTATCATGAGCAAATACAAAATCCTTCCTTTAACTCCAGACATGATGTTGGCTTTCTCTGCCAGGCTGCGGTTAGGACGAGCCTCCCGACCCTACCTCTCGTCCAACTTGCGATAGACCGTCCTGGACACCTTCAGAAGCGCCAGCTATCAGGTCATGAACTGTCCAAGCGACTGTATCTGCCAGCGCCTGCCCAACCTTGCCATCCACCCTGCGGCAAATAGCTTGTGTAGTCCCTGCGGCCCATTGACCACAAGCAGCGACTAAAGCCGTGCCTTGTGCCACGACCTGTTCCGAGACCCTGTGCTTCTTTTCATAGGCGGCCGCCCACCTGAGCAAGACAAGTATGTACGGCCACAGGAAGCAAAACCACATAATGGCTGTCCCAACAATCGCCCGCATAGACTTGTGCACCACCGACGGCTTGCCAAGTCCACGTCTAGATTGTCCGGCGAAGAATAATTGTTCACGCATGGCCCCTGCTCCCGCTTCAACGACTGGTGGCGGCAGCGCTTTCCTCAGAATGGATATCTCGGCCTCGTCCAGGTCCTGCGGAAGACCCCTGAGCAAATACGACACGCCATCTAGATATGCTCTCCGCTCGAATGCTGCATCGTGAGACGACATCTGCCCGGACCTTATGACGGCCGCATTCTTGGACTCGTCGACGGCACTAATGAGCAGCTCTAGACCAGGTCGTCCGCTTCTCCATTCGATGCCAGATCCAAAAGCAGGACGCTGTAGTGCAACGACATCGGAGTCGGATGTCCCCCTTGCTGCAAAATCCAAGGTTTCCACGGCATCATCTTCATCGTCCACTAGAGTGTCGGCTTCAGTAAATGGAGTAGTTGCGCCCGATGAGGTGCGTGAGCCCCATAGTTTGTCTGCGCACCCGCCGTCGGGTGTCGTTGGCCTAGAAAGAATCGGGGGCAGCCTGTTCTGTATGGACAAGGGCAGGACCGAGAATATGACGGAAACTGTCTGTCTCTTCATGCTGTAGTTCTCATGCACGACAGAGATTGGCTCTGCAGTGCCTGTGCGCCTCCTTCTAAGCACGGACGGACGGCAAGCGCCCGTAAAATCCGACATGGTGATGAGCGTGAATGTGCCAATGGGGGCAAAGGTCGAACGATGGTTTTCCAGCCTTCGAAGCGAGGGGAACAGGTATGAGCACCGTTATGGGATATAAATATAGTAGAAAAGTAGTCTATAGAGAACAAAGCATAGCAACGGACCTGTATAAATAAACATTACACAAGTTTTGCCATCTTGAAGAGAGGTAAATATGAAGTTTCTCTTATCCGGTCTCACAGAGTCTGGAATGTGAGAAGTCGACTAAGCATGTGAAAGTCGGGGATCTTCGCCCTCATGTCGTATCTTATCGGAACAGCGGCGGGGCAGAAGGGCAACCACGGGTCTTGGCTCCGGGTCGAGGCCCGTTGCAATGCGGTACAGCATCCGTATGACGTTCCGCATTCGGATTCAATACATGGTTCCTTTGTTATCAATAAGGTACCTTACCTTATATCCACGCTGTCCATACTCCCTGGCTGTCGAATAGTTCAAACTTCCAGACCAGTGTTATGTACATCCGCAAATCGACAGGCAAAATACGCCCACGTGCTGGCCCAATCGTACAAGTCTCTTTTCCGACCTCGTAGTCCAAAGAGTCCGCCGCAAATTTATACAAACTAAGCTTATCCTTGCCTATATCTTCAGATTTCCATTCTAGCTTCCTGCAGAACTGGCCTTTTCCTTCTCCTTCTCGGCCGCAATCTTGGCCTCCATCTTCCTCCTCGCCTCGAGAATCATCTGGTCCCTTCTCCGCTGCAGCAGGCTCTGCCTCTCTTCCTTGTTCGCGCTCCAACCCTTGACTCCCTTTCCGCTCTCGGTCCCTTGGGTTTCGGTAGAGGATGAGGCAAGCTTATCCTGCAGGTGATACCGCGTGATGAGATCCGGCGCTGCCGGCTTCGGGTCTGCCGGTGCGCTGGTTGTTTGGGAGGGTGCCTGCGCCGCGGGCGGTGTCGGGGGAGGTGGTGGTTGGAAGGTCTGCGGTGGCTGCAATACATCACCTGTTAGATTCTGAAGTCCTTTTGATACAGGGGAAACGAAAGGACATACCGTCTCCAACCGTCCAGCTAGAACTCTATCCGTCGTAGCTGCAATATTTCCCCCGGTCCGCTGTAGATCCCACAGCAGCGTCCGCCGGTCGACCTGTGGAAACATCTGCTGTAATTGCTGCACGGCCGCCTCTCGGTTCCGGGCGGTTGACGATTCTCTCGACGCTTGTTGCTGCGCTCGTGATGACGCCGGGGTGGAGAAGAAGAGGTAGCGCACGATGAGGCCCGACAATGCTAGGATGACGAGCAGAGAGGGAACGTTCACTTGTTCGTTGTTCGCCATTATGCTCTCTGTTGCGCCCGAGTGGGCTGTTGCGCGGGCTTGTGTCTTTGCTCTGCAGGTGGTGGAAGAGATTGACGTATGGTGCGGTGACAGGTGAGGGTCTAAAGGATGGCTGACGATAAGGATAATGGAGCGTCGGCGGTGCGAAGACGTGAATATTAGGGTGGGCAAGATTATGGAGTGTTTGGATCCGTCAAATAGGTGCCTAATCAATAGGTACGTGTAGTCGAGTCTCACAGTAGGGTTTAGGTCGACTCCTACAGAGATGCTCGTGAATGTGCCAGTTAGAAGTCGGCCAGACCGTATGTAATGCATATGATCTATCTTGCCCGTTAACCGAAAAGAGTGGGTCTATCAGACATGGAAGGGACGGCCAAGTTCGGAAACTTCCGAACGAAGCCGAACTTCATCTACCAGTACGAGCGCGGTCTCCTTGATTACTACCTTATTGCGGCACCATACGCCATGTTCTTTGGAGCGCAGTATCTTGCTTAACATCTCTGCAATAACTGTGTAATCCTCCACTTTGTTGCATGACTCAAGGTAGCGAAGGTCTCCAGCTTAGTAAGTCGCGATACTTCGAGTTATGGTGACCCCTATTTTGTGTTCCACCTGCGACGTGAAAGGCAATAGAAGAGTGTCCTGTCAACTGCTACGACTTAAGGGTGTGTGTGACTCGATTTGTTTGTGAGGAACTCGTGTCTTAAGCTTGTTTGTGCACGAGGCATGTTTCAGGGCTGGAGCTGCGTTCTATGTCAAGAAGTAATATTTCCCTAGCAGTCCTGTATGCTCAGGCCTATCTAGGTATGGTAACAGGCCAGCTGCTTCTAACAGAGTAGAGTCAAACCCTCTTTCCACGAGTGAACTCCACTAATAAGTCTTGACCCAGGCCAGTACCGCCCATTTCAGGCATACCGCGGCAGAACATGATAGCCCTATCTATCCCTGGCGCTGGCAGCAATTATAGCAAAACTCGTTGCGCTGATCCAGGCCAGGGAGATAGACCATATAGACGCAGGGCCAGCCGCTCATCCGGTCCCGGCATGGTGTGACGATCATGCGCATCGTATGACCGCAGGATAGGTAACGGACTGATTTTACCGCACACATCTTGACGGGGAGGAGGTCTCTGCTTCAGGTCCGTTGTTCTTCGCTGGTTTATGTTTGCAAGTCTGGCGGTTCGTATGATTTGAGCCCTTTGCGTGACTTTGGTAGGCAATGTCTTAGTGTCGGCTTGTCGTTGGTTGTTGTTGGAGAGACTGTTGCCCTGCAAAGAGTCCGTCTCTCTTATACTCATATACCAGCCTCATCTTCACTTCTGCTTGTGGCTTCTCCGTGGTCTGGAAGGACTTCAAGAGCATTAGAACACTGGGACTGTAGCTTCACTGACCACTGAGTCACACGAAATGTCCTCCAACTGGATAGAGAGTCAATGCCGCGGTACCATCTGGGAATTCATACCGTAGCACGTTTGCTGGCTAATATCATGGAAGTACGTGCTCATTAGAGCATGGTGGCCGACGGACGGGACGAACATGACGGGCCTAGACACTTTATAGTGACCTTTTAACTATTCAGTTTTGATATCAACAGACAGCGGCTATGCATACAGACAAGAACGTCAGAGGCGATGGGCTAGGCGACCAGGCTCGCATCCTGCTAGCAGAGACAACCCAGATAGTCTGACAGTTCACGGAAGAACGTTGGCAGGGCGCCAAGATAAAACCGTCGTGCCCGAACGGGCGAACGACAACTAACATATTGAAGAAGGTTGTATCTATATCTGAAGACAGGGTAGAGTACCTCATGCACAAGCGCGCAGCTATTCAGCGTGGTACTAGGTCTTCATGTTCTGCCAGGGTTCGAGTGGTGAAGTTAGATCAGACGGCTGCGGTGGTGGAGTGGATAAGAATGTCTCCACTCTTTACAACTGTAGTGGCACACATGCAATTGCATCACTTCAACAAATCGTTAACCACGTCTCGACAACGACAACTTTCAGCATTCACTTCAACAATGATGCGTCTCATCCATCCTGATCCCACTTGCTAGCTAGGTATACACATGTTTCCCTCTCTGAAAGTAAGCCGGCCCTTGCCCGGCTTCGCGTCTTTAATTGGATATCGTGGCGTCCCCAAGGCCTGTCCATCGATCCGCTCTTCTCGGTCTCTTCACCTAGCTCCCCCGTTCCTTTTAGAGGACTACGTACCCCGGTATATGAACCTGTCGTCAGTGGACGCCGCCAAGAAACGGTCAGCTGCGTACGCCCACCTCCGCAATTGTAATCTTTGTCCCAGGCTATGTGGAGTGAACCGTTATGAGACGACCGGGATGTGCCTAATCGGCGAGAAAGCCAAGGTGAATGTCATAGCTCCGCATTTCGGGGAGGAGCCGTGCGTGCAAGGACATAACGGAAGTGGTTCTGTGTTTTTCAGGCATGTCTCTTGAGATTTATGATGATGGTTGCAATGGACTGACTGTAGCAACAGCGGTTGCAACATGCGCTGCGTGTTCTGCCAAAACCACGACATTGCTCATCAAAGGAATGGCATGGACCTCACGGCAGAGGAGCTTGGAGATTGGTATATCAAGCTCCAGGAAGTTGGTGATGTGCACAACATCAACCTAATCACCCCTGAGCAGTAAGTGCAAGACAACCTTGAACATGATGACTTGGGTGGGCATGCTCCTCACATGGGTGTCAGTGTTGTGCCGCAGGTTGCTCTAAGCATCCTTCATGCCAGAGATAATGGCTTGAAAATCCCCATCATCTACAACACATCTTCATATGACTCTCTAGCATCCCTGGAGCTGATGGATGGCCTCGTCGATATCTATCTCCCCGACTTCAAGGTTTGGAATCCAACAACATCCAAGCGCTTGTTGAAAGCGGAGGATTACGCCGCCGTGGCACGAAAAAGCATCAAGGCCATGCACGCCCAAGTCGGCGACCTCTGCTTCACTGCAGACGGTATTGCTAAGAAAGGGGTGTTGGTCCGCCACCTGGTGATGCCCGGATACGAGGAGGAAGGCGCTGAAATCATGCGCTTCCTCGCTACCGAGGTATCGAGAGACACCTTTGTCAACATCATGGAACAGTACCATCCGGATGCACACGTAGGCAAGCCTAAAAAACGTGGGGACCAGACTGGTCGAGCATTAGACGACCCTGCCGAGACTCGTTACGCCGAGATCAACCGCGCTGTTTCAATGGACGAGGTCTCGGCCGTCAGGAAGGCTGCCGAGAGAGCTGGACTGTGGAGGTTTTGCGACCAACCCAAGCATGGTGGCTTCAATATTTGACTGCTGCAGCTCAAAAAGAAGATTGTCCTGGTTCCAGCCCGACATCCCTCCGCGTGTAGAAAGGGAGCTTAAGCTGGCATTCCATGTGATGCGATGGATCCCCCATGTTTAGATCCTTTGACGTCGCTTCAATCGCCGACTCGACGCAAATAGGCTACGAAGGATGGCATAGGGTTGAAAACCCAGATCCCGGGACCGATATCCTTTCCGTATTGCGTGGCCTGGCCGAGTCTCCCATTGAGCAGAGCAAACAGTTGCATACAGGTATGCAATCAATGGATTTCCTGCTTCTTTCTCGAACTACTTACCGGACCCGGTGCACGGTCGGGCAAGCCACATGCCGTCTTCTTTGTGCTGCGTCGTTCAAGGACCAACAACGAGAGGGCACCATCCACCCAAATCATTACATTCTTTATCCTACGCTAGATTCTAGAATGCCTACTACGGAGAAACGGATCCCAACCCCGACGGGGAACACCTAACACTCTTATTAATACTCTCCTAGCATTGATGCTGAGCCCAAAGGCCGGGCACCCAGGACCATGTCTTTCCGCGAGACATGCCAACGATGAACCGCCCACTAGACGATCCGGTAAACGGCAGCAAGAGTTCGATACATGGCCCTGCGGCAGTTGATCCTCATCTTACGCCGGTGCCGCCGTCCCATCGTTCCCCTTCCCCAAGCAGTAACTCAACTAAAACGGCCCCCTCGACTCTGGCAACAGTACGGGTTGAGCCTGTTGATCTACGTCCCCAACCACCACGGCGGCACACGGACAGACCGACCTTACACCGCCTGCCCTCCGTCCAGTTTCCACCCCCGTTCACACAGAAAACCTCACCGTTAGGCCACCCTTGCCTGAGTACTACAAGCGACCCTTACACGGAGAGGTCCTACCTCTTCCAATCTCTCCAGGGACAAAATGAGCGAGCGAAGAGGCTACTCCAGAGCATGTCGTCGGCCGAAGAGCGGCTGCTTGTGGGGTGTCTAGCGGCCGGAGAGGCACGCAAGCTCCGCAAGGAACTGCGTCAGCTGAGAAAGAAAATGGCCGACAACGCGCAGCAGGAGCGCCTAACGCTGTTGCGGCTCGGGGACCTGTATGTCGAGATCCAGAACCGCGAGAGGTGGATGCAGCTGCAGCAGCAACGGCTCGCAGCGGTCATGGCTCAGCCGCAGCAGCCGTACTACCCACGGGTGTTCGCTCCCATTGTCCATCACACGGTGGGAGACGTGAACGCCTCGTCAGCATCAAACGCGGTTACACCTCTTGAGCGGATGTCTCCGCCACCGCCGCCCCCGCCAACGGCTGTTTCGTGTTTTAGCTCGTTTCCTCCATTGTCGCCCTACACACTGAGTCCACTGTCGCCCAGTTTCGTTCCAGGGCTCCCCTTTGAGGCAAAAGGCTTCTGGGCGTCTGAGCTACAGTCAAGTCTTGGAAAATATGGCGACGCCACAGGCAGCTGTGACCAGGACGAGACGGGGATCGGTGAACGAGGCCGCAGCCGCACCCCCGCAGGTGCGCCCCCAAGTCGCACTTCTTCGCTTCCTCGGCTGTCAAGCTCTGAGAAAGTGGGAAACAGGCGGGCTAGTGTGCCCACTGTGCGTATGCTGTGGGGAGATGAGACAACTGCCGAGAACCTGTCCGGCGAACATTGACCTGCGCCGAGGCGTTGTTAGGTATATAGCACTTGAACACAGGGAGTTCACATTGAAAACAAGGGCGCTTTGTCCTGAATAATAAATAGGAGGGAGATTAGGTAGTACATACGTCAACAGGGGGTCATTAATGTATTATTATCATTCAGTCAAGCATGTCCGATCCAGGGAATCATATATATATCACCGCACCACCCGCCTCTAGTCTCTCTAGAACGGTCCTGCGTCGTTACTGCTAGGCGAACTCCCCAGACTGCCCATCATCAAACCCAAAGTCCTGTGCCGCGGGCCTCTGCCGACCTCCAGTCCCCCCTCCCGCCGGCGGGGGCGGGGGCAGTATCGAACTCGCCTTGGCCGAAGCAGGCGGGGGCGGAGGCGGCAGCGCAAACGCGTTCAGACTCCCCGTGACCTCTTCGTTGGCGGGCGACGCCTGGCGTCCCTTGCGCCGGCCGAACTTGCTGCCGCCCCCGAAGCTGACCGTTATGGTCTCGCCCTCCTTGAGGCTGTAGTCCCGCTTCGCCTCCTCCTCCTCCTCCTTCTTCCTCCTCCTCCGCTCCTTCTCCCGCCTGTCCTCCCCGGGCTCGATGCCGAGGCTCTTGCGCGCCTCCTGCAGCGCGACGCTGAAGTCGAAGGCGTCGCTGCGATCCTCGAAGCCCATGCCCAGCGTGGCCCTGCGGCCGGACGGGTCCTGCACGCGCAGGGCGAAGAAGCGGCTGCTGTCGAGGGCGGGCTCGACCACGGCGGGGGTGGTGTACGGCGCGGCGGCGAAGAGGGTGCCCGTGGAGGGGTCCTCGAGGATGATGTCTACTTTTATCTGCTCGGTTGCGTCGTCGTCGTCCTCCCCCTGGCCGGGGGAGAATGATGACGACGAGGAGGGGGTGGCGGTCTCGATCAGCCGCATGCGGCAGGTGAAGATGTGGCGCTTGGGGTCATCGGTCCAGGAGGCTGCTACGTACCCCCGGGTCGAGGCTAGAGGTGGGATGTTGTAGATGTGTACTTTGGGGGCGACGAGCAGGATGCGCTGGATGGCGTTGGGCGGGAGGGGGAGGCCGGTGGCTGGGTCGAGGGTTTCCATTTTGATTGGTATCAGTGCTGCGGAAACACGATTGTGTGGTGGCTACTGCGTGGTGAAAGGGAGTCTGTGGAAAAGAGGGAATGAACGTCGTCTGTTTATCACTGGAAGCTCCCTGGGTTGGAGTTTCAGGGTCCAGGTACCCCGCTGAGAGCATCGTACAGAAAAGTATGGAGCTCACCCGCTATGACGTGCTGTAAGAGTTTTGTTTTATGTCGAAGATTGACATCGCTTAGGTACCTATTAGTGTGTCTTACCAGTGGCACTTAGGCAAGGTACGTAGGATACTGCGATGATATGTGGAATCACTACTACAGCAGGTGTATACCACGGAAGGTACGTCTAAAAACTCTGAACCGAACTTATGGTTTCCTTGATAAACAACTAGAACAGAAGCTATATCTCACTAGCTTAGGTAGTATATGTTCACAAAGAGGGAAGGGACAATTCGTCTCAAGAAGTCCTTATCGGCGATAAGCACATTGACCCCACCATTCACTTTGAGAAGGTTCAAGTCAACTTTGACTTCCCGGTTGATTGACTCACCCAAGAGCATGATAAACAACCTCACAGCTCTGGAATTCTTGTAAAGTGACGACACGCCTGCCAAACAATCGCTCGATGGCGCTATATCATACATTGCTCTGACACAAGTGCATGTTCCTACGGCGCGCGCTTCCGCAATTCGAGCTACGAACATATCTACAAGCCATTGGGAAGGAAGAAGCACCCACGAAGGCGCAGCCGACCGAAGCCGCCAATATGGCAACCGACGATATAGCAGGTGAGTGATGCCGTAGCTCTATGACACAGATACAGCATCTGACACACAGCCAGGCAGTCAGAATGACGCCTCGACAACAGCAAACCCTCAACAACCACTCGCCCTGCGTACAGCATCTAACCCGGCCTTGCCCACCGCCCAGGACACCTTCGACATAGTCCAGACCTACAACACCCTCCTTGACTCGGACCCAGAGATATCCATGCCCGTGGCAGCCATAGAAGCTCTCATCGCCCTGCTCGGGGCCACGCCCGCCACCACAGCCATGGAAACAGTCACGGTCATCAAGACGCAAGCCTCGCTCCTTCTCTCTACCGTAGCCAACCCCATCCCCCTCAAGGCCGGCACGGACCTGTTCCAGCAGTACCTCCTGCGGTCGCTTAAGGGGCAGACCAGCCGGGGGGCGCCGGCGCTGAGCTTCGACGAGACGAGGGAGCACCTGCTCGCCAACTCGCGCCTGTTCGCCGACCGCGCCAAGGCCGCCAGGGAGCAGATCGCCCTGCGCGGCGCCAAGTACGTGCGCGACGGCAGCGTGGTGCTCGCCGCGGGGGGCAGCCGGACCGTCAAGACGCTGCTGCTGCGCGCCGCCGACGCCCACGCCGCGCGCTGGGGCTGCCCGAGGTTCAGGGTCGTCTACGTCATGGACGGGAGCCGCGACTGCGTCCCCGCCGTGGCGGCCCTGAGGGAGAAGGGCGTGCCGGTCGCCGAGATCGCCGAGGCGGCCATGGCGTACAGCCTCGCTGCCGCGAGGGTCGACATGGCGTTTGTGGGGTCCGAGGTGGTGGTGCAGAACGGCGGGCTGCTCAGTAGGATGGGCACCTTCCAGCTCGCCACGCTGTGCAAGAGCCTGGGCGTTCCGTTTTACGTTGCGGCTGAGACGCACAAAATTGTGAGGGTCTATCCGTTGACTCAGGCGGATCTGCCGAGGTGTGGGGTCAAGCAGCAGGTGCTGGAGTTCAAGACGGGTGAGGATGTGGAGGAGCAGCAACAGCAGCAGCCAGCGGAGAAGAATCCGTTGAGTGTCGCGGGCGAGGATGTCAAGGACCCGTTAAGTCTGGAGGGAGAAAAGGAGCGGTCTGCTGCTCCGGCGCCTGTGGACTATACGGTATGCTTGCTTGCATTATCTTACTTGGTCATTTCCGAGATGCTAACACAGGTTGTAGCCTCCTGAGTTGATCGCCTCCATCATTACGGAGCAGGGCGTCAAGATGCCTGCTGCTGTATACGACCTACTTCTCGACATCTATACCTGATAGTCTTGCACCCGAACTACGCGGATGCATTCACCGTCCGACTGTCAAGGCCCGGTAGGCTGTCTCATGGTGGATCAAGCTGTGAAATCTGCTTTGGCTGGAACGGGCTATCGCAGGGATGTCGCCTTCGTGCCGCTTGGCAGCCGGCTGGAACGATCACACGGCCTCTTTGCGGGGTAGGGAGAGGCCCGGCCCGCCCTCTTATGCCGTGGGGGTGGTGCGGCAATGGGGTTGTGATGTGTAACATTTATGCCGGTATCCCAAATCGGCTGAGGTGCAGTTAGACTGCCTGCGGGCTTGGTTCACATTGGAACTACATGTTCACACCCGCTCGTCGATGGACGAGAACCTAGGGGAACCCGGTAGTAACTGGAGCAGCGCAAACCATGTTTAGCTGGTGTATGCTTCGATTATAGCGATCAAAGAGCATATTGTATGCTCCCTTAGCGGGCTTCAAAACAATGGCCTATAATGACAGTGAGATGAGAGACGCATACAATCAGTCCCCAAACATCTGCGTTCCCTTGTCCCAGCTCAATCCCTCGGCTTCTTGCCCAATGTAGCACCATTTTATAGACTACAGCACATATACAGAAGCTATCCAAAGAATATGCCAAATTACAGCTCAGAGATTCGAAGGGCATTCGTGGTTTGGCGTTGAGCGGAGTTGATTCGCTCTTTTGAGACGTAGGCGGTGTTGAAGACCGACACAACTTGCAGATGCTCGCTGGGATTCACGCTGGACGGTTACAGAGGGCTAGTTGACATCCCGGACAAGTCGAGCACCGCACCAGGCATAGGGGTAGTTGCGCTGGTACCAGTTGACGCTGCAACCAAACATTAGCGGGTAAATTCAGCAGCAGCAGCAGTGGGGGGGGGGGATTGAAAAAGAACCCTTACAATGACTTCCGCCCGGCAAGCCTCGGGTGCGACGCCCCCGATCCGCCGAGAACAATGTTNCCCCCCCCCCCCCCCCCCCCCCCCCCCCCCCCCCCTCCCCCCCCCCCCCCCCCCCACCCCCCCGCCCATTGAAAAAGAACACTTACAATGACTTCCGCCCGGCAATCCTCGGGTGCGTCGCCCACGATCCGCCGAGAACAATGTTATGCTTCTCGTCGAAGAAATCGTCGGTGTAGCCGGGATAGATGGCCATGGGCTTGAAGCCCTCCCACCGGCGCAGCACGGAGCTCGTCCACTCCCACACCCCGCCCAACTCGCTCTGGCCGGCGAGACGGTTGCCGTTGGCGGTCACCGGGACGGGGTGCCAGTGCTGCAAGCCGACGTTGGCGCCATCGAGGTCGATGAAGAGGTTTTCGTGCGGGCTGGAGCCCGATGAATCCCTCTCGACCTCGGAATTTTGGGAACCGCGTGATGGTGGGGTCTCTTCGACGCCGTTTCCCGAAAGGTGACTGTGTAAAGGGATGTTAGGTTTGTGGCTCTCACGGCACTCGACCATACGTTGGGCGGAACAGCTCTTACCCGTTGACGGCAGGAACGGTCTTGCCGAGCTGGCGCTCTGCCTTCTCGCCCTTCATAAACTCGGCGTAGCGGTAGATGCTGCGGGCTTCCTCAAATGTCGGAATTCGTCCGCCCAGGTATGTCGCGCATCCTTTGAGCTCGTCGTAGGAGGCGAAGACTGGCCAGTCGAGTGCGTATTTCAGTGGTACGAGGCCGTACACCGTGCGCACGGCCTTACCTTCAAGGAACGACTCGGGAAGTTGGGATATCCCGTTACTGTGGCCGTTGACGCCATGTGAGCCGTTTGAGACGCCGTTAGTTCCTGTCGTTGAAGTCGTACCCTTCTGTGCCTCCGCCCACGACGCTGGCAAGTTGTTTATATTCTCGTCGTACATGTATCGTGCGTACTGGATCTGTTAGTTTCCATCCGAATTAATGACTCCAGGGCGTCTGTTACCTCCTCGTTCGTGATAGGACGTCCCTGCGCCTCAAAAGCGTGCACCTTGGCGCGTCGCTGGGGCTTCTCATTGTCCCTGCATTTCTCAGCATTTGAATACTATATCAAGCTCATTATATCTTACCATCCATAGTTCAGGTTCACATCGGTGGCGTCGTCCGCCTCGTCGATTCCAATCGTGATCTCTTGGGCAGGGATTTGAAACCACTCGTTCGGAACCCTGGCCGAACGTGCCTTATTGGCCAGTTTTTTCCAGTCTGGAACGGTCGTGTGCGGTGGAGGGTGCGTCTTGTCGCTCTGCAACATCATATAAAGGAGGGTCTCGAGATGCATGATCTCATGCTCGAACCCGACCCATATCGCACGGCCAACATTCCGCGGAATATTCTCAGTCCCTGACCGGTAGAGGGCCTGAACGCTTTCGCGAACTTTGCCTTGGTAGTCCAGAATCTCTTGCACTGGGGGGTATTCGGGAGGAATCTCGGAGTGGTCGTGGCATTTCTCCGGATTGTCAACATCGGGGTCAATGCCACGCTCAAAGATCTTCTGGTAGTAGGAAGAGAGCCCTGATAGCTGCTCCCCAGTTGCCTTGTGCAGTTGGATATCGAGGAAGGTGGGAATGTGACCGAGGTAGAAGATGCAGGCGTTGCGCAACTTGATTGGCTTGTTTAGAAGCTCCTCATCCGGAATCATACGCTGAGTGACAACATCCCAGGAGGCCCATAGCGCCTCCCAGTCTTCAAAAGAAGGAAGTGGTGAGCTGGCATACGCCTTCGGAATAAGGGAGAACGGCATCTTAGGCCTAGCGAGCATATGGAGTCCTACAAGGTAGAGAGCAAAGCGACGTTAGTATGTGTTACTTAGTAATCAAGGAGTTGGGATAAAAGGCTGTGGTATCAGACTGTGCAACTGATGTACGAACGGGGTCTTAAAAGCAACTTGAAGATCAAAAGGGTGGTAGGTGGATGTAAGTAGAGCCCCGCAGGTCCACACCCACAGATAGGTAATCGCTGTACATGTGTGTAAGTGACCCGAATCCTGCTTGCGTCTTGGGCGAAGAATCTCCACGACTGGTCCAAAAGTGTCGTGAAAACGTGGGGGATAAGCAGCTTGCTCGAAATGGAAAAGACTCCCCCGGATTTCGCTTGTTGACTTGGGAACGAACATGACTGGACGAAGCAAGATACCAAATCAATACTGTGTCACTTACCATACTCGTTTCGATGCTTCCATTGCCCGGTCTCAGTCATGCTGGCGAGGCTCCAGAGTCTGTCGGCTTCAGCAGGGGAATACTTTAGGCTCTGCTCGACTTGGATCCGTTCGTGCGATCGGATCAGATCGCCCATGACGACTATGTCGCGGACAGGCGAGTAGAAAGCCTGGTGGCGTCCTCCCTCTCCGTCAAAGACATATTCACCAATGACTTTCCAATCCCCCTGTTTGAAGGCTTCATGACCAATGATTTCATTCGCATGCCATAGGCCGTTGAGGACAAATCTATATCCACGTTAGCGCGTGCTGCTTTGCACGAGACCACGGTATCGTCGGGAGGAGCAGCATACTCATGCGTTAGACCCTCGCTGTCTGTGATAGAGAAGAATATTGTTAGGCTAAACTATAACTCAAATATGGTTCCACTGACCGTTATATGCGTGGCTGGGAGAATGTTAGTAACTGGACTTGATTGTCGGAAAGGGGTGTAATAGGTGCAACACGTACTATACTTTGGCTGGATCGTTGCAATCGTCCAGCCCAATCAACATGCCATCTCCGTGTTGCAGCACATTGGCAAAGGTTCGCAGGAAGTCGGCAGCATCGTCTCGATGGAAGTTGCCTTGTGCAAGGTCAGTTCTCTAGCCTGAACCGCACGGTGATCGATGGCGTTCCGTACCGATGCTGGAGCCGAGGCTCAGGATACATTTTCGCCTTGAGATATTTTCCGGCTTCTTCAGCCACTCTCTGCCATCGTCGTATGTGCCGAGCAGACCGCGACATCTCACATGGCGGTAGGTAGGCACCTGCGCCAATGTCCGTTCAAGCTCTGTTCGAGACAGGTCCAGCGCATAATAGTCAATGTTCTTTTGTGCATTGTCAAGGGCCTGCAGTAGCAGATTCACCTTGCGGAGGTTCCTAAAAGAATCAGATGGGGCTCAATTTTGCTTCAGGCGGTTAGGGGTAGCCGTGTTGGATGAGACCTACCCGCTGCCGAGCTCAATGACCATAGAGCCGGAAGGCACATATTTAGCAATCTCAGCCGAGTGAGTTTCGAGGAGGGCGATTTCATCATTGGTCAAATAGTACTCCTCAAGGTACGTGATCTGTGGTCATGTTAACGCCATCTGAGTGTGGGAGGCAGTCATTGGTAGACGCTTACATCTTCAAAGAGCTGAAGACCCCGCTCATTGTAAAGTAGCAAGGTTGGAAGTGTTCTAGGGCCTGTTTTTGCGTGGAATTGGGATAAGACGTCTTCCTTAAGGTTAATTTCCACTGCCTCCCGGCGGATGTCAATAATGTCGACATGAGCCTCGGCAGCCTTGCGGACGTCATTCTTCCCATCTCCTTTGCCAAGACATAACGACCCGTTAGGCCTCGAGGGAGATGTAGTTGCGGCCGGCATTGTGTTCTTAGGCAGGACGAAGTCTATATCAGCTTAGATCAAGAAGGTACACCTAGTGTGTCTCAGATACGCCTTCAAAGTTCTCCTGATGGACTTGGATGGACTTTCTTTATAAATAGGTGGAGAGATGGAAGGTCAGAGTGGAGGACTGGCTTCGAATGGAGAATGACAGAGTTTGTCTAAAGTCAGGTACCGAAGCTGTGTGAGCAAGGCAGAGATCTGTTTAGGTTTGTCATCGCATGTTCCAAGTACACTTGTACTTGAAAGAGTGTGTGTACGAGTAGCAGTAAGGTAGGCAGATGAGCGAAGCGGAACCGACGGCTGCCCAGACTCTGGCTATGCCGACTTACCTTAGCATTTACCGGTGGAGGTATCTCCCTGTGGAGGACGACGGGAAGCGAGATCTGAACTTGTTTCTCAAGAGGGTAATAATCAGACTGAAGCCACAGTAGCCGATGACACTTAGTGGATCTGGTAAGGTATGCTGGTGGAGTGAAGGCACAGGAATCAAGCTGGCTGTATTAGTGATGGCGCCAATCGGATCCGCCTGACCGGCCCTCCAACATCGAACGATACAACTGATCTAGGGACCATTGCAGGGCTGGGGCAAAGTGTCAGCACGCCTGCTGAGGTGTGGACGACATATGCCAGCTTCGGAGACATAGAAACCTTCTGTCATAGCATGCGCTGTGAGCCGCTTCATTTCGTCAAGAGAGTGGGAGGATGCTGTCGTCGAGGACAAATCAGGGGCTCGAGTTTGAAGGAAATCCCACGCCACGCCCACCAATACTGCCAGTGTAGTACTAGCGTCCGCCCTTCTGCATATCGGTCGTTTCTGGCGAGGTCAGAATACCTTGTCTACGACACATCTTCTGTGGGTAAACTGTCATCGCCGCGGAGAGTACTTTGGGGGTGTTCTCCTCAGTCAGAAAGTGAAAGTGAGCTTCTGAGTGGTTACCGAGCCGGGTCGGATGGAATAGCTCGGATGGTGAGGGGCAAAGGAACGGCAGCTAAGGTTCCCCCAGTTTAATGGCCTCTGCGCAGGTAGTGTACGCTAGCGACCTGGCGGCTCCTTCTCCCCCTCCCATTGTGGATGACGCAGCGTCATCGATTCCAAACTGTATGTACTGCGTAAGCGCACCGAGGCGCCCCTTGCCTCGATTCCAAGGTGGCAAGTGTTTACTCATCCTTAAGTGCCTTGGACACGATGTCATGAGAAGAGATGTTGCTGTCAATGGCAGGGCGAAGTGCCACCGAACTAGCGTGGCTGGACAAGGTCAAAAACACGACACGGAGTACGTGTAGGACTCGGCAGGAGCGATGGGCGTGGGCGAATCTCGTGTCTAACCGCAGGCACGCGTTCATGTGACCGAGATAGATCCGGTAGGTACTATCACAGTGACACAGTAAGCTATCTTGGGAGCTGGGACCTCCTCCGCACCTTCCGCCGCCCCACCACCATCGAATCTCGTTCATGTACCCCGCCATGACTGCCTGTATCGCCAAGCTGATTAATAAGATGAGGTTGTGGTTCGAATCAACCCTTCATTAGGTAGGTATAGATGACCAAGTCTTCCTATGAGTCGCCGGAAGAAAGTAATAAAACAATCATTTGTAAATACCCATGTCTCTTCTCGTTCTCAAAGAGGGAAAGAGCACAAGAATCCTAGCCTCTGTGAAAGTCACTATCACTTTCTTTTTCAGTGAATATATTCAATATCTATTTTTGTTACTTCAACTCTAGACATCATCATCAGCGACTTATCATCAAGTCATCATCAAGTGGACTCGATGCTCTTCTAGTACCCAATCCCGTTAACTCCCTTGCGTGTATGGCCGGTCTTAGGCTACGTCACTTTCAAAGCCCATTAGAAGAACAGCAAATCCTCGTCCTTCCAACCGACTCCTGTAAATATCTCTTTCACACTCTTCTCCAGCGTCTCCGGCCCGCAGATGAGCACCAGCGCTTGGCCGTCCTCTGGCGGTGGCCCAACCTTACTCTCAAACAGTCCCCTATCCATCCTCCCCTTCAGTCCCTTCCACGCTGGTCCGGGCCGAGTAAGTGTGTAGACCAGTTCACACTTCTCCTTATTCTTCGCAGCCAGACTATCCAGTTCCTCCTGACACAAGATGTCTTCCTCAACCCGGTTCCCATCCAGCACTAAACATTTCGTCTCATCCTCCACATCGTTCATAACAGACCTCAGCACCTGGAAGATAGGCGTAATTCCCGACCCAGCACAAACCATGACGAACTTCCTCACCCTCCTCTCCTTTCCACCAATGGAACATTTGCCCCTCCCCAGATACTCGAACTTGCCCACTGGTCCCTTGAACTCAACAAAGTGTCCGAGCGGAATCGAATCCAGCGCCTGCGTCATCTTCCCCCCTTTCCGCTCGGGCGTATCGTAGTATATCTTGACTAGCACATGCAATTTTCCCTGCTCCGTGCCCTCCGAGATGGGCGTGTAAGCGCGAATGATGGCTTCGCGAGACACAGGATCGCGGAGCCGAAGCATCAGGTGTTGGCCTACTGGAAGACCGACGAGTTGTGTCTCGTGGTCGAGCTGGAAGGAGAAGATCTTGGTGTCCGCCGAGATCTGCTTTTTCTCTGTCAGGAGGGCCTTGGACCAGACCTTGGGCTGTAGGAAGATGGGCCGCGGCTCGGTGCTCTCAGGCGAGGGCTCGACTTCGGCTAGGAGTTTTTGGGAGGCCGAGTCGAGCTTGCCGACGTGATAGTCTGGCATCATTGCTTTGGCAGTTTCGCTGTCTAGACAGTTATTAGTGAATTGTTTTCGCAACGGCAGAGATGGAACTTACGAATGGTCATGAACTCCTCCGTCACATCCTGTCCAGCAGCCCCAAAGATTGACGCTGCGCCTCCCGGGTGACCTTCCAGGAACTTGGTCCCGTCGTACACTTCACCGTTCAGCACGAACCACGGCTGGTCCTGTCCGTCGTGCTTTCGAAGCTCATCGATGGTTATGTCACGGTTGACCTCTTTGTTTACCATGCAGATCTCCTTCTCGGCCTCTTGTTCTACAACGCTCTCCTCTTCGCCAGATACTTTCTCTCCCCAAAAGCCATTTGTCAGATTACCACCAGCTTTCTTGACGCGCTCCATCCATCCACCCGGCATGAGGGCAGGTTGTGTCGGGTGCTCGAACCGTAAATGGTGGGCTTCCTTGTGAATGACAACGCGATACCACGGATTGTTCATCATACCTAGCACGCTCCAGTACATATCTCTGGGCTGGACCATCATCGAGTCGTCCATTGCCCTTATCATCACATCATTGGCCTCTAGCAGCTGCGAGATTGGAATGTCCAGATCCCAGAAACACCAGCAGAAGCAAGCCTCTCTCCACGACAAATCGAGGCGGCCACCGAACAGTGTTTCGTTCTCCGAGGCCAGACGATACCGATCTTCTGGGTAGTCGAGGTTGGCAAGAATCCAAGTCTTACCCTTGTCCAGAGTGACTTCCAGACGAGTGACCCTCTTCCCGGCCCCAGCATATGCATAACCGCGGAATTTGTACATTTCGAGACCTGCTGTCAGGCTGACTTTTTCGTTGTGCGCTGGGTAGCATGTCGCACTGTTAGTGTTGAGGTCGTAGATGGCATACCGGTCGTCTTTCCATGTGTCCGGGAGATTGACACTCGCTTCGGGGCTGATCATGGTTGGCAACACCCTGTTGTCGTATATATGATACCAGTTATCGCTGGGTTGTGACGTGACCACTATTTTCTTCAACCACTTGACACTCCTTCCTCCAATCTGCCCTGGGATGACGATCCGCAACGGTTTACCGTGATCTGGGTGGAGAGTCTCTCCGTTCATCTTGTAGGCCACCAACATACCCCGGTTAGGATCCAAGGCCCAGTTGAGCTTCACCGAGGTACCGTAGTAACCATTTGGCAGCTTGTCAGCCCCCTCAAAGCACACATACCGGGCTCCGCGTTTCGGTACTGCGCGCATGAGGAGATCCCCAAGAGCAACGCCTGTCCACAGCGCAGTGGAAAGGCCAGCTGCACCCCATGAGAACCCTTTGGTTTTTCTCACGACATTTTGTTCCTTCCTTCTGTTTCCTGCGCACACTAGGGTTATAGGGTACGTGACCTGCTCGTAGTCCCGGATGAGGTCGCGTAGCGTCATTGTTATGGGCGTCTCGACCATCCCTTCGATTGTGAACTCCCAGTCTAGGATCGTTTCATCCTCGACACGGGGCACGGGACCATGATTCCTGACATAATGGAGGTCTTTTGAAGTGATAAAACCTTCGTCGAACAGGTCGCTCAGAGGTGCCTCCACGTTGAAGGGATGTATGCCGGTCAACCTGATGAGTCGAGGATCGCGTTCAACGTGGTTATCAGGCGTCTTTAGGTCTTCAGGTAAGACTCTGTTCTGTCTTGTCCTTGGGGGAAGTGCATACGGACGGAGCTCTTCCGACCCAGGCTCGTCTACTCGAGATGTTGGGCCTGAGCAGTCCGACTCCGACTCAGCCCCTGAGTTCGGATCTTTGACCGTGGAGGCAGGACTGGGCGGTAGTTGGAAATTCGTTTTCGGCGCGGCAACTCGCACAGGAATAGGAGACTGGAATTCCATGGTACATAGAGTACAGGTATATAGTATATACCTACGAAAAAGTTTGTGAAAGTGAGACTGAAGAGTGAGAGCCTAGCTTCCCGATATCAAATCTGACTAAAAGCAGATAATGAGTTGGGGAGCTTGAACGAGCACTTGAACTCGCGAGAGGTTGCAAGAGTGTGAGGGTACAAGGAAACGTCAATACCAAGAGTGAAACACTGTAAGATAAGAGACAGGATATTTACGACATCACACACAGATGCGAAAGGACCACTGGGGATCAGCGTCGATGATGGAGTGCTTCTCCGAAGCGTGGCATTGGGGACGACAAGTGGAGAGCGCATCAAGACAGAATCAATCGGCTTCTGGCAAGATGACGGGGCAGGTACCGGCTTGCATCAGGTAGGTCGTTGGAGATAGAGGCGATCATACCGTCCAGATTCTTAGGAAGCTGGGAAGTCAGGTCTCCGGAGACGTACAAGCGCTCCGCGGACATGCCACCTTCGTCATAAGTGAGTTCTTCTGCTGCCATGTCCTTATCAGTAGTAGTGAGGTTTAATTGAAAGATGTTTTCTCGTGGGAAGATGTAGTATTGCCTCATTGGCCGAAAATCACTGATAAGACGAACCCACGGGATGACGGACGGAGATGTGCAAACGATCTAGCTGAGAATAGCTAGACCACTCAGAAGCTGCGCAAGGCGCATCTGGGCCCTTTTCCGTATAAGAGCCAACACCGGTCCGCGGCTCGAGGAGCGGAATGATGCATATTGTAGAAGAGAACAACACATGGGCTTGCATATAGTCACACTGTAAGCTTGCATCTCATACTGTCAGTACAGCATCAAGGGAGCCTCCAAGTGATTTTGCTTTAGGAGTTGCTCTGCAAAGACAATCAATGTCTGTCATGTGCAAGGTATAACGACCCTCTTGGTCGGTCTGCTAATAAGGTATATCGATGGTCCATCTTTATATCAGGCTGCGAAGTAGCGAGAGATCACTGTATATGCTTTGCCCAGTAGTGCGACCTCTAGAAGACACGAGCGCATGTGCTTGAACGCACACAGCTAGGGCAAAGAAGGGTTAAGATAGAGCACACTGCTCCGGCCCTATGCCGGGTGGCCGAGCCCATTAATGGAATTTCTGCGGATAGCAACCAACCTGGAACATAGAGAGCAAAGGCCATGTTCACCAGATCAGCAAAAGAACATAGAACTATTGTAGAGATTCGCTTTTTGCCAATGCCGGATGCAGGGTCCTAGATTTGAGGTGGGGCAGTACTAGCAGGCTTGACTCAAAACATCCCTATGGCAAAAAGGCCGTCAAGGTTCTTCTGCGCAAAAGGCCTAAAGAGCGGGAAGGCGCGCTAAATGAGCCAATAGCGGAGGTTTTGAAGTACACCGTGCTGCACCTCAATAGGTTCCTCATTCACTCAACGACATCGCTGGATTATCTTTTGGTTCCGGAAGGAGCGTTTGGTAGTCCAACTTCACGCCTTCCGCACAAACACGTCTCCTCCTTAGTTCTTTTAAGAAAGGTTTCTTTCCATTACCAATACTAGAGTGCACCTTCCTGCTCCAGGATTTCTTCGATTCACGGGCAATAATCCAACTCCATCTCCCGGGCCGGTCCTCTCTTCACCAGCGCGAGAGGCCTCGCGACCTGTATCACGTCACCGATGCCGACCCTAGCTGATGGTGATTGTCGATTCCGATTCTTGGGACCATCTATCCCCTAGCCTTTCATCCATACGAATGTAGCCGACGGACAAGAAGAACCTATTGATACTACAATAAAATCCGCACTGCGGTCCAAACCATCATGGACCGCGCCAAGCGCCGTTCGTGCCACATTACTCTGGCCAAAGAAACCTCGTACCCCCGCTAACATGTTTGGCCTAGGCGAGTTGCGAGCGTTGAATGAGCGCGCATGGGACGGCGAAACAGGTAACACACGGGATGCCGTACTTGCTGCCCGCGGCATATGCTAATTTCTCGCTTTAACAGACTTGTTTCCCGTTGCGAAGTCCCTCGATTCGACGCTGAAGAAAAACACCGGTTTCATCAAGCGGTTGCGAACTGGTATTACACCTGCCTCCCTTCCAACCTTCCTCCAGGAAATTCGCACCGTCAGCCTTCACAAATACCTTTCCGAGATCATTTCTGCCTGCTATGAGGGCCTCTGCAAACTCAAGTCCCCGGGCGAGATTGAGGCTGGAGTTGAAATTGTCAGTGCTTTGCACCAACGATTTGGGCCTGCCGAGTTTACGGAGCATCTTGGGTGGCTTCTGGGCAAGGGAATGGCTACGCCCGACAAGAGCTATCTCAAATCTCTCCCTGCCGAAGCCCGCGAGAAGGAAGAAAAGGACCGTCTGGTTCGCCAGCGTGTACTTCTGAGAGTTGTCACTGAGCTCTGGCTGGTTGGGCTACTTCGCACACTTGACGATGTCAGTCGTCCTGACGATGCTACCAAAGGTGTAGTCGGCAAAATAGCAGATGTCAAGCCCAAAAGCTCGACAAAGGGCGGTGGCGCTGAGCCATTTCCACTCGAGGTTCTGAAGGATCTTCTTGGCCATGATCGAGACCATGCAAATCTTCCATTGCTTGTCATCTTCGTCAAGGCATTCAGCTGGGATATTCTGGGTGTCAAAGCTACAGGGTCTGAGGGCCGCAAGACAGTCGGGGAGGACGGTGCCACGAAGGCCGCCGATGGACATGGTGAACATGAGGGTGCTGCAGACCAGGTTGTGGACGACCCCCCTTTTACTTCGCCCGAACTACAGGAGCGCTTCAGAAATATTTTGAAGCGGTACTTCGAGGATGTGAAGAGTCACCTAGTCCGGGACCAGAAGGCCATTTTCAGCCAATCCCGGAGAAACGCCGAAGCATATGTCAAGTCAGGCGAGGTCTTCGAAGATCGCCAAGCAAACTTTGAGAAGCAGGTCAAAGCTCAGGAGCGCCTGGTTGCTAATGCTCAGGTCATTGCGGATGTCATAGGGGTTGAAATGCCGGATCTCAAGGACGGAGATGACCCTTCGACTGCTGCCAATGGCTCCATCGGCCTTGTCAAGGCAGGTGAATACCTGCGGGGCCAAGGTGACGGGGCTGGTATGTGGGAAGATGACGAAGAGCGCCGCTTCTACGAAAATCTTGTCGACCTCAAAGGCAAAGTGCCCGCAATTCTGCTCGAGGAGGTCAAGAAGAAGAAGCCGGAAGCCGATGAACAGGTTGGAAAGAAGATCGATCCTGCCGAAGTTGCTGAGCAGGCTAAGCAAGCTGATGCTGCTGTGGATGATCAGTCAACGGCGATCGCCAACAAGACTATTGGTGCCCAGGTTGATGCATTGCTCCTTCGGTTGCCAGACCTTACCACCAAAGATATCATCGATCAGACCGCCATTGACTTTTGCTTTCTGAATTCCAAAGCTTCGCGAAACCGCCTAATAAAGGCCCTTACGGAGGTCCCCAAAGGCCGAAGTGATCTGCTGCCAGGCTGGTCCAGACTGGTGGCCACGCTTGGCAAATACATGGCAGACATCCCTAAAGGCCTGGTTGATTATCTTGACGCCGAGTTCCGCAGCCTGCAGAGACGCAAGGAGAAGGACTTTTTAGGTCAGGTCCGATTGAGCAATATCCGTTATCTCGCCGAGCTGACCAAGTTCGGCGTCGTCCCCGAACATGTTGTGTTCCACTGCCTCAAAGTGAGCCTGGACGATTTCTCCCGAATGAATATCGAGATCATCTGCAATCTGCTGGAGAACTGCGGCCGGTACCTGCTGAGTAACCCTGCGACATCCCCCCGCATGGCATCCTTCTTGGAAACTCTGCAGCGCAAGAAGTCTGTTCAGCACATCGGCCAAGCCGAGCGCATGCTTATTGAGAACGCCGTCTATTACGTCGACCCTCCTGAACGGCCGGCAATCCAACAGAAAGAGCGGACGCCAATGGAGCTTTTTGTGCGCAAGTTAGTCTATGTGGACCTAAACAAGCGCAACTACACCAAGATCCTGAAGCAGATACGGCGATTGCATTGGGAGGAGAAAGACGTATGTCCACCGTTGAAGTACAAGCTGCGCCGGATCTATAGCTAACATCATCACCAGGTTGTGACAATCCTCTACAAGGTTTTTTCAAAGCCGGGTAAGGTCAAGTATGGGAACATACACCTTCTGGCCGTTCTCCTAAGTGCGCTTCAGCGATATCACAGCGAGTTTGTTGTGAGGGTCATTGATACTGTTACTGAGTCAGTTCTGTTTGGCTTGGAACAGAACGATTTCCAGTTCAACCAGCGGCGCATCGCAGAGGTCAAGTATATCGGAGAGCTTTACAATTACCGGATGCTCGAACATCCCGTCATCTTCGACACCATGTATAGGATTATGACAATGGGACACGGTGGCCCGCCGGCTCCTGGCCGCATTAATCCCTTTGATCTCCCGGATGACTACTTCCGAATCCGACTGATTGCCACAATCCTCGAGACTTGCGGCGTTTATTTCAACAGGGGTGCTGCTGGAAAGAAGCTGGATTATTTTCTGTCTTTCTTCCAGTACTACATCTACACGAAGGATCCCCTTCCCATGGACATTGAATTCATCGTGCAGGACATTTTCGCCCTAACGAGACCTCAGTGGAAGCTAGCATCTAACTTGGAAGAAGCGTCGAAAGCGTTCCAACTCGCTGTTGCACAAGATCAAAAGACATCCGGCCTTGATAAGCTGGCTGAACCTGATGACGGGAGTATCGGGGAATCTTCCGATGACGAGAACGCCGAGGATATGGTCCTTGGTGACCCGGATGATGAACAAGAGTCCGGCTCGGAGGCAGCGGAGGCAGAGGTATGCACCACTCAACACAATCTCATCTTAATAACACAAGCCAACCGTGTCCGAATCGATCAGGACCACGAGCAGATTCATTCCTCCCGAGAGACCGATTCCGAAGAGGAAGCCATTGTCGTCACGCGGGAGAAAGAAGAGGTTGATCCGGAGGATGAAGCTGATTTCGAGCGTGAGTATGCAAAGATGATGGCTGAGAGTCTAGAGTCCAGAAAGTTCGAGCGAAAACAGCAATTCGACCTCCCGTTGCCCGTCCGAACGAAGATTCGAGAGTCCTCAGCGGCGAACGACGGCGACGGTAACGGCGAGGGCCATGGAGAAGCCGTAGCAGCTCCAACAATGGCCTTCGTGCTACTCACGAAGAAGGGAAATCGCCAGCAGGTGCGTGTAAAGGACCACGACGTTGGATATGCTCTCTTCCCTAACAAAGTGAATAGACTCGGACAGTGGAGTTGCCTTCTGACTCCAACTTCGCCGTTGCTATGAAGCATCAGCAGCAGGCTGAAAAAGAAGAGCAGCAGCGCATCAAGAATCTTGTGCTCAACTACGATCTACGCGAGAGTGAAGATCAAGATGGTGAACTCAACTTTGCGATCCCCAATCCCGGCTCTAATGTTCACACTCTGTCACCTTCAGGATCCGAGCGACCGTCTTCGTATCACCACAACCGATTCGACGGCAAGCCTGGCAAAGGCGCTGGGCAACGGGCCCGGAAACTCCAACTCAGTGATGTTGCAGACTGGTATGACAACCCCTCCAATGCAATAATGGAGCATCGCAACTACAACAAGCGCACCCACTGGACCAAGAACTCCTCTGGGCGGCGTAGTGCGCCTAGTGTTGAAGGCCAGGGCTTCACAATTGCGAAACAGAGGCAAGGGACAAAGGCATGACTAGCATATCGCATGTCTTTCGTCTCTGCCTGGCATGAACACGTGGGCGCGATGCCCATATACCTTTTCTTTTCAAGTCAGACTTATCACAGCAACCGAACCATGACTGACAACAGTCATTTTACCTTGGCAACAGGAAGTGATTGCTTATTTAGGAGACCAACCCGTCGCAAACTGCCCGAGTCACTATCATGACGGACAACCGGCCAAGGCAATCCCTAGCAGCCATAAAAAACAATATTGCGTGCAATGTTGAAGGACGAGTATCCCACGGTACTAACTGGCTAGCGCCTAGTGTCTTGTAGTTAGAACCAACGATCCTTCAGCGGGCGCCGGAAGCCAAGCATAACAAGCGACTCGACGCGATTTTCGGACAGATCATGGTTCGCTCAGAGCCAATTCGTTCGCGGCAGTGCGAAGACTGCGGAGAGATCTGACTTCTGGTGGAGTTGGAACAAGAGGACGCGCGGCGTGGCAGGGAGGCGATAAGTTGCACCCGGCTATATTTGATGGTCCCAGCGCTCCAGCAGAATTTGCGGTCTGCATTCTCGGCACTCTGTCATCCACATCTGGGGTGCAGTTGAGATTTTGGGCCTATTTGGCGGTGCGACAGGATCCGTAAGGCTCGATGTCCTTGCCCAACTTGTAGGACATATTTAGCTGATGGGGCGCGGTTAAGCAGCTGGAAGATTGAATGCGCTTGCAAAGCGAAGTCAGCGATTGAGAACATTAGTCTAGTCGCATTATGTGTGTTGCTGTGTGTCCTTGCTTTCCCTGCTTTTCGTAGGCTTCGTGTCGAACAGAGCCCAACCCTTGTCCTGTGTCCAGTCATGACTACTATGTGGAAGAGGAGTGTCCCATGTGCTAGGCCTCTTGAGCTAGGATCAGAGTTCGTGTTAGAACCTCACCATACATGTACAGCATGGTCAAGGCCACGAACTTAGGTATCACACCCAACTATGCATACCGATGGGGAGTAGTTCTCGGTGGTGAAACCTTGAGAGTCCCTTGCGTGCCACGTTTCCTCGATACGGACATGACGGTGCAGAAAGGCCTAAGTAGGTAGACCTTTCCTGGTGCGCTAGTTGGGTGGTGTTCCGGAGTGCAACGCCAATCTAGACTTCATTTCGTTTTCGTGGTTCTCGCCAGGATATGAGCGGACGCGCAATCCGGGACCATGGCATAGATTCAAGTCCCCTAAGCCCGGAGGCCTAGAAGCTGCAGATTTTTTCTTCTTCCCACAGATTTATGTACGAGGATGTAAGTCTTCTTCCGCCGTGGTATGATAGTAAGCTGCACCTCTTGCATCGTGGCACGATGGATGGGGTCTGTTGGCCTACGGGTTGGTAGTCACAGTCAAAGGGAAGAGGAAGAGCTGGTATTCTGAGATTATGTCTCCGCTGCCTATCCGTCACTGTCCAGTATCTCAAGAGGCAGACCTTTGCTTCCGGAAGAGGTCTTTCACTTGCGGCTCCTGGCTCACTGCCTGGCCGGCTGCGTTACCACTCCTGATAAGAGCATTTCACTTGTAGTCCTCTGCAACCTGAGGACCACTTGGTCTAGAAAATTTGTACTTAATTGCATTCACTGCGGTCTATCCTCTCGACGAGCTCGCTACCGCCTCCGAGCGCTATATTCCAAGTACACTCTAGAACCGTGACACCACATCAAAGAGTACAGCAAAGGCATATACGAACTCCTGGCCAGGCCAGCTCCACATCATCTAATGCCTGCCGATGTGCACGCAATTGCTTCTTTTGCCAATCTGCCAAGGTACCTTCCCCAGAGTTAATCCGCAGAGCCGGTACAAACAGGTCGTGATCTCGTCCACCCGGCTAAAGTGGCTTCATTTACAGATATTATCGCGCCCGCCCGGACGATCGACTGTGCTGTCATACGCCTCGCTCGCTTTTTTGGATTCAGCTGCTGCAGTGGCATACTCTGCATTCGCACTCAGTCCTATTCGACTTCCCCGGTTTTGTCTTCACGACGTGGCTCGACTTTCTTTTCTACCTCGCTACAACATCCGGGGCGGACCGCAGCAGCCCGTCTAAATAAACAGGAGTGAATCCGGCAGGACAACGTGACAATACGAAAAAAAGCTCCGTCCATGTCTTGACTCTCCCCCGTGTGATTGCCTCATGATGCTGCAAGGAACCGTTACCGCAGACTTCGCCTAGCTGCACGTATCCGTCGCTTCACTCACCGCAAGCTCGACACGGAGAACCCACCTGGTGGCACTGGACGTTGGTGGATTGCTCGATTAATCTATAAATCCAACCTTGGCCTCGAGCTTGTTTTGGCATTGGGTACTTGGCGTCGTTGGAGCAGAAGCAAAAATTCATCCTTTCAAGATGTTGGAAGATGTCGCGCCAGCATGGCCCGTCAAGGACGTGAGTAGCCATTCATGCAATCCCCATCAGCTGCCTAGACACCGAGACTAACGTGGAAACCTTTCGGTAGATCGTGTACACGTCCATTGTCGGCCTTGTCATGCTTGCGGCCGCTCTAGAATGGTTCTTATGGATAGCGGCCTTTATGTACTGCCTGGTTAAGGTCTTCCAGAAAGCCGAGCATTGGACCATCAGGTTACTGTCTGTCATTGTGGGCGTTGCCTTCTTGCTCTTGAGGTTAGTCTCCTGCCAGATCAGCGTCGGGCTGGCCGTGCTGACCGATGTTAGATGCATCTTCTTGCCCATAATGATCGTTACGCTGCCACTGCCGAGCCAGATCGTTAAGGTCTGGCCTGTTAAAATGGTGACATTCCTTCAATGGTTCGCCTTCTGGAGTTTTGCTGGGCTTCTGACAGTACCGTGGCTCTTCTGCGTGTACCAAATTGTTACTCACCAACTGGGACGCACGAAACGGATTAAGCAGGTTCTCGATGAGATATCGGCTCCGAAAGTTGTCATCGTCATGCCCTGTTATAAAGAGGAGCCCGAGGTTCTCATAACAGCCATTAACTCGGTCGTGGATTGCGACTACCCTCCATCGTGCATCCACGTCTTTCTATCCTTCGACGGCGATCAGGAGGACGAGCTCTACCTCAACACAATTGAGAAGCTTGGCGTCCCTCTGACCCTGGAGACGTATCCCAAAAGCATCGACGTCGCCTACAGAGGAGCCAGGGTTACTGTATCCCGCTTCCCTCACGGGGGCAAGCGCCACTGCCAGAAGATGACGTTCAAGCTCATCGACAAGGTCTATCAGGAATATCTCAGGAGAAACGACAACCTCTTTATCCTCTTTATTGATTCCGACTGTATCCTCGACCGGGTTTGCCTGCAAAACTTCGTCTATGATATGGAACTCAGCCCTGGGAATCGCCGCGATATGTTAGCCATGACGGGTGTCATCACGTCGACAACAAAGAAGCACAGTCTCATCACTCTCCTCCAGGATATGGAGTACATCCACGGCCAACTCTTTGAGAGAACCGTCGAATCCGGCTGTGGAGCTGTCACATGCCTCCCTGGTGCCCTGACCATGCTGCGCTTCTCGGCGTTCCGCAGGATGGCCAAGTACTACTTCGCAGACAAAGCCGAACAGTGCGAGGACCTGTTCGACTTCGCCAAGTCCCATCTGGGCGAAGACCGCTGGCTGACGCACCTGTTCATGATTGGAGCTAAGAAGCGATATCAGATCCAGATGTGCACGTCCGCCTTCTGCAAGACAGAAGCCGTGCAAACGATGGCGTCACTTATCAAGCAGCGCCGGCGCTGGTTTTTGGGCTTCATTACCAATGAAGTGTGCATGCTGACGGACTGGCGGCTGTGGAAGAAGTACCCGATCCTGGTGCTCGTCCGCTTCATGCAGAACACGATCCGGACCACAGCTCTGCTGTTCTTCATCATGGTGCTGGCCCTATTGTCGACGGCCAAGACCATAAACGACCTGCCCGTCGGTTTCATCGCCATCTCTTTGGGCCTCAACTGGCTGATGATGATCTACTTTGGCGCCAAGCTGCGCCGCTATAAGATCTGGTTCTACCCGCTCATGTTCATCCTCAACCCCTTCTTCAACTGGTACTACATGGTCTACGGCATCTTCACGGCCGGCCAGCGCACCTGGGGCGGGCCGCGCGCAGATGCCGCCGCCGCCGACTCGACGACAACCGCTCAACAGGCGATCGAGCAGGCCGAGAAGGCGGGCGACGACCTCAACATCGTGCCCGAGTCCTTCATCCCGGCCGCCGAAGCGCAAGCCATGGGCGAGACCAAGGCTGGCAAGAAGAGCAAGCGCGTCAGCGGGGACGGGGTCGGAAGGTCGCGCAGCATTCTGCAGCCGCCGGATAGGATCGCGGGTAAGTTCGCCGCGCCGGAGAGGACGCCGAGCGGGTGGTATCAGCACCCGGACGACTCGATGGCGAGCGTCAGCATCCTGGCGGGGTCATCGGCCTACAACAGGGGCAAGCTGCGGCATCGAGACTCGTTTGAGAGTGCCGAGACGGGGAGTTACTCGGTGTACATGCCGCGCCGAGTGGAGAGTATCATGGGCGATGAGGACAGGCGCAAGTACGAACTTGCGCAGGCGAGTCAAGTCAGCACGTTTATGGGGAACTCGAGGTTATATCAGGGCCCGCCTCCAGGTCAGGTATATGAGTTCTCCGAGTCGGAGCTGAGAAGGGCGGGTTTTACGGATGCGGCGGAGACAAGGCCCCGGTACCACAGGAGGTTCGCGAGTAACGACAGCGTGCACTCCGCAGAGTCGGCAGAACGGCAGAATCACCCCCAGGAGTCGGCGCCGGAGGCTAACAGGGTGGCCAGACAGCCGCCGGTGCCACCGCCGAGCGTTAACTCCAGGACCGGGAGAAGTCCACTCGGACGGGCTAGCTGGGTGCGGACGAGTACCATGGACGAGGTGGAGGATGAAATTGAGGGAAGGCAGGACGAAGGGGCGAGTGAGCAGAGCCAGAGGGGGTGGTCAGGGCCGAATCAGCGCAACGGCGGTCTATGATAGTGCAGGGATGGGAAGGGGCGGTATGGCTCCATCGCGAAGGGATACACATGGTATCGATGCTGAGGAGGAGCTGGACAGAGAGTGTGCATTCGGTTGGCGTAACAGATCTTTTCCCCCAGCTTCTCCATCTAGACATCGTGCATAGAGAATGCTTCCGGATCAAGTCACTCTGAGTTACTCAGATGCCAAAACGGCATGTGGAGGCAACCGCTTGGGAGTTGGGACATGAGTGCAGTGTTGAAGCGTGTTTCTTGGATAGTAGCATATCGGTCGTGATATTGACGTATCGAGAAACACGATAAGCATGGCGGTGAAAAAGTGGGATGATGCGCATGCACCAGGGTGTGTTCTTGACCAAGTCAACCGCTCTGAGCTGGCTATATTTACTATGTAAACGTTCTACATGTATCACAGCAATAGGGGAACATGAGACGAACCATCTGGATCCGTCGATGAATGCTAAAGGTTATCTCACCATGATATCAGCCCTGTCAGAAAGGCTGTCAGAGTGGAGCCTCGACGTGTCTAGGCATTCTTTGCACGGTGCACTGCAGTAAGTGTACGTGTATGTGTGTACTTGGTGTATATTGTGCCTGATGCCGTTAGCGAGAGCCCTGCGATAGAGTAAGGTGGTACCTAACTGGAGTAGTAGACCGGTGGCTCAGCCAGAACGTTCTTCCCAAGTCTTTCAGCTTCGAACAGCTACGAAAGCCAGCCAAGTGCCCCGCCATTAGATCCGCCCCCGCCGTGCCAAGAGACAAGGCGCCAGCTTGAACAGTCGGGCAACTTCTGAATGATTTTTTCATTTGCCCAGTGCCAAAATCCCCATATTTCTGCAGAGCAATCGTCAACTTCACCAAACAACTCCATCTTCGGTTTTTTGTCTTTTGAACAACATTTCCGCTAGGTCAACATTTTACCAAACACTCTCTTTCACGTTTCCGTAACGTGAGTCTAGTGGTAATAGACTTGATTGCGCACCTTTCACCGTACAGCGGACGATATTGTTTACGCAGCAACCACTATTCCGCATTGCCCCTCCAGCAACACCGCCCAACATGAGTGTCGTCGGTAAGTGCCCGACCAATCCGTGTCGTTTTGCGCCACCAGCCATGCGGCTGTCTCGAACACACAACTGATATAGTGCTCTTGTGCGCCTGCAGGTGTCGATTTCGGAACCCTCAACACGGTTATCGCTGTCGCAAGGAACCGTGGTGTCGATGTTGTATGTGCCCCTCCCCCACCCTGCCAGTGGGTTTGCGCATGTTCTTGGTGTTGAATATAGACCACCATGCTGACACTCTGGCCTGATATCTAGATCACCAACGAAGTCTCCAACCGAGCCACACCGTAAGTTTGGCCCCTGTCCGTTCTATGTGACTGCCATCACACAATGCTGACCGCCCCTCTACAACAGGTCCCTCGTCGGCTTCGGTCCCAAATCCCGGTATCTCGGTGAAGCTGCCAAGACACAAGAGATCTCTAACCTGAAGAACACTGTTGGATCTCTCAAGCGTCTAGTCGGTCGGAAACTCCAAGATCCCGATGTCCAGATCGAGAAGGAGTTCATCTCAGCGCCGCTCGTCGATGTCAATGGCCTCGTCGGCGCCGAGGTCACCTACCTCGGCAAGAAGGAGCAGTTCAACGCCACACAGCTGACTGCCATGTTCCTCAGCAAGGTCAAGCAGATCACCGCCAATGAGCTCAAGCTCCCCGTCGCTGACCTTGTCATGAGCGTACCTGCCTGGTTCACAGATATCCAGCGTAGGGCTCTTATCGACGCCGCCGAGATCGCTGGTCTCAAGGTCCTTCGTCTCATCAATGATACCACTGCAGCCGCTCTCGGATACGGTATCACCAAGCTGGACCTCCCTGGCCCGGAGGAGAAGCCCCGCCGTGTTGCTTTCATCGACGTCGGCCACAGCACATACACCTGCTCGATTGTCGAGTTCCGGAAAGGAGAGTTGGCTGTCAAGGCGACCGCCTTCGACCGTCATCTAGGCGGCCGCAACTTCGACAAGGCTCTGGTCGATCATCTGGCCAAGGAGTTCCACGGCAAGTACAAGATCGATATCTACAGCAACGGCAAGGCCATGACCCGTGTCCAAGCCGCAGCAGAGAAGATGAAGAAGGTCCTGTCTGCCAACCAGCAGGCGCCTCTTAATATCGAGTCCCTCATGAACGATATCGACGTGCGGGCTATGATTTCACGACAAGAATTCGAGGCCATGGTCGAGCCGGTTCTCAACCGGGTCACGGCTCCTCTTGAGCAAGCCCTGGCCGAGGCCAAGCTTACCAAGGACGATATAGACGTCATCGAGGTCGTCGGTGGTGGTAGCCGTGTCCCTGCCATCAAGGAGCGCATCCAGTCCTTCTTTGGCAAGACTCTGTCTTTCACACTCAATCAGGACGAGGCTATCGCACGTGGATGTGCGTTCAGCTGCGCCATCCTGTCGCCAGTCTTCAAGGTCCGCGACTTTGCCGTTCAGGACGTCATCAGCTACCCAATTGAGTTCGCCTGGGAGAAGGATGCCGACATTCCGGACGAGGATACGAGCTTAGTCGTCTTTAACAAGGGCAACGTGCTCCCCTCAACCAAGATTCTCACATTCTACCGCAAACAGCCCTTCAACCTCGAGGCTCGGTATGCTAAACCTGAAGAGCTCCCCGGCAAAATCCCCGCCTTCATTGGCCAGTTCTCCGTCAAGGGTGTCAAGGCCACTGGTTCACCAGACGACTTCATGATCTGCAAGCTCAAAGCCCGCGTTAACATCCACGGCATTCTGAACGTGGAGAGCGGTTACTATGTCGAAGACCAGGAGATTGAGGAGGAGATCAAGGAGGATGAGAAGAAGGAGGAAGGCGAGAAGAAGGACGGCGATGTGAGTACTTTCATGCCAGTGCAGCGACAAAAATCCCGAAACAATTCTACCTCCGGCGGCGACTCGTCAGCCCGCTCTCCTGCTGGAGGTGACAACGAGTTGCCGCCGAAGCGCAGAAAGGTCTCAGACAGCGCGGGTGCCGATGGTGGGAATTTAATGCTGACTTCTAACCTGCCAAAGGCCATGGACACAGATGCGCCCAAGGACGACAAGCCCAAGACGCGGAAGGTCAAGAAGCAGGTCCGTAAGGGTGAGCTGCCGATCGTCAGCGCCACCGCGTCGCTCGACCCGGCCCTCAAGAATGCCGCCTACGAGAAGGAGTCCGCCATGGTCATGGAAGACAAGCTCGTCGCCGACACCGAGGAGAAGAAGAACGAGCTCGAGACCTACATCTACGAGCTCCGCAACAAGCTCGACGATCAGTATGCTCCATTTGCCAGCGATGAGGAGAAGGAGAAGATCCGGAATAAGCTCGAGGCTTCAGAGGTGAGTCCTTAGCGCGCATCGTCTGGGTGTTCAATCGACAATATGCTAACATACTTGTTTCAGGAATGGCTCTACGACGAGGGTGACGACGCAAGCAAGGGCGTCTACATCGCCAAGATCGAGGAACTCCGCGCCATGGCCGGTCCGATTGTGCAGCGCTACTTCGACAAGGTCGAGGCCGACCGGCAGGCGGTCCAGGCGCGCATCGATGCCGAGAAGGCTGCCAAGGCGGCCGCCGAGGCCGAGGCTCGCAAGGCTGCCGAGGGCGACAAGCCCGCGGAGGAGGCTACGAAAGACGAGGAGATGACGGACGCTGATGCGCCCAAGGCGGAGACTGAGGAGGCATCATCGTAGGAGATGGTTGAGAAGTCCTCGTCGCCTTCATCATAGGAGATGGACAACTCTCCACGGGTTGGACTTGGGGAGTCTAGAAAGCGGAAGAAACGGACATGAAATGACATGAGACGACTTTTTGGGATGGACCAGATCAATCATATTGGGCGTCCGTAGGAGAGGCAACTGGGCGTGCTGGCCGTTTCTTCGTCAATGACAAGGGGAAAAGGTTTGTGGCTAGCCTGCCGGAGCTAGACCGGGGGAGTAGGATTCCCAGACTGTGCTTTCTATTTTCTTGGTAATGTTGTTAGAGTTCGGATAGAATTGAACATACCAGAGCACAAAGCCACCCAGCGAACCATGCGTCTTTTGCGCGTCCGAACACACGAAGCGTAAACAGAGTGATCACCACGACACGAAAATAAGACTTCGCCATTCCGGCGAGGCACGTAGCTAAGTACGGAAATTGCTTAGGAGATTCATTCAACTCGCCTTCCACTGCTGTGTGGAAGACTTCCTTTGCATAAACTAAAATACGCTTTTATTGCCTCCGTTGATGCTACATTGATGCAATGATTCGCAATCTACCCCTTTCCACACCCGTGGTGATGCCCAGCCTCACGAGACTAGTGGATATCAAACATGGGCTTGAGCTTAATGATAAGCTGCCACTCATCGTTGGACACATCCTTGCGGTAGAACTCCTTGAGACAATCGATGCTCGCGCGCGAGATGAGCGAGTACAACATGTCCTTCTCCTCGAGCTGGCGGCCGTAGGTGGGCTGGTGGCCGCCCATCTCGATCTTGATGGCGACGCTGGGCTGGCCCTTTTTGCAGACGGGGATCTGCTTGTGGTCGCGCTCGATAGATGTCCTGTTTCGATCATGTCAGTATGCGCTTGATTGGCAGATAATGACAGGGGACAAGGCTTAGGGGATAAGGTCTGAACTTACACTCTTCCAATGCTGATGATTTCCTTCACGCCGGTAGTAGGGTTGGTCTTGACAGCAGCCAGAGGCGTGTTGATCTTCAGCTGGCCTTCCACCACATCGACTCCGATGACGATGGGCGAGGTCTTATTGAAGACAGCAACGGGGGCGAGTACGCATGGGAAAACGGCCAGAAGTTTGGACTCTTCCTTCTTCTTCTCTATCAGCTCGTCCATGTGCTTGGTGAAGGCATCGAACAGGTGATAAATGATGTCCGCAGTGAAAATCTTGATGCCCTGTTCGTCGGCGTACTGCTGGGCTTCCTTGTCAACCTTGACGTCGAAGCAGAGCATGACAGCGTAATCGGGCGACTTCTCCAGCATGGTACCACACTGCATCACATCACGCTTGTAGACCGGGCCGATGCCGACATTGGCGACGGGGATCTTGCACTGCTTGAGGAAGTCGAGCAGCGCCTCGAGGGAACCGAGGGTAGAGGCCTGGACGCTGACACCGCGGCCGGACTTGGAAACTCGGCTGAAGAGAGAAGCGAGATCGGCCTCAACCTCTTCTTCGAGCTCCTCTTCGTCGTCATCGGGGCCAACAACCAGAAGTCGGGATCCGGCGATGGCGCCTTCCAGACCAGGAGCGCTGATCTTGACACCTAACGCCGCCTTGACTTCTTTGTTATGGACATATGCAGACTTGAGACGAAGTTCTCTCAGCGGTGCTGGCGTGAGGAGGGCTCGGATGTTGGTCTTGATCGCCCCTTCCACGCCACATAATACTATACGGTCGCCTTCCCTGAGGATACCGTTTGTCAGGATCACATCGATAGTCATACCGAAGCCCTCGATAGCCTTGACTTCCAAGACTGTGGCCTGAACTTCGGAGAGGTACATGAGCGAGCCAACCATCCTCTCCTGGGTGAGCTGGATAATGAGCTTCAACATGTCGGGAATACCCTCGCCGGTGTGGGCCGAGGTAGGAACAAGAGACACGTATTTGGCCATCGACTTGTTCTCGTAGAAGAGTTCCGAGTTGAAACCTTGCTCGGCGAAAGCAACCTTGGTCTGCTCGAGGCGGTTCTTGAACTCGTTCTGGACGGCCTTGTTTTGCAAAGCCAAACTCTCACGGAAGCCGTTGTTGTCAATCTTCTTCCAGCCATACAGACGATCGATCTTGTTGAGAGCAACAATGAAAGGCGTCTTGCGCTCACGCAGCAAGCGCATGGACTCCAGAGTCTGGGGTTCGAGGCCGTGCATGATATCGACGACCAGGATTGCAATGTTACAGAGCGAGGAACCACGAGATCGGAGGTTGGAGAAAGACTCGTGACCGGGCGTGTCGATGATCAGCAGACCAGGCACCTTGAACTCGAACTTACCGTCCTGGTTGACGACGGCCGTCTTCTGCTTGATTGCTTCAACGGGGAAGTATGTAGCACCGATCTGCTGGGTAATACCTCCGGCTTCGCCCTCCTGGACATTGGTTTGTCGGATCTTGTCCAGCAGCTTCGTCTTACCCGTATCGACGTGGCCAAGAATACAGCAGATGGGCGAACGCAGGTTATCCGCTGACCGGGCTGCCAGTGCGGCTTTATGCGCCTCCTCACGCCTCTTTGCTGCCTCCTCCTTTCTCTTAGCTTCGGCCTGCCGTTGCTGCGATTGCTCCTCATCCTCGGACTCTGACTCTGATTCCGATTCGCTTTCCGAGTCCGATTGTTGTTTGGTCCGTGATGGGAGGGTAGTCTGCTTGCCATTGCTGGACTCTTGTTTCTTCTTCTCGGCTTCATCGTCTGTGTCAGCATCCCAGCTGTCTTTGACGTCGCCGTCGGATGCTGCAGCCTGTTCCCAGTCCTCATCCACACTATCGTCAGCCTTGGCGGCCTTCGCAGCAGCTTCAGCCTCGGCCTTCTCCTTAGCAAGACGCTCCTTTTCAGCAGCCTCGGCCGCAGCAGCCTCGGCCTGCTTCCGTGCGCGTTCCGCAGCTTCAGCAAGAGCCTTTTCTTCATCGATCTTCTGCTGGGTCTTTCGGCCAGTTTTCTTCTTCTTGTCGTCATAAACAACCTTCTTCTTCTCGCCCTCGGCGCCATCTTCGAGACCTCCAACCTTGATGCCAGCGGCAATCATCTGTTGGAGCTTACGCTCATTGCGGGCTTTCTCCTCCTTTTGTGCTTTCGTCATGAACTTACCCTCCTTCTTGAGTTGCTCGATCCTCTCTTTCTCCTTTTGCTTCTTCCGTGCCTTCTCTTCTTCTCTCTTCTTGTTTTCCTCGGCCGTCCGACGCTCTTCCTCTTCGATCCGAGCCGCCTCCTCGGCCTCTAGGCGGGCTTGCTCCTCCTGGCGCCGACGAAGCTCCTCTTGCTGTTTCTGCAGCGCGGCGAGTGCGGCTGGAATCTTCTTCTTCTTGCCACCAGCATCGGCGGCGGGCGCGGGTGCAGCTGGTGCAGCAGCTGCCTTCTTTTCCTCTGGCGCGGCTTTGGTAGGCTCGGCCTTTGTCAGAGCGGGCTTTTCGGCCTTCTTCTTTGCAGCCTGAAAAGAATATGTGTCAGTACTTTAAGCTTCAGTGACCCAAGGATCTCTATCCGTGCAATCTTACCTGCTCTTTCTTCCTTTGCTTCTCCCTCTCCTTCTTCAGCTTTTCCTTTTCGGCCTTTGTCAACACACGTCCACCCTCGCCCAACTCCTCCTCATCGTTGGCTCCGGCAGCTGGTGAAGCCTTGGCCTGCGCCTGCTTGCCCTTGCCTCCTTTGCCCTTCTTATCCGGCAGCGCGAACTCATCGTCCAAGTTCGCCTCCTGGGGCGCCTTATTAGCCAAGTCTGGCGCTTGGTACTGTGCGGCTACGTCATCGCTGACGGCTGTAGGATCTTCTCCTTCGACAAAGTCATTATCGAGGCCCTTGTTTTTCCGCTTTTCCTTTCGTTTCTTCATTAGGTTCATCAGGCCACCTCCTCCGAGCGAGCTCTCCTCGTCCTGGTCGCCGTTGGCAGCGACATCTGGACTGGCAGCACCGGCAGGGGCGATGGTCTCGCCGAGCTCGGCTTCCCAGTCGTCGTTGCCCTTCTTCTTGCTGCCCTTCTTTGGCGGCATCGTGAATGTCTTTTTTTCAGCCGTCTACAATTGTGGATTTTCACGGACAACCGAGCAGCTCCGGCCGAAGCTTAGTCGTCGATTTTGCACAGGCGGATTAACCTACTTGTGGTAACAGCGGGCGTCGACTTAATGCGGGGTCGAAATAGAGTAGAAACTAGTGGGAGTTGGGTTTTAGGCACGGATGCGATTTCTTCAGCCGCTTTGTTCACTGTGGCTCGAGGCAAAAGCGGCGGCCGGAAAGCTTTCAGTTCGCCGGCAGTATTGTTTAAGTCGGTGGAAACACGACGACATAATCTGAAGACGATAACTAATAAGAGTTGCCACTGTCAAAGGCGAATGTTCTAGCCGAGCGATGGGCGCTCCAATTCTGCTTCTCATCAAGGTGCGCAAGGCGGGGCAATCTCTAGGCAAGATGACGAAGAGAGGTGGGATCGAGAAGTACGTAACAGAGATAGTCTCACTCACAGTGGTTTTTCTGGATTTTCTTTTAGTGGGATACAATTATTTTGTGCACTGACGGGGCACTGCGGGGCACTGGGGTGGAGATAATCGGAGGTAAGGCTGGTCACTCTTACAGTACTACAGCTACTTCATAGCATTGGCTGAGACTTTGTCTATCACAGTAATAGGGACGGGAGTCACAAAGCGGCCCTGTGTTGTACAATAGGGTGTTGACAGCTCATGGGTCTTAATGTCTTGCTCACAGCTGCTGATCAAGGCAAGAATCTGTGCAGGGAGTGGTCTGTGACTCGGAAGTGCTCGCTTCTTATGCCGTCATGGGCAACTTCGCCTGCTGTCTCTGTGCGGAAAGATAATGTTGTATCTACCTGTATGAGTCCTGCTTTTCTTCATGCTCCTGGCCGACAAATGCATCGCTCGCAGTAATGGAAGGAGACACTTCCCGGCTCGCCTTTCACCCACTTCATCCATAACGCCAACGCCTGCTCCATCTATCTTCTCTTTCAACCAACTACTATTACAGTCCATCCCGTCAAGCTTCATAGTACGGAGGCAATGAAATGCTGCAGGATACGGTACGCAACGTCGAAATAGCCCGCCTTCTCATCCTCATCCGTCATGCCCGCTATCTCATCCGTCAACAGTCCATCCTCCATGTCATCAAGCAGCTCTCTGAAACGATCCATATGTCTGGGGAGTGCCATTAGTCTCTCCAGCGCCCGTTTCTGCACACACCTCTGTAGGATATCTCCATCAATGTGCATCATGTCCGGCCCGGCAACCGGTTCTGGGTTGTAGCTCTCAATATCCTCCTGACGGACGCTGTGAAAAGGGGTGATTATGTTGTCGATAACCGCCAGGTTCAGAATAAAGCGGAGCAGCCGCCAGACTTCCAGGTTCAGCAGCTGAAAATGTAGCAACGATCCGTCCATACAGACACCCAGTATCTCCGCATCGTCAACGGTCATGGCAATGCGGCCGTACTGAGGCCTCCTCACCCCTTGCTCCCAGAGAGGCCGTGTCCTTCCGCGGGCAAACCTGCGGATCGAAGCTGGCAGCTCTGCCTCAAAGACAACCTCGCAGTCCTTACCTGGAGACTGCCACGGGACCCAGAGCCCACCAACTCCGCAATTCCAGTCGCAGACGAGAATCAGGCTAGACATCGGTTCGTTACCAGGACTGCCGGAAACTTCGATCATGTGCAGTGTATTCCGGTGTCGAGGGTCGCTGTGAACCAGTTGAGCATGCTCCGGCCCCCCACCATCGCTAGAGGTGCGCTCGATTATCTCTACCGAGTGCCTGTAGGTCAGCGCAACAAGTTTGCCGTCCACGACCATTAGCGATGTTGCAGGTGATTCAAGCTCGTACTGGTCCACGTGACGCAGCTTCTTTTCCACGCTGTCAATAACTTCCCACTGAATGGTTGTGCCGACGCAGTAGATGAGCTTATCTTCGTGGCCCAGCACCGAGTACACAGGTCGATCGAGTCCTTTCCTCTGAAACCTGACCCAGTACCGGATTCTTGGCTGTCTCCCATCAGGCGTCGCTTTGTCCTTCTCTGCTGACATCACCATCAGACGCCCATGGTCCATTCCCACGATTAAAAAATGCCACACGTGGTTGCCCTTCTTGTATTCCCATTCCGCCAGGCCCTGGATTTTGTCATTGGGCTTCCCCAGACCGCGAGCATATTCATCTATATTACCGTCTTTGTCGACGGGTATCCCAAGATCTTCGCCAGACTCAGGATCGAGGAACATCAGCGTCGGTCTATCTTTCCTGATTACAGCAACAATCAAACATTTGAGATGATGAGAGTATAAAATTTTCGTCGGAGTTCCGTCGACTGGTAGGTGGCGATGTGCTGGACCCGGCTGCAGTTGCAGCTCCGTGAACAGGATCCTCGGTCCAGATATAAGAAGTACCGAAACAGTTCCATCGCGGTCTGCTATGAGATTTCTTGGGAGGACCGTGACCGAATCCACTGCAGGAGAAGGAGCCATGGGATTGCTTACGTCCACGGGCCAAATGCGGTGCTTGGTCCTTGCCATGCCCTCACCTTCGGTGGCATGACTCTCAAAGTCAGTCATCAAAGTAAGCTCCGAGTCACTGGAAACAAGTACCATGGCCTTCGATCCGGGCTCACTTGCGATCAGGACTTTAGCGGCTGTCCCACCGAGCCTCGCACCATGTTCGGTGATTCGACCGTTGTGCAGCAAGAGTGTAAGAACCTCTCCGCTCCTAAATCCCATCACGATATATTGTTCACCGTCTTGGGTGCAGGAAGCTATGCTGTCTATAGCTTCCACTGGGGGGGAGAGGCCTCCATGACCAGGTTCCTTAAAGTCTTGTTCATGTTAGACATGGCGCAGCACAAACGGCATGCATTCAAAGGAGTAACACTTACAATCACAGGGGTCGAACATCGTCAGAGCGTCTTCAGCGGCTTTGGATCTTCTAGAAATTCGAGCCCGTCCTAATAACGGTTGTCCGTGTCGCCACAGACCAGCCTGTAGTTCCATAAAATCCTCATGAAGGCGGCAAAGTGATATGCACGTAACCTCCGCATCAAGCTCGTATGATTTGACTATTGTGAGGTGCAGACTTGTTGCATCTTCTATCCGTAGCACGTGAAGTCGGAATCGCGTGTTAGAGTGGCTAGAAACTGCTATGAACTCGTCGTAAATCACAGCATCGACGATAGCAACAGGCCCTAAGCCCCCGAATTTGTCAGCTGTGAGGCGAGATCTAGTGAGACATGTTAGCGTATATAGTTAGGACATATGAAGCGTAACAGAGGGAGAGCGGCCTACACTTGAGTGGCGCTGATCAGCACAACGTTCTCCTCCGTCACTTGTACTATAATATCGTTCATTGCCACTGCTGTCAGTGTCCGGGACGCGGTATCGTATTTCACTGTGGTATCCATGACTTCAGACGGCAGTGATATATCATCCAGGTTATCTGAGAGGCGCAGAACGGTGGTCCTGTCAGGCATCGACAATAGGAGATCATAGCCGGCTGATTGGCTGGAGAGGTACGCCGGAAGGACGAAGGCTTGCTTGACTCCTAAGCCGCACTCGTATTCCAATCCAATCTTGGCCTGAAGCCCGTAACGATATTCGGTAACGGTACCTTTCGTTCCCCTTCCAGATGTTGAATACACTCGGTCAGGCTTCGACGCCTTCTTATCCTGCCAAGGCACCATCTGAGCCCCGGAAGCACCAGTCTCCTGGCTCCACCTGGAGAAGTCATCGGTCGTGGCGAAGTCGACGACGGGAGACCAGTTCGGGAGAACACCGAGTTGCACAAGGGATTGCCTAGCTGGTACCTGGAGATGAAAACGTCAGCAACACTTCTAGTCTCGACAGGCGACGGCACAGAGCTGACCTTCCAAATAGCCCCAGGGCCGGAGTCGCCTCCCATTACGAGCACATCGGAGAATTGGTCGTAAAGACATGAAAATGCGGTAGAAATGCTGCAGTCAAACTTGTCCATATACAAACTTCCCGTGAGGGTGCTCTCGGAGTCAGCCTCGATGAAGTAGACGACGCCGTCCTCTCGAGCAAGATAAATGCAATCGTTTGTCCTAAAGTACTCAGATAAGCGAAACGGTCGAGCCCAGGCTGTCCATAAAGGCTTGTTTCGTCCGTGGAAATTGTCGGTAGGTGGACGGCCTTCCTCGATGTTGAACGTCTCGAAGTTCGGAGAGCCGTGCAAGGTCTCTGTGCAAACTGCAATCTCCTCCTCAGATATGACTATGAAAGCCGACCGAACCTTGAGTGGTATCAGCAAGAGCGGCATTTGGTTCTCAACTGGCATTCTGTGGCCTCTCTTCTCCTCAGCGAATACGTCTCTGAGATTGTCTCCCAGCTCCCACTCATAGGTTGCCATCCTAGATCTGCCGTTCTTGACAACGATAAGGAGGAGAATGATATGATGATCATCGCCAGGCCGCGGGTAAAGAAACTGCATCTGGTGTATCACCCCCTGTACGCTCCGCAGGTGGTAAGACACCACCGGAGTCAGAGATTCGCCCCGCCTAGACTGCTCCTCTAGCGACTTTAGCGAGTCAAGTTCGTAGACCACGAAGCTCCTCTCTGCACAGCCTAGGGCCAGATAGCGCGAGCTAGGATCGACCGCCAGATGGAATCCAGGTTTGACGAGCTGCGATGCTGGACTGGCGAAGCTTGGATGCTCGAACTCCAACGCTCCATCTAATCCGGAACGGATGTAGAGGAAGACGGTGTCACCAGAGTCTAAGACTAACACAAGCATCTGAGGGGGAAGAACGGCAGATCTTGGTACTGTTTCGGCGGGGAAGCTGTCAGCAACATCCATCATCACATCGCTATCCTCGGCTTTGATGCGGAAGCCAAGAGCGCTCTCTTCCTCTTCAAGTTTCGTGACCTCCGGAATTGCACCAATAACACAGGCATTTCGAATCCTGGATCCAAAGTCACTTTTGCGAAGTATGTCCCGAAGTTGTCCGTCCTGTTGCAATTCGCGGATCTGAACAAAGTGGTCCTAAGGATGATGGTTAGCAAATCCCGCAAGCCTGATATTGGCCTGCGACATAATTCACTCACCCCGACAAATGCGACATCATTTCGGTGAGGTGATCTGAGCCGAACAGGCAGGATAAAGTGGACAAGCTCTGTCTCGACCACTGTGCGCGTGAGAAGACCGCAAGCAGGTGCCTTGTTCGATTTCGGCTTCTTTGTCAGTTTCGGGGCTAGCGACTTCAGCACGGTATTGATGCCAACCGTCTCTGTCACCCATTCGCCGTCCCTGAGGACGGTCGTCTGAACGCTCATGGTGTGTTAATCAGCTTGAGAGCTGCACTGTGATTTTGCTCATGTCCTCCTTTCCTTCCCGAGCAGACAGGTGCCGAGTAGAGGGCCACACAATGGGGGTGTGGCCTGGTACGAAGCAGGGAACTAGCGTCAAGGTGCCACGCGCATCAGTGTTTGCTCTTCTGAAGGCTGGATACCTTTGGATAGCCCAGCAGCGTTGTCCCCTCCAGGTAGGTCGACTTGACGGACAGAGTCGGCGTCTTAAATATGCTAAGTTGAGTGGAGATTGGGAAGCCGGATTGTCGACGATCAACATATCACCATCGGAATCAGATACATTCCTCAGTATGGCTATGAATCAGATGCTCTTAAAGGACGATGACTTCGCGGACTGCTGGCAAGAACGGCCTTTGTGGTGAAGAGCGGGTCGATATGGATATACGCGAAACGCTAGCGATGGAACCAACTTTAAGTCTAAATGTATCTCGGAATTCGCGGGCAGGGCTTGGCAGAAATGGGCTCAATAAGGATTAGGTGACATCCAAGTCTCTTTGTCGAGGAGATACTCGGAAATGCTGATGTAGAAGATTTGTTGCGGTGCCATCGATCTGCAGGTCAAAAGGAGGCTAACCTGAGGTCTTTTGATGTGATTAGGTTGAAAATGAGTCGGCGTGAATGGCCAGATGTGGTAGCATGTATGGAGCGGAGAATAGACGAGACATGGCAAGCACGTCTGGCCATGTCTTTCTTTTATTAAATGCAACGTGCGGCGCGAATTCTTAGGCAAGGAGTAACGTTCTTGCAACGCTCTCTTCTGTCTCTCAAGTTGTTGCGGCGTTACGAGGCATGACGAAAATCAGGGCAACTCGTACATTCTCAGCCGCCAGATGCGCTTAGGTGCTAATAAGGCCGGGACAGCTTCAGAATGCTCCCCTGGAGGCCAAATATCTTGCACGTTCTGCAGGCTTGTATGGTAAAAGCTTCAGCGGTTGGCGGGCGGAAGCGGGGAATTTCTGGTTGCAGGAATCTCGGTGAAGTATCAACCTGATTAACAGCGAGGACAGACGCGGGAGGGATGTCTGATGTTGGTGTTGCCTTGTAAGGGCCATCTCGCTTTGAGAGCCGAAGCCGTGCATTTCCGCGCACTAAAACACTTTGTCCCTTGACCGAGTCCACGGGCACGTTGGTCGAGCTGACGAAGGTCCGGGCCGCTCAAGCCAACTACTTCCCTGCAAAGGCAGTCAAATCAACCTTCTGCTACTGGGTCCGTGATTGCGATACCAGACAAAATGAGAGCCGGAATCCGTGGCCTATGACGCACATATGGTCCGATTCCTACGTCGTGTTCTTGAGTTTGACAGACACGGTGCGTCCGCAGCGGTAGGAAATCCCATTGTTTGGGAGCGGACCAACATGGACGAACTAGCATGGGTTATGGTTGGTACGTTCGATGCTTGCTGTCTTAGATTCGCGATGTCCATCGGACGCTCCGTACCTTGCCTAGCTGGAAAAGAAGGGAGATGGAACAGCTGCACGACACGACGGATCTGCACTGGCAACCAGGGGTCTCCTTGCCAGGACGATGGCCGATTCCGTGTCGAGTGCCTTGTAACGTCGAGAGATTTTCGTTCACAGCTGCCTAGGCCTTCAGTAGCACATACGCAGTACATATCCATGCATGCTGTCTATCACGGTACCCTGTTGGTCAGAAGCTTTCCAAGTTGTGCTAAGCTACATGATTGACAACTGGAATCGTAAAATCTGGCGACAAATTTTACCAACGGACCATCTTGCGTGCCAATTTGCCGCTTTGTTGTTCTTGTCACTTGAGCGTCTTGGAAGGATACCTTAAACTACCTCGTCGGCACAATCGCCACGTGGCTTCTCTTTGTCTGAAGACCTAACAGTCTAACAAACCTGCTCCCGGCCGGTTGGCATACCAGAACTCGCTTTCTCATGATTACGATAGCTTAGCAGGTTAAGCTACCTTGTGTTAAAGCTAGGGGAAGTAAGGGGGATCGATGTAAGAGCATACCTACCTTACGCTAGTGCAGATGGAATCGTTCTTTCTAAAGATCTCACTCCTTCCCAGTGCTGCGATTTGCAGGTTACAGTGGCTTTGCGCCCTGTGGCGCCCTAAGCACTCAGTACGCCACCAATCAAACCTGGTTACTGCTTGTGCTTCCAGCGCCAGATCGACATCCTGACCACGCGTGCATTTGGCGACGACCAACGGCTAAGCGCATGGTCCTACAAGCTTCATCCTGGCACTCTGCTCTCTTTCACGAGGCGAAACTGCAGCAATTGAGATTGCTACATCCCACCAAAGATAGGTGCAAACCGGTCAGAGCACTCCGGTCACCACGATTGGACGGCAGCACACCCTCATCCGTATCGAGGCTCTCGCTCGTTGTGGCGTTAATCAGATAGCTCCCGACGATACAGGTCCTTGTTGTACTGTCACCGGATCAGCTGCAGAGACGCACCACTTCTGCCTGAACAGCTGGCTCTCCTATCCCACTTGGCCGGGTGTCCGCACCATCATCGTGTTAGAAATCTGAGGCCCACCACGTTGGCGCAGTGTCCAATGCTCTAAGGGAGAAAGAAGAGCTGCTTCGGGGATCTGGCTCGTGACCGGGTCGGAAACTACCTCTCTGATGGATTCGAGCGTACCTGGTTCCGATGGTAATGCCCTGTCTTCGTTTTTGACGAGCGGGATAGACCAATCAGGCGACATATCGCAAGCCCCTGTATGGCAGTCGGGCAAAACTCAAGCCATCCATGAAGCCTGCAAGTGGAGGAATCTAGATGAACTTAGGGCCTTAGCTGAGACCAGAGGGGGATTCCTCTCCGACGAGCTTCGGCAGCAAACATGTATGGTAATCTTTGAGCCCCTTCTGCTGTAACGACCTAACACACGATGTAGGGCCAATACTACTGGGCTTAAACCCAGAAAGGCTGGACGAGGACATCAACGGCAGCTGGAAGGAGCTTCCCAGGCACCGGGACGAAGATCAAGTCCAGCTCGACGTCGAAAGATCCTTCGTCTACTACCCACAGGACAGGTCCGAATCTCATCTCTCGGCCAACAAGAACGCCCTCTCATCCCTCATCCTTGAGGTCCTCCGTACCTACCCCTATCTGTGCTACTTCCAAGGCTACCACGACATATGTCAGGTCCTCCTGCTCGTTCTTCCGGCCAAGTTGCGCGCCCGCGCCGTAGCCCGGCTCTCTATCCTGCGCATCCGCGACTTCATGCTCCCTCGTCTCGACCCAGCCATCGCCCAGCTGCGCCTGATTCCGGACATCCTCCGCGCCGCCGACCCCTCGCTCTGGCGGCACCTGCGCGGCACGGAGCCGTTCTTCGCTCTATCCGGGACGCTGACCATGTACGCGCACGACATCACTACTCTGGGCGAGATCAGCCGCCTCTTCGACGTGCTGCTCGCGCGCGAGCCGGTCTTTAGCGTGTACATGTTCGCAACCATCGTCGTCTCCCGGCGCGAGGAGCTCTTCGACACCCCCGAGGACGAGCCCGAGATGCTACACAGCATTCTGTCCAAGCTGCCGAAGCCGTTGGACTTGGACCGGCTGATTGCCGATGCTGTGGCGCTCATGGAGAGGTACCCGCCCGAGAAGCTGCCTGCCTGGCGGACGATCTCGGCCGCTAGTGTCCTCAAGACGGCAAGGGATATCGACGTCTGTGCTAAGCAGACTTTGGAGGAGGGCGAGGCGTTCTTCCAGCGCCAGGCGAGGGAGATTGTCTGGAATCGGAGGGTAATAGTGGCGAGGCACATATTATGGAAGTATCGTCGCCCTGTCAGCACGTTGGGATTGGCTGTGCTTGTCGGCGCTGTGGCGATGTTGTTGCGTAGGTCTCCCGGTCCGGTTGGATACTTGTCTGCCCTGCTGGCGAGGTGGATTCGGTAGCTACTACTATCTCCGTCAAGCACGGCCCTAAAAAGGGCACGGAGGTATGGGCGATCTGAAGGGAGCATCATTCGCTTCGGTCTGTATTTTATCATCTTGTAGTTATACATAGGCCATATTGGAAACAAAATCAAGTGGACAGGGGCACCAATGCCAACTTTGACCTGCATGTCAGGCTGTATGAACCACAAACTGAAACAAGGACAGCTCTTCCCTTCAAGCAGCCTCCTGAAAAGCAACCTTCAGTCGCTCGAAGTGATCCTGCTGCTCAACCGCTAGCTTGCCGCTCATATCGCTAATGATAGTCAACACAAGGCTATAGTTATTATATAAGAACCGCTCTCTCTTCCGCCTGTCGGTGCCAAAGCTGGCCTGGCTCCACCGCGTCAGAAACGCCTCCACCTCACTCCGCAAGCGGCCTAGACTCGAGACGACGGGCTCGTCGTCGCCTGCTTCTGCGCTCAGAGCGAGAATGCCCTGTAGCAGCTGGCCGAAGCGTTGTGTCACGACGTGGGGTGCGGCGCCGGGACCGGCCGTCTTTTTCGCCGCAGAGGAGCCGGAGGGTAGTGCGGCGGCCGCCGCACGCACGCTCTCGCAGTGCGCGTCCATGACTGCCTGGAGGCGGGGCCAGAGGAGCATCGCAGTGCCGTTGACGTACCCGTCCGCAGCGGGGATGCGGCGGCGCTGTAGTTCGAAGGCGAGGTGTGAGTTTAGTCTGACACAAAGGAGCAAGCCGAGTGCATCCATCGTGTCAGCAGTCAGTGCGCGGGTTAGGGTGTGGCCCAGCGCGAAGGTGGGCTCGAAAATGTAGTTGAAGTGCCGGTGTATGGTCGCCATGCTGAGGGTTGGAGAGAAGAACGTAGCGAGGAAGGTATATTCTGCGCTCGCATTGTCGACCAGGGCAAGATTAAAGTTGCGAAAGGGAACTTCGAGATAGTGCGGCGAGTGATCTTCTTCTGCTAGATAGGAAGAGATAGCCATCTGGTTGTTGGTCTTGAGGTGATCGGCACGGCGGCCGAGATTGAAGGCATCGTGAGGCTGGCCAGAGTGCTTTGTGCCGGAGGATATGACGGTGGTCTTGCGAGAGTGGTCTTCATGGCCTAGAAGATCGGTCTTGTCCAGGTGGTGGAGCTTCAGCTTGGCTAAGGACTTCTCGTAGCGGGTGAACTGGCTGAGGTAGTACCACCTCATGGTGTTCATGTACGCCTGGCATATCTCTTCGGCGAGGGTTGAATGGTGCTTGTGGAGGAAAGAATACAGATCTTTAAACCTGACGAAGTTCTGTTGCTGGATGATCTGAGCGTTGATGTTAGGCGACCTCAATGCCTTGATCTGGGACACGAGGAAGTCCCGGATTCGCTCAACGGCCTATCTCTCGGGTCAGTATATGATATCGAGTGCTTTGTTAGGGCACATAAGACGGACCTTCAAGGTTAACTTCTCCAGCAAGGGGCCAAGATCACCCATGGCACGGCTTTCTGATTGACTGGCGTTCTTTTTGTGGGCAGCAGCTCTCCTGTCCAAGTCGGAAAGCAGTTTGACCCATGTCTCGTCGATTGTGCCCTCGGATATTCGGGAAACGACGTCGGGCGAGACACTCAGTTCCTCGACAACGGGTGCTAAGCCCTTCTCAACCGCTTTCCGATTTTCTAGCCTGACAGTCAGAGCCGAGGACCTGGCTTGTAGAGATTCTATGTCGGCTGACACAGCAGCAAGATCATCGCGGAAACTGGTGAGATTCATCTCTACCGAATTCAATATGTCATCGCAGGCTCGTATGGACTTGTGAAGATCTTCGAATTTGGCTTTATCACGCTCATCTAGACAGCAGCAACTCGTAAGCTCACTAGACAAGGCAAGAAGGATACTTGGGACAGATGCAAGGACATACATTCTTCCACTGTCTGCGTTCTATATACATTTCCAACGTCTAACACGGCCTCGCCTTGAGCCATATCGCGTAGACTCAGACCGGCAAAATCGAAGGCGAAGTTTAGGTCGTCTTCTGTGATAGTGGCTTTGTGCGGCTCCTCTGGGGTGGTACCGTTTGCCCTGGTTCCCAGAAGTGTTTCCAGCACCTCTTCTGGTTCTGGTCCCTCGATAACCGTCGTCGACTGTTTCAGATTCGAGCCATTGGGTCGGCGTGACGACGCCAGAAAGGAGTTGGTCGAGTCATTGGATATCAAAGAAAGAGACGAGTCTCTGGGTGTGACACTTGGCCTCACAGCGGATGCCTGCGAGGTCAGATACGGTCCTGGCCCACGACTACTTGACGTACGACGCGGTAGAGGCGATATCGGGCGGCTGTTAGATTGGGGAGTCGCATTGCCGGATTGATGGCCGGCGAGGCGATCGAGCCACATGGCGGACGAGAGAGAAGGAAACGCTTCCAAGTGTCACGTCACCTCGGCGAGTGGTAATGCATAATTCAGCAGGGGATTGGTCGGGTTGTTTCGACCAAGAGCTCTGTTGTATGTCCCTTGTATGCAGTCGAGAAACAGAGGCAGACAGAAGGTCCTGTGTGTCTGTCGGGTTGAAGTGCTTTGTTTGCTACCTGGTCTTCTTTGGAGCGGACAGCTATCATCTAAGGCAGGAGCTGACTCTAGGTAGGCGAGGCTGAGCAAGCTAGATCGTCTTCCGCGTGTTTTATTGGTCAATCTTAAGCCACACGGCATTGCTCCCGAGCCTTGTTTAAGGTGATTTCCACACATGGTCTAGGCGATTTCGGGACATAGCGGGGGCAAGGAGGGGGCATGGCCATCGAAGCGGTACTACCAGTAGATTGTATTCACGCATAACGGCAATAGGTACCGTGCAGTCCACCGGTTCATTCATACCATAGTGGTTACCTCTACAGCATTGCATTGCTTGCCGTTGTAGTAGGCGCTTTCCAATGAAAAAAGTTATATATTCGCACCCGGGCTAGCAGTTATCAATTGAGGCGTTTAGGGAAGCTAAGAACCCTGAGAAAGAGCTTCACATGCTTATGGCCGCGGAGTATGCAGCGATAACTGTACAGACATGTACCTGCAGTTGTGCCCAGGCGACGGTCATCTCGAGTTCACCTCGTTGGGATACCGCATGCTCTTCATCTACCTCAGCGATGATTCTTGAGTGGGGTGGGGGGACCACAAAGGAGGCGAGAAGAGCGAATCAAGCCCACAAGCCGCTTGTAAAATCTTGAATCGCCGGTTACCTTAGTACTTACTGGGCCAGAACTCCCCTGAGAACTCTAAGCTGCAGGTGCCGCTAATTCTGTTTTACCGCACTGAAAAGTGTCAGCTACCTTAGGTGAGGGTCCAGTTGCCATCGATCGCTCGCTTCTCCCCCTCCTTCCCGCTGGCGTTGCTTAGATAAAATCACCTCCCCACCACAACTTTTTCTTTTCAACCACTTTCCTCTTTGCCCTTCTCCAGTCCAACGACATCCCCTCGCCAGTCTTCACAACGGGTCCTACCGCCATTTCGCTTCTCTCCCCTCCTTTCACTCGACGAAGTATTCTTTGCCAACCTCTTCAAAATGGCCGACGATTCTCAGGTATGTCGAAAACGCTTGCCTGCATTCCGGGCTTGGTGCTTGTGTGCGCCTTGGCTTGGGCAAAAATATCACCCCGCATTGCGCGCACGCCCCACGAGACCGTTCAAGATGATAGAACACATCCCGATGATCGCCAAAAACTGCGACAGAGGCGCACTGAAAGCTTATCCATTGCCTCGGGCTCACTCTTCTCAACTACAGATGTAGCGCCAACAAGTTCCTTTTCAGTCTGGCTAACCGGAGGTCTTCTTTCTGTAGCATGATCACACCTTCGAGTCGGTTGACGCCGGCGCGTCGACCACTTTCCCCATGCAGTGCTCGGCTCTCCGCAAGAACGGCTTCGTCGTGATTAAGGGCCGCCCCTGCAAGATCGTCGACATGTCGACCTCGAAGACTGGCAAGCACGGTCACGCCAAGGTCCATCTCGTCGCCATCGACATCTTCACCGGCAAGAAGCTCGAGGATCTTTGCCCGTCCACCCACAACATGGACGTCCCCAACGTCACTCGCCGTGAATACCAGCTGGTAAGTGCCTTACCTTCCAGGTCATCGCTGTGTGCATGTTTGTTAACCTTGGACCAGATTGACATCTCTGACGATGGCTTCCTCTCCCTGATGACCGACGATGGTGTCACCAAGGACGATGTCAAGCTTCCCGACGGTGAGATTGGCGAGAAGATCACCAAGCTGTTCAAGGTCGAGGAGAAGGATACCAGTGAGTCCTACCATCGGCTGCGCAAGCGCACTACTGAAATATACCGTTCACGTTGCTGATTGCCTGTTCCAGACGTTGTTATTCTCACTGCTATGGGTGAGGAGGCTGCCGTTGAGGCCAAGGAGGCTCCCCGCCAGTAAATGTAGCCTCAGCATAACGCTGTTGTTGCATTGGTTTGGCGGTTCGTGAGCGATGGGGGAATTTGCCATGATCACAAGAAGTGGTCTTGGCACTATACGGAGCCATCTTGTCACGAAATCTTGGACCTGACAATATCTGGTCGAAGTCCCCCTCCACGGTCCGCTTTCTGAAGGCTATCTGGACACTGTTTCTGCTGCTGGTATAGGACTCGGGTTTCCCGACATGTCGCAATGAAAGTCAAACGCCTCTGTTTTCTTTTCTTCCTATCTCCTCTGCGAACGTTAGTACCCCATCATGGAAAAGGGATAGTGCCGGGAGATGCAAAATGGGCGGCGAGAAAGTGGCGACAGCTTCTGTCCTATAGAATTCAAGAGATTTTTTCTCTACCTAAAAGCCCATTGGTGCAATAGTAAATCGGGTCTCGAGCAGGTACACGATCCGCACGCAACCTGAGCTTGCTGTGCACTATGTGTGTAGTAGACACCCAGTGCCTTTACATGTTTGACTAAATACCGTGTTACTGATTGTGAGGTTCTAATCGTATCTAGCTAAAATCGGTTCTTGTGTACTGTGGTCGCGTGCATAAAGAAAACCCCCTAGTCAAGTACCTGTGGGGCATAATGCTCGACGCGTTTTGACCAATCAGCTGGGATTTATCTTGCCTCTCCATTTGCGAAAGCCATCCTGCGAGCCTGCC
>SMOB01000271.1:0-66621 GCA_007388105.1 Coniochaeta prunicola | reverse complement strand
CCCCCCCCCAGCGCGCCTGTAGTTACCTGGGCGCGCTGCGCAAAAAAGCAGCTTGCAGTTTCACTCCTCCATGGTAATCCCCGCCTTCCGAACTTCACCGCCTGTTAGGCGGACATCATCCTACAACAGCCGAATTACCGACACTTACAATTAGGTAAACTGCCCAAACTCAGAACTCTGAAATGGAACCAAGAGAGGGTGTGTCTACTAGAGCAAGGGGTAGACCATGGCCTCGCGCGGGTTTCAGAGGAGGCGTTTCGACCAGAGCAAATTTCAGGGCCAGAGGGGGATTCTCCGCAAGGGGAGAGTCTACTGCGAGAGGAGTCGCCAGCGCGCGAGGTAGACCATTCCGTCCGGGCCGAAGAGGCCGTATCTCTGGTGCATTGCCATTCCCGATCATCGACGGCGCTGAAGAATGGGTGGAGAATGTCAACTATTATCGTGACGGCGGCTACTATCCCGTTCATCTCTATGATTCCTTGAATGACGGACAATACCGCGTCGTCCATAAGTTAGGCTATGGAGGGTATTCGACGGCTTGGCTCTGTCGGGACACGACGGCCGAGTCGCCTAGATATGTTGCGGTGAAGATCATCAAGGCTGGTCAGTCAGGGAAAGATTGCAATGAACTGATTATAAGCGATGCGCTGAAGGCGCGGGGCATCGAGAATGATCCTTGGGGAGAGCACATATGGCTGCCGTTGGGGCAGTTCAACCTTGAAGGGCCGTACGGAACACACCTATGCCTGGTATACCCAGTGCTGGGCCCTCCTGTCAATTTCGCATTCGACACATACCATGACCAGGAGGATGACGAGCAGTCCGAGGATGATGAAGACGAAGGGGCAGACGAAGACGAAGACGAAGATGAGGACGAGGACGAGGACGGAGATGAAGACGAGAACGGCATCAAGGAAATCTTGCTTGGCATCTGTCGGCAAACTGTCCAAGCCGTAAGTGCTTTGCATAGGTTAGGGGTCGTTCATGGAGGCAAGTCATCCCACGCTTGCCGCTCCGCCTAAGTATGAGTCGCTCACAATCACTAGATTTACGGCCTGCGAATGTACTTCTATCTCTGCGATCCCTGGATGGTCTGGACGAAAACGAGGTTCTTGACTTGCTCGGGGAGCCGTACCAGGCTACTATTCATCTGACAACGGGGGACGGTCCAAACGCACCTATCAATCCGAAGTTCGCATTTCTGCCCAAGTATCTGGTTTAACCGGTCGACTGGAAATACGTAGACACCTGCCATATCCTGCCAAAGGTTCGCGTCACAGATTTTGGTCAGTCCTTCTTGACAAACTACACGCCACCACCGACACAGTTCGGTATTCCAGCGGACTATCGAGCCCCAGAGCTCACCTTTGAGATCTCCAGCAGCGTAGCCATGGACCTCTGGGCCCTAGGTTGTACGCTCTTCGAAACTCGGACTGGCGAGTGCTTATTCCACGTATTTCCAGCGTTGTTGGGAGGCACCAACGAACCGGAGTACATGATTGAACTCGCGAAAGTCCTCGGAAAACCACCAGATCCTTGGTGGTCTCTATAGCCCGGACGAGAGCGTAGCGTGATTGATGGAATGGATGACCCGACTGGCAGCGAAGTGAAGTTCAAGTTTTGGGGACTTGATACACGGTGGCGTCAAAGAGCTCGCTCAATTCGAGAGTGCATTGCGTTTGGCCACAAATGTTCAACCCATGGCGGTCAAACACCATGTCCAAGGACACTACACAAGATTGTGTCCCACAACGAAACAGGAGCTATGGCAGACGTGATTGAGAGATTAGTGAGGTACAACCCAGGAGAGCGCATCGCTGCTCAAGATGTACTTGACCATAAATGGTTGACTATATCACAAATCAAGCCCTGAGTCTTGATCGACCTGTAGGATATCAGTAGGATATTAGGAGGAGATAAGCACACTGCTATGTTCCTGGGTCAAAGGAGCCGGAATAGGAGCCGGTACTTATACCTTTCCGCTTGGGGTTTTCTACATACAAATGCATCGAAGTCTGCGTCGGCGATCGCATGTGCGTATCGGATATGCCTTTATACTTAGCAGATTGACCTTTGCTACTTTACATCGTATGGCACCATCATGCTTGGCAATGCCTCTGTATAGAAAGTTCACCTGGGGTTTAAAGGGGGAAGAGGATTTCTTTAGTGTAAGTCAAATATAGAATGCATTGTACGAGGCCAGCAGTGTCAAAAGTAGCCATTTCTGGCTGTCGTGTAGAGATTTCACTGCACAGGAACCTCAAATATCAGGGAAGTGACTATGATAAGTAGAAAATGGTGTGAACATTACGATAATGGGTATTAATAATGGGTATTAATAATGGGCATTAATCTACGAAAGTTTCCCCCTGACACGAAGTAGGTATAAGCATCAATCTATCCTGCTTACTGTGGGAGGAAAAGGATCGAACCCCTGAAAATGAGGCTATCGCCAACCCCTGTATCCTGAAAACTTCGAGATCCTTCCGCNCAAGACCTGGTACAGGGGCTCTGAAACTGCAAACCCCTGCAGATATCTGCAGCCCTCTGTGTATATAGAGACCCTCGAGTCCCTCAAGATACACGTTTAGGAGGGCTGAACCAGTCAATCAAGAAACTGTTTTCCACACTTACCCCTATATCTAGGCTGACGCAGAGCCAATGCGGTGCAACTGCTTACTATACCACGACTGTATTTGCAAGTTAGCCAGGCTCATCAAACAAAAGGTGATCACAAATGACTTACACTCTCAACACCAGCGCCGACGGCCCGTCCACCGAACTTCTTCACGATCCACGGCGCGTCGATCTTCCTGACATAGAGCTTAGCGTCCTCGTCCTTGATCTCCTTGTTGAAGATAGTGTTGTTAGGCAGAGCCGGGTTCAGCACTGCCGGCCGCCCGACACCGATCATGTCGCAGGCGCCTTCCTCGAGCGCGGCCTCCATGCCGCGCCGGGTGCGGAACCCGCCCGTGACAATGAGCGGGATGTCGTGGAACTTCTCCCTGATGGCGCGGGCGAACTCGAGGAAGAAGGCCTCGCGCGTGCTCGTGCTTGTGGGCTTCTCCAGCGCTACTGCTTCCGCGGTGCCGAGGAACATCTGAGGAAATTGTCAGTAAAACTTGCTTTCCACACTCCTGTCTGATGATGGTCTTAAGGGCAGGGGGGAAATAGAACTCACCGAAGGATTCTCATAGGTACCACCACTAATCTCCAGAAAATCCACACCCGCCTTCCTGATCTCCTCAAGCTGCTCCATACAAGCCGCCAGCGCCTCCTTCCTCTGGTGATCGACCGAGTTCAACTTAATCCCGACGCAGAACCCCTCGGGCGTAACCTCCCTCACCGCCCGGATAATCTCCACCACGATCCGCGCCTGATTCACCGGCGACCCGCCGTACTCGTCCGTCCGCCTGTTACTCTCCTCCGACAAGAACTGCGCGAGCAGATACCCGTGTGCGGCGTGGAGCTCCACGCCCGCAAAGCCCGCCTTGGCAGCGAGCCTCGCCGCGTCCGCGAACTGCCTCACCGTCTCGCGGATCTCCGCCACCGTCATCTCCCTCGGCGTGCCGAAGACCAACCTACTGGTAACGGCCTGCAGGACGCCGTTGCCCAGCCGCAGCGGGACCGCGCTGGGCGCCACGTTCTTGTCGAAGATGCCGCGCGTGCCCGCGCCGTACGGCGACTGCCGACCGGGGTGGTTGATCTGCATGACGGCGGGGGTGCCGTTGGCGCTGCAGGCCTTGGCCCAGGCGGTCCAGCTCTCGAGGATTTTCTCCTCTGAGACTTTGTCGCTGACGGCCGTGTCGGCCGGTCCGCCGAGGAAGGTGGTGTTGACCTGCACGTTGCCGGTGAGGAGCATGCCCCAGCCACCCTCTGCCCAGGTGCGGTAGACGCGGGTGAAGGCCTCGTCTGGGAGGTAGTTGTTATCCTTGTCGGCCATCTGCTCCGTCATGGCGGCTTTGACGAGCCGATTGGGGAGCGTGAGGCCGCATGGCAGTGTGATTGGCTTAGCCAGCTTGAGGTCGGCTACTGCCATAGTGTTTGTGGTTTTTTTTTTTGTTAGTAGCGGAGGTAGTTATCGCGCTTAATTGATACCAAGATTGGACTAGACACGAAAGTGATTGAGTGGAGGAGCGGAGAGTGAAGTGTTGAATCAGTGAGTGAAACAGTATTGTATGGACAAATATTCTAGACAACACATATATCCCGACTTCACCTGCACTTCATCGCCATCTGTCCCTTTTGTATCTTTGGCCCCCAAAGCCTTGATTAGCAATCCAAAGCAAGGCGAAGAAGTCTCTGACCGTGTTTCCAATCTTTCCAGCGGATTTCTGGAACGGGCAGAAAACCCTGAGGTAGGCCCGGTCTGCCTCGGCATCTCCTTTCGATCCCATATTAAGGGCCCCACTAATGCAAACCCGCGGCGTTGTGTGTGCTGGTGCGTTCCACAGTACCTGTACCTCGATCAGATAGTGACGTCGACCATTCCAGAACCCAGCCAGGTTGAACCACGCAATGATACAAGTTTCTGATAATTGTGTTTGGTGTCGCTACGCCAAAATCAAGGTCTCATGAGTATAGCTCTCACATCTGCTTGAACATAGACATACTGCATAGAATTTCTTAGCTGCGGGCTCTCAAGATTGAGTGCTGACAGGATTTAAGGTGAGGTATCCGGGCGATTGATTTTGCAGGGGTACCAGTACCGACTCGTGCACACGTGGGAACGGGAGAACTACCTGCCCGCTGCCGCTGGCCCCACAGAAACGGAGAGAAGCCTTAGACGGATTATGGTCACCACCGTTACACAGCATCACAGGCTTTACCATTCTCCTAATCTGGGCAATGCTGGATGAATTGGTGGGCCGATGTCCTTTTGGCATCATTACACGTATGTATAGCCTCAAGTTTACAGTACACTCCTTTTGTAAATACTGTTGGTGTACGTAGGTACCTGGTCACAATCCAGAACGCCGCCTATTGTCCAGGCCTTCCCTAGACCCCTGCGAAACGAACCCAGTCCGCTATCCAGACAAGCATTGCTCTAGCCCAAGTCTATGTATCCTTCAAGTCCCCTTCTCTACCTTAGACAAAGCTGTTCAAGATCGTAATAGTCGTAGAATACACCATGCACACCGTCCCCACAACCATCATCGTGACGTCCCCAATCTTAGCCGCCCTCGTCTCCGCGATGCCGCGGTAGTGCAGAAACGCCGGATACAGATACACCAGCGGGATGCACGCCACCGACCCGATCAGCGCCACGAACCGGTCCAGGTTCCCCGACCCCGCGATCGAGATGCCCACGCACAGCGCCACCAGCGCCGTCCGGAACGCGTTCTTCTTCCACTTGGTCAGCGCGTCCCGCTTGCCCGAGTGGTGCCCGAACACCTTTGCCTCGATGATGCGCATCGCGGGGAACAGCTGCACCGGGTTGCCTATCAGCACCGCCAGCGCGTACATGAACTGCACCGCGTTGACCAGCTTGCTATCTTGCGGGAAGTTGTTGATCACCTCGATCTGCGTCTCGGACCCGAAGGTGGCGTAGCACAGCGCGCCCACCGAGGTGAAGATGACGGTGATGATGACCATGACCACGGCGAGCAGCGGCTCGAAGTGGTGGGGCTTCTTCATGGATGACTGGATGGGGAGGATCAGGCCGATGCCCTCGAAGGTGAAGATGGAAGCGCCGAGGGTGAGGGTGTAACCCTTCGGGTTGAACAGCTCGACAGATTTGTGGATTCCATTGGTGGCGAGCGCAGAGATGTCGTACTGGTAGATGTAGGTGATGCCGATCAGGATGAAGACGTCGGCCAGTAGCGCTGCAGGTCCGAGCTTCGAGATGTTGCGAATGAATGACAGCGGCACGATGAGCGCCGCTTGGATGGCAATCAAGACCTTGATTCCCGGGACCGTGCCATCGCTGGAGACCGCCTGGAAGAAAGAATACCAGTTGTCCGCAACGAAGACCAAGCCGGCGCACACGAAGCCAAGCTGTGACAGCGCAATCGACCCGAGGATAATGGCTCGCATCTTCGGACCGACGATCTCTCTGCCCAGATCGCCGTAGCTACCGCCATATCTCGCCCGGCACTGAAGAAGGAGATGGAAGGCTATCATCGACACGACAGCCACGAAGAGCATGGTGGCAGACGAGAAGAGAATGCCGCCGTTCTTGAAGGCCTTGGGCAGGAACATGATACCCGTGCCGACAAATGCCTTGAGCGTAGTGAAGAAAGTCTTGGCAGTTCCCGCGTCGCCTTTCTTCGCCGCCCTTGACGGTTTCCTCCGGCCAAGGAGCGGCCGTCTTTCGGCCGGTATGGCAGCCGCTTCTGCCTCCTCTTCCTCCTCGTCCTCGATAGCCTCGTCGGACGACTCCGCCAGATCTTCTCCGGCGAACGAGCCATAGAGATCAAGGAATTCCACAAAATCTCTGGTGACAGGTATGTTGGCGCTGCTCAACCGGCGATACTTTGACATGACGTATTGACGCCGAAACCCCTGTGGCTGCTGCAACGCATCAATGGGCGGCACATTTCCAAGCTCATCACTATCCCGTGGTGCGGGGTGCGAAAATGTCTTTGACCGCTGGAGTCCTTGAGGTCCTGCACTAATCTTGAAGAGATCACGATGGATGTCTCCTCCCTGCAGTTTCAAGGACGACTCCTCTTCCGATCCGGGCAGGGTAGCCGAAGACTGAGACGCCGGTGTGCCGGAATTGGACGGCTCGCCAAGGCCGTCGAAACCCAAGCCATATCCCGGCGGCAGATGCTCCGCAATCACATCCCGTTGGCGGCTGGTTCCTGAGGCTGGAGATCCTGACATTTTGGCATGGTTTATCCACTAAAGTATAAAGTTGAGACAAGTTGACAACCTTGAATTGAGGTGGAAAGAGATTTTGTACGACGTCTTACGTACATGAATCCGTTCCGGCCGGTCAGATGACTCTGTGGGGAATGGAACCTTCCCCAGATTCCAGAACGACGCTAGACGTCATTGCTTTCGGTACGTACCCGGCCACCCCTTTTCCAACTTCACTTGCACTGTACCTTCAAGTAAACAAATCAGATAGGCTTATGACAGAGTTGAATTGACCAAGGCATGATTGAGTAATTATCTGTATTCGTACTTCTGAATCGTAGAAACCCATTTCTCAATACATAGCGGTTAGAAGCTACCTAAACCAAGCTAACGAACAGATTTGGACTGGTACAGAGCCAGAAAGCACACCTCGGATGAGGGCAACATGCCGTCCGAAGACTGGATAGCCCACATGAGGCTGCAAAATACAATGCAAACAGGAATAGCAAAAGTACTCCGGTCCCCTCATCAAGCATAGGGATCCAAGCAGCACTTCCCTGCTGAGCCAGCAGCAGCACCACTACTCGTCGCAAACAACAACATGCAACGCACAATCCAGGAAGAGCCTGTTCTGTACTCGCGCAGCAACACCAGGCCTGACCACAAACAGTCCACCAGGTCCGATGGTAAACGTCAGATCGTCCTCCATCTTTACTTGTGCCTGGCCAGTGATGACGATGCATACTCGCTGTTTGTCAGCGTCCGGCTCCGAGTGTAGGTGCACGATAGCCCCTGGTGTCGGCGTCCTGATACGCACTGACACGCTTTCAGTGACTCGTGCCGCTTGAGATGACGATAGATAAGCCCGCGAGAAGGCGACGTTCTGCGACCCTTCTGCGACCCTTCTGCACCTACGGCGCGTACACTACCTGGCGCCATTTCCCATTCCTGCATGGTCAGAACTGCCGACGGCGCCATATTGTCCGTGACGATCGAATTTCGAGCTCCGGCTAGAGATTCACCTGCTGTTCTCGCATTTTTGGGTCTGGCACCATCGTCCAAGAAGACGTCGCCATCATCTCCAGGTTCTTTTCGTCGCATACCCATACTTGCCCGGCGTGGTCCTCCTCTTCGAGGCCCGGTACCGGAAAGAGCGGAGCTTCGGGACACATTAGCTCCAGACTTTGGAGTCCTCAGACCTCGCGATTCCCGAATTGATCGGGCGGTAGTCTTCTTTAAGGCTGATTTGCCTTTTTGATTGTTCTGGGGGACGTTCTGCTTCCGGCTAGGTGTACACGGTGTGCATCCAGTTGCCGCTATCCTGGAACGACTCCAGTTCTTAATGCTGCAGGTAACTGCACAGGATCCTTCATAGACACAATTGGCGCATTGCCAACGCGAATGGAGTGTCTCAGCACTGACTGCAGAAGACATCACAACGCAGCCAGCATATGGGCCGAGTCCGCGGCGGCACCCACTGCATGATTTCATCGCTTCCTCGCCAGTGACCTGTATGATCAGTGACAAGATATGTCTGTCGTCTCGGTCAACAAACCCCCCGATAAATTCAGGCTTCCATTTCAGATCTCTTGCGCGCGGGAGGCGAAGCAGCTCCTTCACAACATCGTCTTCCGGCACATGGGATGTATGATCAAGAAACTGCTGGATGTACTCCCACACCGAGTCCATCACATTGGGGGTATTCGACCTCGAACGCGATACAGTTGTACGTGCCTCTCCCGTGGATCCTCTTTGCTGTCGAGGCGTTGCAACGGGCGATGATGGCATACTGTCAAAAACGCTAATCCATTCTGGGTTGCCCGACACCACATTCCTCCCAGGCCCGTAATAGGGCTGCTGAGGAGGTAGCATCTGAGGTTCGTCCGGATTCAAAGCATTGGACGAGATGACTGTCGGGGCAATATCTTTAAACAGGCTAGCGCGAAGATCACCCCGACCGGGCGTCTTCCTCTGGGCGGCTACAATAGATAAAGTGCCATCGCCGTTGTCATTGAGTTGGCAGCCTCTGTGGGTTTTCTAGATCAATTGTCAGAATTTACTCCTCGCATGAGAGACGGAGCTTTAATACTAACTGCAAAGTGTCCTCCGAGATTTTGCAGGGATATGAACAAACGCCGACAGGAGCGTACAGGACAGATCCATGGACGCTCTGGAATCGAGTCATCCAATTTGTACTTGGCCGGAATCAGGGCGCCATAAGTTTTGATCAAAGTGCCAGAATCACCTACACTGTGTTAGTGAATTCAAAAAGCGAGCCAGACGACTTACAGCGCCACAAGGTGTAGCTATGTCCACCAGGTGTTACCATTGACGATGAACTGACAGGAGCGATCGGTGATACCGAATCCTTACGTCGCTCAGAAATCCTTCGTCGCGTAGAGGGAGGCGGACCGTCATTGACTCGAGTGGGATCACTTCTAGAAACCGGGCTGTTGCTGACGGATCTACCTCGCTTTGACGGTGCGTTGTCCTGAAATCCACGATGCAATCTGGGTCGACCGCGCGAGGACTTATCAAGGGACAAGCGGCGAGCGGACACGACAATAGGCGGCTTCCGAATAGTTCCACCACGTTTCTCGCCATATTTGCTGATCTCAGCAAAAGTGCCGTCCAAGTTGTCGTTCAGACATCGGGCCCTATGGGCGGTCTACTCATCAGTTAGTACCGACTTTATTCATCCATATAGGGTCACCTCACGCTGAAGTGGCTTCCTAGGCCAGCAAGCGACCGAAAAGCTGCACGGCGGCACGAGTGTACTGGACAAATCCAAGGTAAACATCTGTTGTTCGACTTCTGATACCCATCTGGTAAAAGTGCGCCAAATGTAGATGTGAGCTTGCCAGAATCTTTCTCAAGTTAGTAATTAGATGTCTACTCTATTGAAACCGGCTAGAAACCCACCGTTCCAAAGTCGGTAGGGACGACCTGAAGGCGTATTCTCAAGTCGACGATGATCGGAGATCATGGGCGGAGTTTCAGGTCTCTGTGTTGCCTCAGTCACTCCTGATAACCCACTTTCGGAGCTAGTATCGCTCAGACTGTTACTGTCCACATCACTTAGAGGATCAATTGCCCCTTCCGGGGCACCACCGAGCTGGTAGTTGGACAACGTCGAAGCACGATGCTTCGCGGTGCTTGTTTGATGGGTACGACGAGCCTGAGTTCCTTCGGGTAATGCCACTAGAGCATTGTGGACTCGCCTATCAATTGGCGCCTTGAGGATAGCTGCATTATGCGATGTCGTGGCAGAGGAACTTTCTGAATCAGAAGACGAAGAGCCCGGGTCGAGCTGGGAGGGTTGAGGAATCCGTGGATGGTCCGTCTTCAAAGTTTCCTGTGAAGAGTCCCAGAAGGAAGGGGCTCTCTTCAAGTAGGATGGTGTTAAATTATCATGTCTCGGCATTGACGTAGCGCCTTTATGCCGGGTTTGTTCTGGCTCATTTCCCCAGGTATCCAAATTTGGATACACACCAGCGATTCGGCGAGATGTATCAGAAGCCTTGCTCGATGGTGAGGGCTTCGACCCATGAGAGCCGGTGACATTCCGCTGATAAGAAGTCCATTGGACTCCAGTTCTCCTTGGAGAGAACATTCTGCCGCAGGGGACACGCTCAGAGAGAGTGCAGATTAGGAAAGGCCGTACTTAGCAATGGCAGGAGCTACCTCTCAGGTCTCTGGGGTTTTCGGGGAAAGAGGGTTTGCTAAGCTTCGAGGTCGCGACTGCCAGTTTCAAAAACCGAATGGATGGAAGTTGCCTCTGAAGCTCGAAAAGTTTTATCTCCTGACGTTTCTATCTAGGCCAAGGGTCTTGCGGAAGGAGAGACCGAGATAAAAACAAGAGGTGATACCTTAGTGAGGAATTGTAGAAGTCAACCTGACAACGATCGGATTGCGCGTTGCCGTTGAAGCTTCAACAGAACTTTGCAAGAAATGAGAAGTCGTAAGGTTCAGGTCTGAATGAAATACAGAGAGGAAGATTGTAGACTGGTCGTGAAAGGCAAGAGAAACGCCGATGCTAGACTGGCAGCAAGGACCTACCTTACCTTTCCGTTGATGTTCTCAGCCCGAGCACATCGATATGAGACTTTCAGGCAGGCACGCCTGGAACAGCTCGGCTGCATCAAGATATCGCGGGTATGTCGTACTCCCGAGGGCCTTCGGTACAATACAGCACAACGACTGAGTTGCCGTTGAGGCCAAGCTCATCGCCTTTATCACGAACCGCCCTCCGCAGCGCCGCCAGTGTCGCGGCGCCACAAGGACCGGCATCCACACCCAGTGCCTTCAGGTCCTGAACAGCCTGATGAGCTTCGACGTCCGTCACGATAACACTGGCGTCGACACCATCCTTGAGAATGGGCCAGGCCGTCGTCGATACGGTACCGCAGTTCATCCCGCACATGATCGTGTCTTCTGTCGGGATAGATGTCATGGCACCAGATTCTAGCGATGTCTTTAGCGATGCCGCGGTGGTGGGCTCGACGGTGATGACTTTGGCGGGGCCGCTCGTTCGTCTCGAGTCCTTGAAGTGCTGTGTGACCGCCTGAGCAATCGAGCCGACGCCGACAGGCACGAAGGCGTGTGTAACGGAGCTTCTTCCTGTCTGCTCAAGGACTTGCTCGTCGGACTCGTTCAGCATCGTGCTATAGCCTTCGACAACCCACTGCGAGACATCGTCAGTGGATATAGAGCTTGGAGGTCAAGCTGGAATACTAGAGGAAGGAACGCTCAGACCTGTGGGATTACTTCATATCCCTCCCAGCCGAAGTCCATAACGAGGAGAAACCCTTCTTTCTCGGCCTCCTGTTTGGCTGCAGCCACGCCGTCGTCATAGTTGCCGTTGATGACGAGGACTTCTGCTCCTTCACTCCTGATTCTCGCCTGTGTGGTGACTGGCATGAAGGATGGCACGAATATCTGGGCTGGTATGCCCAAGTACTTTGCCATGCGAGCGACTGCTCGTCCCCAATTGCCCTCGGTACATGTGACCAGATTTAGCCCAGCGGACCTAGCCTCTGCCCCTATCAGTTCCAGCGAGGGCCCATGATCAGCTACCGGAATATCAAGTTTGTCAGCAACGGCCCGATGGACACCATAGGATGCGCCTAATATCTTGAAGGACGGTAGGCCAAACCGGCCAGACTCGTCCTTCAACAGCACGCGGCCCAACCCCAGTTCTGCAGCTAGAGCTGGCAGGGAATGCAGCGGTGTTGTTCCATAATCGGGGAGAGTGCGATGCAAGTCGAGCACCGCCGTTGACGACGCTGTCCCAGACTGGTCATGACTGCTCCATTTCCAGGTGCTCGCGGTTGGGTTCAATCGCATGAGGTCAGACATTGCCACTATCAAAGGGTCAGACACGAACAATGCCAGGACCGGCTTCAATTGCAGACACAGGCGCGTATCTCACTGCTGTCTCACCTAAGTGTACCTGGTAGTCACGCCTGTGGAAGCTTAATATCCACTGACACCCAGGATCCAGGTTGTTTGTTGGCCTAAGAGCACCAGAAATCGAAAAGCGGGCCGGCACTGCCAGTGCTCGATTGATATGCACTAAGTCTACTGTGGTAATTTTCCCCTCCTACCACAGCGAGCTATTCCTACTACCGGTACCTTATTCCAATGCAAATCGCGCAAAGCCCAGCGTCCTCGGAGCTCCAAGGAAGCTCTTTTTTTGACATAATTTACATTACCTAGGTACTCAACTCAATAATCGTCGTGCAGAGGCCGGCTCCTTTCCACGATCATTACACTGCAGAAAACTTGCTCATTTACACCCTTCATCTAACCCTGGTTTTGATCAGCCGCGTCAACTCCACCCTTTGGGATGTCAAGAACGAGTTACGACACTGCCCCCCTGTCTGCCGTCTGACTCACCCGCCGTTGGGGAAAGGCTGAATAAAGTGGGGCCATCCCCGCCGACCACCGGCTACCGTTGCGGAGGCAGCGGATCCGGACAGCCGCCGAGTACCCTTCACTCCAGTTGACCTGTTTGGGCTCGCCGACACATTTGGTTGTAATCCTGCGAAGCGGAGCAATCTCACCGGTAGCCGCGACGCCTTTGGCTACGTCCACCAGAGAATGATCAATTCCTCTCGTCTTCATTGGCATGTCACAATGTTTGCGATATGTGATATGTATGTGCATACAGGTGTCCCGGCGAGTGCCGTCGGAATTACAAGCGTGTAGCCGAGCCTTCCACTCGGCCCGGCATAGGAGATACGAATTACGACCAGATGTCAAACGTGATGGTTGCGGCCGCCTTGTAAGGGGGCCCGGCCACTGACGCCCGAGTTCATGATGGGCTTAGAAGGATTCGTCCCAGCATGCTTGATGGGCTACTATTGGACGCCAAGATCAAACCATCTTTGTGAACTGCTTTGTTGCTACTGCAAGGCTGGCCTGTTTGAGGTCTGGCTCCCCCGGCTAGGGAGTCACTGCCCGGTTAGACTCTCGACTAGTCCACGTAATTCGCGCTACCGCCCCCAACCAGCCTCAATCATGGCGCCTCCGGTTACCGGATTTGTCTAGGTATGGTATGGAATAAGAGTCACTTGTCCATGGATTCATCCGTCTTACTGGTATGAACGATATATAAGTTTGGCCTTGCCATTAGACTCCGGACGAGATGCCTCAGTCTCCAATTCATCACAGTAACATCTCCAAGTGAACATTGCAAGTTCGCACATTGCTACCCCTTTACCCCTATCAAACAAATCCAAGCAAACACCTACCACAGTCATCACAATGGTCTGGTCACCAATCCTCGAAGTCGGCAAGCACCACGCGCCGCAAACACCACAGCCCCCCATCGTCGTCGGCTCGCCTCGCTACTACCAAGTCACCGGTCTCAAGCCGCCCAAGAAGCAGCCGGAGCAGACGGCCGTCAGCGTCGACGACTTCGACACAATGTCCATCGACTCCCTAGAAAAGCCTATCCTCAGCCAAAAGCCCCAAAAGTCAAATAAGCTCGCAAAGGCGCTCGGTCTCAAGAAGTGACGCACTGTTTGCTGAATCTGTTTGAGTCCTGATCTGTTTCGGTAAGTTACTGGGAGCACTTCGACCACACTTCGTGGTTTCATCACTAGCGGATGTTCTCAAGTAGCTAACCACTCTACCTAACCCCAGATCCCTCTTTGTTTATTGCTCTTCGACCTCGGGACACGGCGTACTGGCTGGGCAGTTCGTGGCATGGAAGCTTTCGGACATGGATGGCGTTGATGGCTTTCTTCTTGGGCTTGTGATGTGTTAAAAAGACGACACAAAATGATGGTACTTTCAGCAGGCAATAGATACACGTATCTTAGAGTTCCGGTAATGGTCGCTAAGCACAATGAACATGGTACTGTGTCGCCCTCAAGGGTTCTGATCCTGAGTGCTCTGGCCCCTTGCTTCCCGTGACAGCTCTGTAAGTGGGAGCGTGGAGCTCCTGCTCGGGGTGATGATCAGTCAGCTTACTCTGTAGTTAGGATTGGTTCTCTGAAGAGTATCCAAAGTCAGTCTTAACACACTGCACGACAAACCACCACGTCGTCCGTTGAGGGCCCGAACAGGTTGTCGATGCCGCTATCGGCGTGTTGCCGTATCCACCCAGTAATCTCTGATCTTAGTATGAGACCGCCTCGATCGTAAGCCGGACAAACTTGGGAACATTTGCCCATATTTGGCAAGCCATGGAAAAATACCTTAGTCTTGAATGGATGTGCAAAAACGCACATAGCCTCCGACTCACCTGCTTGACTCCTCCAGAGTTGGCAAGAGTCGGCCAGAATATGGCTTCCTCAGCATCGCCGTTGTACCGTCTAATCAGTCTAGTCAATGAGGCACTGGCCATTGATATCAAGACTCCTAGAAAAAGCCAATCATTACCGCTGGTACAATGATGCTTTCAGCACGCATCTAAGTCAGCCAGGCATCCTTGCCCGCAAATGCCTCGCCAGACACACAACCTGAATCCGTCCGGAGGAGCCCTCTAATCAGGCAAGTTAATCACCGCGACTACACCAGTAGAGGTAAGATCTCGCGATAACCATAAAGAAAATAACCTGGCAGTGTGCCACAACCACTGCCAAGGAAAGCCAAATATAAGCATTGCCATTGACAGGCTCGTGCACGCGGCCCGAACATGTCGTGCAACGCACTCCGTGCTACCGCTCGGTAGCCCGAAAGTCGTGCTCTCCGTGTCACACACGGCACTTGGTCCAAAGCACAAGACCTGAATGTCCGATATGCGAAAGAGTGAGCCTTGCGCAGACTGCTAGGCGATTAATAGCGTCGGCTGAGTCGAGCCAAGCCAGGCTGACTGACAATAGTAGTGGCAGTCCTCAACACCAAGGGGCACTATACTCAACCCTAACCCTAAATACTGACTCTAGTCTGCCACACTGAGGTACTTTCGGGGTTGATCAAATCGAGCCCATCATCAGCAGAACTATACGATCTCAAAACGTTGCTCGTCCGATTGTCAGTCAATGATCCGTGTCTGAGGAAGAATGTCTCGAAGGGTCTGGACCAGGACAGGGGAAAGCTTGTCATCGAAGATCGGCGTTGCTCTAGGCGACAGATCACAGAAGTCGTTGATCTACCTATCCGGTTAATCGTCATCAGCATTCCAATGAACGGGCTCGACACGTCAATGCGCATATCTACCGGTGGCCCGGACCGCCTTGAAACAATAATAACTGAACTCTTGTTGATCCGGATCAGCGACTCGCGTGGTTGAATCCCGGTTATTCGCTAAACACGGGTAAAAAGCGGCTGGGCAGAAACCTGGGAAAAGAGTCAGCAGATTCGTTGTCAAAGGTAGTCAACCACACAAGACGGGCACGATGAGAGGTCGTTTTTTTGTTTTCTTTTCGAGAACTGTTCCATAATACCCTAATCAAAAAGTATATATATATATGTGTGTAGAGAGCACAAAGGTATCATGAAGGAAAGCTGAACCCATCAACTTTTCTCTCCGCCGTAGTTAAAGTGAGATATAGCCTTCCCTTATCCAAGGGACAAGTCAAACCCTAGCAAAGATAAAAAGAAGTTCCGGAGTATCCCCTCTCAAGCACCAGGCAAAGCAAAATCAAAACGAGTCCCTATCAGGCGCGAGTCTATCGTGACTACGCAGCGCCGTCACGTCATCATGAGAAAAAGTCGTAAAAAACGGAAGCCAGCAAGAGAAAGATCCCTTAGTGGCTGTATCCGACCTTGACGTTAAGCTTGAGCGGACCAGGTCCCTTGTTGATGCCCAGACCATCCAGCTGCGCAGTGCCGGCGATGAACGAGTTGACGCCAGTGCCGTCGGGGTAGATAGTTGAGCAGGTGTTGTCGTCGGCATCGCAGACCTGGCATCCAGAGACAGCCATGCCCGCGGAGGCGGCGACGAGCGAGGAGCAGTCGGCGCCGGACCACTTGTTGTTCCTGGAGCTGGCGAAGTCGACCTCAACCCACGAGCCGGCCCACTCGCCCCAGGTGGTCTTGGGCACGGATCCCGGACCGAAGGCGCAGAAGCCCTGGGTGTCCTCCTCGTAGGCGACCGTCTTGCTCTCGCCCGGGGCCAGGGTGAAGGTCAGCACGCTGTCGAAGAAGCCGTTGACGAGGCCTGTGCGGCCGATCTTAAGGCCGCAGGCGACTTCGTAGGACTCGGAGGCGACGTTGGTGTACACCGAGGTGTAGTCGTACTTGTCGGCCACGCTGTTGTCGACCAGCATCACGTTGCATCCGTAGTTGTCTGCCGTGCCGACGTTGCCGACGGAGGCGATGTCGGCGAGGGTTGCGCGCTTGGAGACGCCGTTGCAGAAGGGCTTGTATGTGCCGGACGAAGCGGCACTGCTGGCGGCAGCCGGGGCGGCAGAAGCCTTGGTTGCGGCGGGAGTGGGAGTTGGTGCTGCGGCCGTGGTGGCGGGCGGGATCTTGCTGTGGACGGCCTTGTAGAAGGCGGCGCCGCGCTTCTCATGGACGGAACGGTGGAGATGGGAGTGGCCAGAAGGAGCAGCCATGGCACCGAGGGCAGCGCCCAGGACAACGAGGTTGGTGAGCTGCATTTTGACGGATAACCGAGTTGATGCTGAAAAGATTTAATGCAAGAACGATGTTCGTCGAGACAGTTTATTACTGTTTCGTGTCGTGCAAGTTGTGTAACGTCTTAGAGGGTGACGATATATATCGGGGGGTTGTCAAAACCACCGGTTGGTATGTAGCGAGGTCTCAAACCTGTGGTATCCGGTCGCAATTTCGCGGTATTTGCCTGCTAGTGAATGTGGTTTGCGTGGTGTTAATTTGTGTGCTGCGTATTCTGTCGACGTTCGTGAAGGAGTGACTGCAAGATTTCTGTCTAAATCTTGCGAAAAGGAACGGATTGCGACGCAACAAAAGGAGTGTTGACGCGTGGCTGGCAGTTGTGAAGGGGGAGAAAGGAAGGGTTTAGGGATGAGGGCAGGAAACACGCTTGTTGTTATAAAGGGAGACCGGGGGGGCGGCCAAGCAAGCCAGGCCAGTCCAGGAAATGAGACGGACATTTCTTAATTAGCTAAAATCAGCCAAGTCAGTGTGGAGCCCACATCTGCAGGCACTGTCAGGGACGAAAAGCCGCAAAGCCAACCTTGGAAGGTGACCCACGTCTGTGACCCACACTAACGAGCGTTTCGCAATATGAGTGGTCCGTGCCCCTTGATCAACGGATTGAATCCAGGCACAGCCCTCTGATTGGCCGCTCCGTACATGCTGCAAACCCGGCTCGGACTGGCCAGACCGCTTCATACCATGCCGTGGCGGCGTCGTGCCCGGCAATCACTTGGGCTAGCGGGCTGCAAGGCGGGTAAAATCCTGCTGTCTGCTGGGGTTATCGTGGGTGTTTTGCTCGCTGGAACCAGAATCTGCAGTCCACACCTCCACAAGTTCACAGCAGTTTTGCAAACACATGAAAATCAACAGAGCCAACCAGAGGTCCCCTGAATCGACGTTGACCGACGATATCCCGGCCACGTGGAGTCGGCGGTCGAAGCCACGCAAGCTCTGCATCCTGTTGTGGATTCCGAATATGCAGGCGATCGAAACATTTTGCTGATCATTCTTAACAAGGCGAAGGATTTTCGGGAAAATATGCACTCAGTTTTTTACGGCCAACCGCACTGTTAAGTCTAGGCCTTCTTGCAACAGTATTCGTACAGCAGCACAGGTGGCTGAGGTGGTCGGTGAGAGGTCGAAAGCTACGATGAATGGGCTGATACTGTGATACTGTGATACGCAGTAAGTAGCACGTGAAGCGGAGAATTCTAGCGTTGCTCCGGATCTACAGGCCTCACTTTACTATACGGGGCGTCCTCACCGTTGCTGCCCTTGCGGGAGTTGGGAAGCAGGTAAGGTCCACGATTAGGGCTGCGCAGGAGGCGACGCAGACCAGGACACGGGTTGTTCACTGCCGTGCCGCAAGATCTCCCATGTACGGATCTGTCTCCATCAACACTTGAGAACGAGTCATGGCAGCCGCAAGAAATGTCACGGGGTTTGTGCGTAGGGTGCGGTCGACGACTGGATTTGGAGGCGGATTGCCCATGACTCGGAGTTAGATTAAGTCTGTACCACAGGCATGTCTTTTCCTGAGAATACACGTGGGTGGTGTGCGCTGTCACAGTTAGGCTTATATCCTATGCTGACTCGTACTTGGACTGCGTACGTCCTGTACTGCGTATTGGCAGGAGTACTTGGACTGTGGTACGTTAGATGGTACGTAAGGTAGGTAGTTGCGGTGGCCGCCTGCTGAGTAAGTCTGCAACGATGCACTCTCGCGCCCCATTGGTTGAGCCTGGCTATTGCTTTACACCGAGCACTTTCAGGTTATCAGCTATGGCGGGCTGCTGATAAGAAAAGGTACGTACCTTTACCCTCTGCCGCAATTTTCGTTCGGCCTGTAACAACCAATTGCTACATCAGTTCTGAATCAGCCAAAGGTCGACATTTTCGGCGAGCGCTTGTAAGGACAAGCTATAGAGCCGCCAAGTTGTGCACGTCCAATCGCGGCTGAGACCAACAGGACTCTGAGTTCCAGCGCCTGGAGCTCCTACTGGCCACATCCTCCCAGGTCAAGAGCTATCGTCATCGCACGACCCTAGTCACAGAGCACGCGATACGACGTAACAGCTGTGAAATTCCAGACTGGGCTGCCGACTCGGCGATAACTCTGCCTCTTGAACCCCAGGCAGACTTTCAAGCACCATGCCCCTCGACACCTCAGCCTACAGCCTCGCGCTGCTCCGCGTCGATGGCCGCCGCTGGAACGAGCTACGCCGCCTGCACGCCCAGATCCGCACCCAGGCCGCCGCCGACGGCAGCAGCTACCTCGAGATGGGCCACACAAAGGTAATGTGCGTTGTGACGGGTCCAAACGAGGGCGGAGCGAAGCGCACCGGAGCCACCACTGCCGGCAGCGGCGCAGCCCGAGAGTCTCGAGACGCCGAGGTGGCCGTCAGCGTCGTTGTCGCCGGGTTCAGTTCTGTAGACAGGAAACGGAGGGGGAGGAACGACAAGTAGGTCTCTCTTTACACTTGGATCACGCTATGAGCTTGAACTGCACCGGTCGAAACGTCCCTAGCTTCTCACACAGCGACCCGCTGACCTTATTGCACAGACGCATCCTCGAGCTCCAATCGACCATCTCCTCCGCCCTCGCCGCGTCGCTACACACGCACCTCTTCCCGCACAGCACCATCACCATCTCCCTGCACGTCCTCTCGCAAGACGGCTCCCTGCTCGCCGCGCTCATCAACGCCGCCACCCTGGCCTGCGTCGACGCCGGCATCCCCATGACGGATTACATCGCCGCCTGCACGGCGGGCAGCACGTCGACCTACGCCGCCAACGACGACAGCGCCGACCCGCTGCTCGACCTCAACCACCAGGAGGAGCAGGAGCTGCCGAGCCTGACGGTCGCCACGCTGGGCGACAGCGACCGCATCGCCGTGCTCGTGTGCGAGAGCCGCGTGCAGATCAGCCGGCTGGAGGGTATGTTGGCTGTGGGGGTGGACGGCTGCAAGCAGGTGAGGGAGATATTGGATCGGGTGGTCAGGGAGAGGGGTAAGAGGATGATTATCGAGGGAGCGCTCGAAAAGGGCACGCGGGTGGGCATGGATCTCGACTGAGTCGATTTTTTTGGGGGGTTAGGTCCGCGAGCGGGACGGTTTTGTGTTAAAAGTCTACTGATACCCGATGGAGAGGTGAGATACATTCTCCAATTTTCTTGGTTCGTCAAGATTTGATACGTATCGACTGCTGTCATTCGGTGACATTTGATGATCAAAGCTTAACCCTACGTTGACTAACATTACATCCGAAAAAGAGTTAGATAGGTCACATTCACAGCTCGTCATGAGCCGCCGCCGTCTCTGCTTCGGGCGTAGGCTCCGTAGCTTCCGTAGCCGTCGACTCCGACGACTCGGCGGCCGCCTCGTCAGCCTCGGGCGTCACGGGGGCGCCCTCGTCGCTGCTACCCGACTCAGTCGCCTCTGGAGTTGCCTCCGACGTGGCCTCGGGCGCGGCATCGGCGGCCGACTCCTCCAGTGATATCGCGACGAGCCCCTCCGGCAGCTTCTTCTTGACGCCCTCGCTTAGACGAATAGCATCAATCCAGCTTTCGACACCCTGTTGGCTGAAGTCTGCACCCTCATACCGCCTCCACCAGCCCCGACGGGCGTTGATGGCAATCAGCTCCACCTCGTTGGTCAGATCGAGCGCCTTGATGAGACTGGCCGCGCCCTCGTTCTCCTTGGCGACCTCGTACATGGGGAAGAGACGGTGGCCCTTGGCGTACTTCCAGGCCAGCTCGCTCAGGCTCGTGAGGGCCTCCTTTGCCTTGTCGCCGTGCGTTGAGGGGACGAATGCCAGCACACAGGTCGATGACCTCTCCGTCAAGCACTCCTTGACAAGCTTCTCGGGCGTGTTGATAGCCGGGATTGGGGGTGCCGACTCAATGATGACGGGTGCTTCCTGTGTCGGTACTTCATCTGCTGCCTCGGTTGCTGAGCTCGACTCGGACGAGGCGGTCTTGGACTTGGCTTTCGAGGATGATGAAGACTTGTCCTTCTTTGCCTTCTGCTTCGCCGGTGCTGGATCTGGGTTGGGTTCGCCAGCCTGTGACAGGAACTTGACGATTGCGTCCTTCTTCAGCTCGCCCTCGTAGACCAGGGCCTCCTTGTCACCTCCGGGAAGGAGAACTAGGGTAGGGTATTTCTCAATACCAAACAGCTCAACCGTCTTCGTCTCCTTGTTTCGCGCCTGTGCGATTGTGATTACGTCGAGGAAGTCGATGGCAATACTCTTGATCAGAGCTGACGTAGTACCCTTGTCCGTAAACAGGATCGCCTTTGCCGTGTCGTTCTTCTCGCTAAGGAACGCATCCACGTCCTTGTCCGTCACTTTATTGACGTGGTTGTTGATGCTGTTCACCACGGTCTCGACGATGGCCGCGGCGGTTCGCTGTCCGTTGTAGTCTTCGACGTTTGGCCTGCCGCCACCCTTGCGCGGCCGGACGATCTTCAGTGTCGGGAAGCCCTTGACGCCCATAGAGCCGCAGAACTGCTTGTTCGCGTCGTCATCGCAGTCTACCGCGGCCACCTTGGCTAGACCCTGCAGTTTCTGGGCGGCTTTCTCGTAGGCGGGCTGGAGGTTCTGGCAGTGGCCGCACCAAGGCGCGTAGAACTCGACAAGCTGCAAGAAAGCTACAGTCAGGACGCTGACTCGTATTTACCAGGTATGTTGGGGGAGGGCCTAGAGCTCAAGCATGCTTACAGAGGTGTGATTGCTCTTGGCAATCAGTCGGTCGTAGCTTTTGGCGTCTACCTGAAGAACTGGAGACTTCTTGCCGTACAGGCCAGCCTGAGCGGCTGGAAGGGCCGACAGGAGAGCCACTGCAACAGCGCCCAGTGTCTGGTGATGCATGATGGGCAAATGCCAACTGTACCCTACTGAGGTACTGCAATAGCACGAGGTGCAAGCAGGGATGAGGAGTTGCAGATGGTGAGAGAGTCAACGAGAAAGGGAGAGGGAGAGTCTACGCAAGGAGAAGAAGACGACGTTGAAGCTGATCAGTCCGTCATTTAGTTAAGGGAAGCAAATAATCATTGAACTACACCTTGGGTGGTTTGACTTGTTATTATGGCCGGGTGGCATGAGGGCAAAACATGTTAGCTGTCATCTTTCTACATTCGGCAAAAGAACACTTTGTCAACCAATTCAATGGCAGAACGCCGTTGGAAGCTTCCATTGAACACGGGGAGTGGTCCGTGGTTTGAGCTTTTGCTTGCGCCGCAACGTGGCTTGAGCTACAAGGTACTTTGAGCTACTGACCTCATATGTCACCCCACTATCGGCCGTCAAGGTGGCTGGAGCTCTCACAGTGAGGAAGGAGCAGCGGCAGTTACGTAACGGCCAGCTCGAACCGCAGCTCACATGTCTGCTGCCTCCTCAACTCTATACAAACAGCTATCTCTCGACCTGTTCAGTCGCCTAGCAAGTCACTGTCGGAGATCTCTCATTAAGTGACTATCATCAAGAAGATCATTTAGTCACAGCTACCGTATCACCCAGTCGCCATGGCGGAGGAGATTCCGGCGGCGTTGCGCCAGGCCGACATCAACATCTACAAATGCGCAACCAAGGCTGTCCAGCTACAGACTGCCAGGCCCATAGTGGCCTATTGGTGTACGTGGTTCCGCGGTATCTGTATACAGATGCGCTCGGGATGACCGCTAACTGACTTCGTGCGTAGGTGAATATTGGGTGGTCAACCAGATCCTTGCAAAGCAACTTCACACGGCCAGCGAGGAGATGCTCACCTACACCACCAAACTGATGGACAAGCTGGAGGAGGTATGTTGTCACTAATCTGCTCGTTTAGTCGGGGATGGATGTTCCGCAACACGATAAGACCACTAATCAACTTGCGCTGCAGACGAAGAGTGCATATGCTACGGAGGATGCCATCACCGACGACACAGCTGGCCAAGCATACATCGAGCAGTTTGCACAAGAGACACTCGACCGCGCTGAGCGGGTGGTTAAGGCGAACAAGGTCACGCAGCAGACAGCCATGACTTTCGATGCCGCCGCTACCTTCTTCCACCTTGTGAACATATGGGGTCCCCCGGACCAAGAAACGCAGCAGAAGATCAAGTATGCAAAATGGAACGCAGCCCGAATTGTCAAAGCTCTGAAGGAAGGCAAGGATCCAAACGAGTCGAACCCTAAGCATGAAGAAGCGCCACCACAGCCCGCCCTCGACCCCGATGACCCAGAAGTCCAGCACCTAGGCGGCACAACTCCCGCTCCTTTGCCTCCCAATCCGCGACAGGCAACGGTCGAAGACGCGCCGGATGGTGATGTGGCGAGAGATGCTGCTGGTGTTTCGCTGCCGCATAGTCCGGCCTCAGCTGGACCCTCGGAAGAGCTGCAGTTACCGGGAGTGCCTACCGACCTGCAGGCCCCAGCTGTGCAACCTGGCTACTTCGACTCCCACTCGATGCCTTCGCCTGTCTCTCCGCCATCGCACAACCCTGCGGGCTACCACCCGCCTGCAAGTGCAAATGCACCCCCTCAGACGTGGACTCCGACTCCACCCCCGCAAGCATCAAGCTCGGCCTTTTCCCCACCACCACATGTACCTCCTCCAGAGGACCACTACCGGTCTGCGCCACCCCCTGCAGCGGCGCCTCATACATTTGCACCTGTGCAGAGTTCAACGCCTGCAGTGGCACCTGCCCCAGTACCCAAACCTACTGTTCCTTTGGCAAAACCGACGATACCGCCGTCGAGCTCAACCATCTCTGCTACCGCGCCTGCCACGGATGTGGATGAGGCAGCTATGGTTCAGGCACAGAAACATGCGAAATGGGCCATCTCCGCCCTGAACTTTGAAGATGTCAATACAGCTATCTTGGAGCTGCGGAAGGCTTTGCAGTCCTTAGGCGCGAGCTGATTGTCGGAATATTCTTATCTATGTGCAAAGCTGAGTGAAGGAGGATTTGAAGGAAAGGGATGCATCAGGTCTGGTTTAGCGTTCTGAATTTCACACTGAGAACTGTTCTCGAAACCCGGCAGGACCCTTTGTTTTCCAGTCCTTACAACACCATACCCCGGCCTCTTGAAAAAGGGGACCCAGCCATATACAACAGTGATCTGAACCACACAAATTTCGTCTTCCGTATCCTTGGCAACCAATTAGAACCCAGGTCTTGGTTCCCGTCCATACACCTCCCCAATGAACCTAGCAGACTCCCTGATGACCCGCACACTCTGGTTTACACTGGGTGAGCTGGGATCCCCAGACACCCTCTGCCAGCCCTCAAACAAGTGCATCAGGTGGTTGCCAGCAAGCAAGACCTCGGGACCGATCAGACTTCTCAGCGCCGGCATTCTACATGCAGCCAGGAGGACAAGCATCGCCGCGGCCATGCTATCGCTCATAGTTAGCGCCTCTGTCAGAGCAGAACGGGGTAGTATAGAGAGAACTTACGACAACGAGCAAATCCAGGTGTCAACTAGCACCGTATGCGCGAACCCCTTGAGATTAAGTATGTGCAGCAAGCAAGCATCGAGACAAGCTTTGCAATTGCTCAACACCTCCTCGCTCACCCTCGGTCCGCCCAACCGGCCGCCAATTCCGCTGCCGCCGCCGTCGCCGGCCCCAGACAGCATCCACATCAGATACGGCCTGTAGATGACGCTCCGGCACGTCAGGTACCTCTGCCTCAGAAAACCCCCGTGCTCGCTGACGACGCGCTTGGCGCCGCCCACGCCGTTGGTCCGACCGGCGCCGTCGTCGAAGCCGACGTCGAAGGCAAACGCGGCGGGCAGCACGTCGCGCCACTCCTCGAGCTGGTGGTCCAGCTCGGCCACTACCACAGGGAAGCGCACGTTGTCGAGCGAGTTGCAGGCGCCCGTGTCGCGGGCGTACAGGAGCTGGTGGACACGGTTGAGCAGCCGGCGCATGGATATGCAGGCCAGGAAGTAGAGGGACGACTGCTCCTCTTCTTGGGCGGTGGCGTGGGTGTGGTATTCGCCGGGAAGCGGGATGGACGATTCGATGCGCCCTACGCCCGAGACCGGCACTGAGAGCTCGGCGAGGTAATCGCTGAGAGGAGGGTTAGCTGGCGGCTCGTGCTGGAGATGTAGATGCGTTCTTGGAAAACGCATCCTCGCCTAATACCGGCAGCACTCTTGACATAACGTACCTTTCGAGGATATAGCAGGACCAGAAGATGCGTCGCAGCCTCTCCTGGTCCTCGTGGGTCTCGACAGTCGGCGGATAAGAGAGCAGGAGCAGACACTTGGCGGCCGCCGCATTGATATACTCCCACGCCTGCAGCGGACGGCGCAAGAACGCAAAATACAATCTGTCCACGGCTCAGTCAGCTGATTGTCCATCCAACACAGCCAAAAGGGGTTCGACCTACGCAACAAAAAGCAAGCAATGTGTAGCCGCCGGACTGACATCCGTATGCGCAACATGCAGCATCCTCATAACACAATCGAAATACCTATCCCCGACCTCCCTCCTCGCCCTCCTGCGCTCCCACTCCCCCTCCCCCATCGTCGCCCCCTCCGTCAGCCCACCGATGACCTGGCTCGCGCACCCCAGCGCCATCGTCAGCAGCGCAAGACACCTCTGCGTCTCCCCAACACCACCGCCCTCAAACTCCTCTCCCCCGCCACCACCTCCCCCTCTGGCGTCGTCCACCATGACGGCTCGCACGGCCCTCATCTGCGCCCGGCTGACGGTCGGGTACCAGAAGTTGACGCCGTGCTCGAAGGCGTCCAGCACGGCGTCGACCTCCGCCGCAGACGCGTAGGGGCACATGCTCATGGGCCGGGTCCTAAACGCGGGGCGCGACCGCTCCAGGTGGAAGATGGGCGCGTAGTCGTGCCGCAGGGAGGGGAAGACGTCGAAGTGCGGCCACTGCAGGACCGACTCCGTCGTCGAGGTGTGCATCGAGTCCAGCACGGCATTTTCGAGGTTGTTGGCTACCGGAGTGGAGGCGCTGACGGGGGTGTGTTGGCGGTGTGGTGGTGGCTGTTGTTGCTGCTGGGTGTGATGGTTTTGATGGTGTACTGAGGTGAGGGGGCTGCAGGAGAAGCTGTCTTGCCTTGCGCCATTTGAGGAAGCAAGGATGGGCGATATCAGGGACTGGTGAGCGCCGCGGAACACGGTTGGGGATGTGGGAGACGAAGCGAGATTCGCGTTCAGCTCTTGGAGATATTTCTCGACTCGGAGGACGCCTTCGAGAATGAGATCGCTCTTCCCTCTCCTGATCTGGGGTTCAGCTGTCGGTGTTCATGTGTCGTCTGCTAGCTAAAACTTACGAGTTGGCTTCTGACCCGTAGGTGCAGTTGTTGGCGTTTGCCTTACACGTCGTGCATGGGTTATTCCCATCGCATCTGCAAGACGGTCAGATCGACACTGTCTAGCCTGGAACTCTGGGTCCATCTCCCATGAGCCTGGATAGGTTTCGGCTATGGATTCCTACCTTATCTTTCGCGATCTGCAGACATCGCACTATTCGGGAGTTAGAAGTTGGTCACTAGCGAAGGAGCGCGAGCTTGTGGTCGTGCAGCCATGTGACCGTGTAAGTCGCCGATGAGGTCGCACGACCACGACCTTTTCTTCGCCCCGACACCCCCGACAGAGATAAAACTCACCGCATGCGAAGTTCTCAATCTCTTCCTCACCGGCTCGCCTGTCGGTGAGACTGAGTCGTCCATCATCCACGAGTTCGTCAGCAACTGACTGTCGTTGGGATGCTGCTCCTTCGCACCGAAGCGGACCGAAGACGCACCAAGTCTCCAGAGGTGGATCGAATTGATGGGGATTCTCAGCGTTTAAACCCTCTGGCGTCCCCCCCTGTGGGACTTACATGTGCGAGTGTCCTGATCTCGCATGCTCCGCGAAAGCTCGCTGTGCGGGGAAAGCGGGGGGCATGATATAGGGCTTTAACTGTGGTAGGATTGGGGAAAGACGGGGCAAAATGGATCAATGACCCGGGCTCCGGCTCCAACGACAGAATGAGTGCAACAGCGGTCCGACCGCCGTCTGTTTCTCCGTTGGCCACTTACGACGGTTCGAAATATCGACAGGGAGTCATTAACATGCTACTATACCGTTCGACAGCTGATGCTGGCTGCGATAAGGGAGTGATAACCTCAGGTTGATGAGCATATCCAAACTCGATCATTATAATTGGAGAATGGTCCTTATATATGTCCACCCTTATAACCGCCATGCTGGGTCTAGCCAACTCATGTTACTGGAGCGCTATTATACCTCACCAACAAGCTTCGCGTCGTGGCTCACGCCAACCGTGTTCAGAACGGTCTGTGCGCTCCGCTTCTCCAAGCTCTTTTTGACAGGGTTCTTGGCCGAGAAGACCTCCTCAAGTTCCTCCAGCGTGCGGTCCTTGGTCTCCGGGAAGTAGAAGTACATGATGGCCACCTCGATCAGGTCCCAGAAAACGAACACCAGGTAGAAGTAGTAGCCGATCTTTTCGAATGCCGGCCCGGAGCTGTACTGCAGGACAGTAGACGCAGCCGCCGAAGCAAAGTTTCCGACGGCTGTACCCTTGGCGCGAGTCGATGTTTGGAGTGTCTCGGCGATGTACATACTCTGCATGGGCGTCCCTGTGATAACAAACACGTCAGCAACTGCAACTAGAAGGCGGCCGTGTGGGCCTTGGAAAGCATGGCAAACTTACAGCCGAAGGAAAAGACGATTCCGAAGATGAAAATGAAAGCTACAGCCGTGTTGGCAGCAGCCGTTGCCGTAGGGTCGTCCGTCGCAAGTTTACTGGTCCCGGTAATGATGGCAAAGCAGATGGAGCAGAAGACGGTGGTGTACAGCAGTAGTGGCCGACGACCGACAACATCAGTCATGCGTGCACCCAGGATGGCTCCTAGGAAGCAGAGAACTGGGTTGATTCCGTTCAAGGCTAGCACTTTGTGCTCCTCGGTGATGCCTGCGGACTCGAGCATTGCGGCCATGTAATAGGATGACAGCGAGTCTAGGAAATGAGTTAGCGTCATGGGGTCCTCGTACCATCAGATAGATCGTCACAGCCTCGGTCAGTAACTTACTTCCGGAGATCTGGCCAAAGCACGCCATTCCAAGAACGCATATAAGGCGACGACGGGCAGAGTGCGTATTCCAGAGTTCGTGGTAATCCCACCACTTCTTGTCCGAAGCATCTACGGAGATGCTGGCCAGCATCTCCTTCATCTGTAGCTGGACCATTGGATGGTCCGGATTATTGTCTCCGTGGTACTTGGCCAGGACCTTCGCCGCATCCTCATGTCTGTCGTGCGCAGTCAGCCAACGAGGGCTTTCCGGAATGAAAAACACTCCGAGGCAGACCAGACCCGAGGTAACCATCTGGGTCCAGATTGGGATACGCCAGGAATTACCCGTGTCGAGATACGAGCAGCCGTACACAACCCAAGATGCTATGATCGAGCCGATGTACCACGTGCAGTTGTAGAGTCCAGTGAGTGTGCCGCGCCACTTGGGATGAGCCTGTTCGGTGTCAATGCACGGCCTCAACTTCCAGTACTCTGGTTGTGTGCATGGTACTTGCCATCTCGCTGACATACGTCGGCGCCGATACGCAGCAGAATGACACGCCAAATCCTAGCACGAATCTACCTGCAAGGAATTGCCCGTGACTTGTGCTCGGTGCCTGGATGCAGGTTCCGATGATGACGATCAGGGAGCCGAGGAACATTCCCCATCGTCGTCCGAAAGTGTCGTTAACCGGACCGGTGAAGAAGACTGCAGCTACTGAGCCGATGTTATACATGGCAAAGACTTCAAACGTCAGTGTGCTACTCCTTTTATTCGCCCTTGCCGAGAGGAAGAGACCTACTGAGGCCAGTGCTTGACCCAGCCACGGTCATGTGGAAGTAGTTCTGGTAAGATTTCATGGCGTTGAGTCCGCCCATCAGTGATCCGTCGTAGCCATTCAGGCAGCCTGTCAGATTTGTCAGAAAGGAAGGCGATCAAGACCGGCGTATAGAAGAGACTCACCACAGAGGTAAGCGACTGCGAGAGCCAGATATAGCCGGAGCATGTTGAGAGTCCACGGCGAGTAGTCAGTCTCGTCAACATCGTGAGCGAGCTGTACAGCGGCGTCGACATCGTGAAGGTCGTCACGATGGTCAAAGGCCGCGGCCTTCTCGTCCATGGTAGCCATGTTTTTGGCGGGCAATGCAGAAAGTAGGGATTTGACGATATCAGACCTCGGAAATAACGAAGAGTTCTCTGATGAGCTTCAAGTCCAGGGCCTGAGATATCGCTTCGACGGCGAGGGTGCCACTATTTAAACTCTCACGATGCGAAGACCAAGGAGTCCAACACCAAGCCAAGCTCCCAATAGGAGAAACAGCTCACGCAATCACCACCGAGCTAGCGTGGAGGGCATCACGCTGTTATGATCTTCTAGGGCCGAGTCGGCACCCAAGACTCGGATGACTCCATGCCACAAACCGGGGAGGCACTCATTCCAAACTTCCCCGCATTCTTGATTGCTCCATGGCTGTTGGCGTTGTTGGGATCGTTTGGTCACACTCGGTTGGATCATGAATGGCTCCGGCCTGGGGTTGAGGCGGCGGGTGGATATTTGCCGGAGATGGCGAGCCCTCATTTGCCGTTGACCGTGGTGGGCATCGGTTCCAGACTTTCTGCGGAAGATCAACTTAGCAAGCTTGGAAAAGTGGACAAGGGGGAGCCAGCAAGTTCAACACCAAGGGTGGAGGTTCTGGAGGTCTGCATTCCGTCTTTCGGCTCCGTCTTCCCCGTCGAGGCCCGTCAACCCCTGCGAAACCCCCAATGGGGAAGGAGCGATGCGACCCACCTTATAAGCCAGCATCCACGTCCATGCGGGGGGACGATCCCGTTCACGAGAAGCGCTCACGAAAAGTCCACAACCATAGCAAGCAGACGTTCTATTTTCCTCTCAAGTGACAGGAAGAAATAATCATCTCTTAGATGGAGCTCCAGTTATTTCACGGGGAACTAGTCTGACTGCATGACAATAGTTCTTCTCGGTGTTCCTTCCGCGACGAGCGTAGCCTACAGCTTCAAATAAAATGGTGGCGTCTTTGGTCTGAACATTTCCCTCCGTGAGCCAGGAGAATAATCATCACATCTCAGTCTCCCCGTTCAACTTGCTTACAAGTCCTAGTCTCGTACCACGGCGGCAAACTCTTGCCCCCTTTCCTTAGTCGAGAATGGGCAGTCTTCAAGGGATCTCTCGTGAGGAGTTTACAGGAACCCCGGACTATGAGAATCCCGCCGTCTTCGCTAGGAACACTCTGAGTCCGCGTTCCTATTCCATACCAGATACGTCTCTTCTCCTCAATGGCCGTTGGGCCTTCCATTATGCGAGTACACCGCTTGAAGCACCAGAACCAGACTTCAAGCGTCAGACAGACACATCCGTCTCGTCCTCAGCCTCCCGGGAACCGTGGACGACAATCCAGGTACCCGGGCATTGGCAGCTTCAGGGTCACGGCATACCACATTACACCAATGTTCAGTATCCGATCCCTGTATGCCCGCCCCATGTGCCTACTGAGAACCCTACCGGCACCTACGTGAAGAAATTCCATGTCCCATCCTCGTGGGAGCCGGACTGCCACCTGCGGGTGCGCTTCGACGGGGTCGATAGCGCCTACCATGTCTGGGTGAATGGCAAGCTAGTTGGATATGCCCAGGGGTCACGGAATGCACATGAGTTTGACATCTCACCATTCGTTGACCGGCATGGAGCCAACGAGCTGTTCGTTCGGGTTTACCAATGGTCTGATGGTACCTATATTGAGGATCAAGACATGTGGTGGCTCTCAGGTATGGCATAATTATGGCCTCGAAGTAACTCGCGGTAGTTAATGCCCTCTACAGGAATCTTTCGAGACGTACATCTCATCGCCTTCCCGGCAAATGGCTGGATAGAGGACTTGTTCCTGCGGGCTGAGCTGGACGGCGACTACAAGAACGGAATATTGAATGGCACGGCCACTTTTGCCATTGGAACCTGGGCAAAGTACGCTGTCAATGTTACCCTTCGCGAGTTGTCTCACAATGGCGGTAAGACTATCGCCACTCTTCCAATTCAGCACATCGAGACCGATCGTACAACCCACAAGCTTGACTTCAAGCTGGATGTGCCCGGAGTAAAGAAATGGACTGCCGAGACTCCGTATCTGTACTCTGTTGATCTGACGCTCTCCTCTACCAACCGCATTCTCTCAACAGTCACCCAACGGGTCGGATTCCGTACGGTTGAGCTCAAGAACGGCCTGATAACCGTCAACGGGCAAGCCATAAGGCTTCATGGCGTCAACAGGCATGAGCATCACCCGCTGCATGGCCGAGCAGTGCCGCTGGACTACATCAAGAAAGACTTGCTCCTCATGAAGTCACACAACATCAATGCATTGAGGTGCTCTCACTACCCTCCGCATCCTCGCTTGCTCGACCTCGCAGACGAGCTAGGCCTCTGGGTAATGGATGAGGCCGATTTGGAGTGTCATGGATTTTACGACGCAGTTGCTCGGCCCTTGGATATCCCTGAGGAGATGGACTACGAAGAGCGTAAGAAGCTGGCGTTCCACCGAGCGGCCGAGTATACCAGTAACAACCCCGAATGGAAGGACGCGTATGTGGATCGTATGAAGCACCTAGTCCATCGGGACAAAAACCACGGTAAGGCACTTGTTTTTATCCCATCTATTTCGGTATGTCCGTCGCTCCAATGTTCAATGTTGCTAACGTCAAACAGCCTCGGTTATCATATGGTCTCTCGGCAACGAAGCCTTCTACGGTCAGAACCACAAGGCCATGTACGACTGGGCAAAGTCGCACGACCCGACGCGTCTAGTCCACTACGAGGGTGACACGCAGGCTGCTTCCGCCGACATGTTCTCGTACATGTATCCCTCGGTCGACCGACTGATCCACTTGGCAAAGACCGAAGGCGTGGCGGAGGACGGAAGCTACGAGAAGCCCGTCGTCTTGTGCGAGTACGCCCACGCCATGGGCAACGGTCCCGGCTGGCTAGAGGACTACGAAGCCGCCTTCCGCGACTACCCGCGGATTCAAGGCGGTTTCATATGGGAATGGGCTAACCACGGTCTGCTAAAGAAGGACGCGGACGGGAAGTCTTACTACGCCTATGGCGGCGACTTTGGCGATGTACCCAATGATGGCACGTTCGTCATGGATGGGCTGCTGTTCAGCACCCACGAACCGACGCCTGGACTGCTGGAGCTCCAGAAGGTGATCCAGCCCGTGATGATCGAAGTCTCTGGTAGGAGCCTTGTCCTCAAGAATTTGTACAACTTTCTTGACCTCAGTCATCTTGTTGCTACCTACAAAGTCGAAGAGTTCGGATATGTGTACGTACCTTCCAACCCTCGTAAAAACTATCCATTCGCTAATCGCGTCAACAGTGTCTCTACTCTGGCTTCTGGCGTGCTTAGCCTGCCTGTCATCGGACCACAAGAGTCTGGCCGAGTTGAACTAGACAGCTTCTTGCCTTCCATCCACACCGACAAAGAAGTCTATCTGACAGTCAGCCTCCACCTCCGACAAGCTCAGGCTTGGGAAAAACACGGCCACGAGATAGCATGGCATCAGCATCGGTTGTCCGGGCCAACAGCTCCTAAAGCCTCCGGCGCTGGAACACAGCTAGTGTCCCAACTGAACGTAACCAAAGGCCAATCCACAGTGACCATTTCGGGTCCCGCTTTCTCCTTCGTCTTTGACAGTGCCAGAGGCTACCTCAAAAGCTGGACCATCGACGGCGTCCCCGTCCTCGAACCCGACAGCACCGGCGCTGCCATCAAGCCGGGCTTCTGGCGCCCGCCAACCGACAACGACCAGCCCATCTCCCTCCCCTACTGGCACCGCTTCGGCGTCGACGCGCTAACCAGCCAATTCCGCGGCCTCACAATCACATCTTCTACCGGCCCAGAACACGACCCCAAAACCGTCACCCTCACAGCCAAGACCTTCCTCTCCCCGCCCGTCCTCGACTGGGGCTGGACATGCACGACCGCCTACACAATCAGCACGACAGGAACGCTCTCGGTGTCCGTCTCCCTATCCCCCTCTGGCGCCGCGCCGACGCACGTCCCGCGCATCGGGCTCGACTGCCGCCTCCCCCGCCGCCTCGACGCCGTGCGCTGGCACGGCCTCGGCCCGGGCGAGAGCTACCCCGACAAGGCGGCCGCGCAGCGCGTCGGCATCTGGCAGGTCGAGTCCGTGGCGGAGCTGCACACGCCGTACGAGGTGCCGCAGGAGGACGGCAACCGCATGGGCACTCGGTGGGTGGCCGTCACGGAGGCGCAGGGTGCCGGTCTAAAGGCGACCGGGGGGGTGGAGGGGCAGTTTTCGTTCCGGGCGAGCCGCTATGCGGACCGGAATGTTCAGGAGGCCAAGCATCCCTGCGATTTGGTCGAGGTGGACGCCACGCTGCTTAGGCTCGATGCGAAGGTCGCTGGGCTGGGGACTGCGGCTTGCGGGCCTGGGGTTAGGGACGATTTGCTGGTCAAGACGGAGCCGATTGAGTTTGCTTTTCTGTTGGAGCCTGTTGGGGCGTGATGGGGATCTTCCATGATGTTATATGAAGTATTTACACGTAGAATTTAGAAGTCGTTGGAATGAACGTGTTTAGAAGAAATTTGTCTGGCCTGTATGGTCAAGCCTCAATATCCAGAAAGCCGGAGGCCGAGTTTTTGCTTCTGCTAACTAAATCTTTGAAGGACCTTACCTCGAGCCAAAAATTGTTTCTCCAAGTCTGAATCCATACGACAATCTACCTTCCAAGTTATTAACTGTGGTACGTTTCTTTAGAGCCTGGTTTTGGTGAATGTCCCAGGCATATGCTTACCTCAGCAGACCCAGTATTCTCTCCGTACAGTGCGAACCATGATGCATCAGAGTCTTATACACTGTCAAAAAGTGCACTTTCCAGGTTGACATTGAGAATCTGGAAACTGCATTTCGCGTCTCGCGTTGACAGCAGCAGGCTACCCACATCTTCAAGCTACCCAAGACGACATCGAGATACGGTTCACCACCGCGATTTACACTCCTTCAACACGTATTCTATCTCGTCGCACCGTTTCTCAAAATGACTGGTCGTGGTGGAGGCGGTGGTCGCCGCGTGCTGCTGCCCCCAATGTATGTCCCATGAGACCTCCCTTATCACAGATTGATGCTGACTGGCCTTTAGCAACATGGTCTTCAAGCTTCTGCAAACAGTATGTGCCACACTTGATTAGGCGTCTGGTCTGACTGAGTACTAACGGCCGAACAGCATGCCACAGTCAGCGTATGGCTATACGAGCAGCTGTCTGTCCGCATTGAGGGCAAGATCAGGGTGAGGACCTCGTCGTCACAACGTCCCTTGGCTATGTACTCACAAAATCCTAGGGCTTTGATGAGTTCTTGAACCTCGTCCTCGATGACGCCGTTCTGGTTGGGCAGGTGACTAAAACGCAGCCGGAGGAGACACGGAAGCCCCTGGGTGCGCATGAGACATGCTTCCCCCTTCGCATAAAGTATACTGACGTTCTATAGGCCGGATATTGCTGAAGGGCGAGAACATTACTTTGATACAGAACGTATCACACTAAGCGAGGCTGTCATGGCCTCAATTCTCGTCTGCAAAGGTGTTAGACGAGCTTGAATTGAGCCTGGGCTCCGGAGCGGCGAACATGGCGACTGGATTCAACGAGGACTCTCTCGAGGACAGGCAGGATTCTACGGGAAGGTGGGAGTTTGCGTCTCAATCAAGCTCGCTTTTGGGTTACAGGGACTTTGATGCGAGTACCTGCTAGGTCCTTCCGTGGATGGATGCAGAGATGCTGGGGACCTGATGCGGGATCGATAGAGACAGCAGAGTCATTACTCCCGCCGTTTGGGATGAGACTGTCGAGGCCATCTATTGTGGGAGAAGCATGGGAGGACAGAGTCGTGCAGGAGGTGGATTAGAAAAAAAAGTATTCCATCTAAAAGCAACAACAGAAGGGAAGGGCTTTCCTTGCCAATCGGTCGGGCAAATTGATTCATTTGGTGAAACTCATTGCGGCTCGGTTCGCAGGCGCGCTAAGCTGTCCCGTATACCTCGACCTCGACCACAGTGAAGGAGAACACAATAGAGACATCATCACAGGAATACCGGACTTCTCCGAGTCCATTTAGGTCAAGACAGCCTTACGATGCGTGCACACCATCGCTTAAGTCTGACTCTTGGCGTCAGGGAACAAATATCGGAAAGCCCTAGCGACCAGCAGTAATTGCAGCCGTTATCGAATGCCGCACAAGGGTAGGAGACATGAAATACCGGAAACCGATAAACAAGAGAAAAAGAAAAGACTGCGATACGCCGATATCACCGATCGAGATCGATCCCGAGCGGTGTCCGAATTAGAACGATGATAGCGAGCACTTTCCAGGTGCACCAAAACCCCCCGCGGAACCCGCTGACTAAGGGCCGCACAGCAAACCCCACGACGCGGGTCGGATTTGGAGAAACCACTTGGTTCTCCTCCGACACGGAATATCCTGCAGCCAATAGGCGACGCCGACGGATTATCCGGGTCTCGAAAGCCGAACCTCAACTCTTTTCCTGACCCGCCAAATTTTGGAGATAGGCTTGAACATGGGGTTAAGCTCTAGCTATCGTCCGCAGTGACGATTAGCTCCCGAGACTAACACCCGAAACTAACACAGATCTTCCACGCCATGCAATTGCAGCTCTCGGGCATTCCAGTCTTGCAGCTGGTCTTGCATGGGATTGACGGCACCATGTAGCTCTGGTAGGTATGCTGGTGGTGTATAAAATGCCTGACTTTTCCTCCTTCATGATGTCACGACTATCACTGGACTCTCTCTTCATCAGATCAATCCATATTCATCTCGGACCTTCAATACTTACAAGCTCAAACTTCATTCATCGTACCAGACAGCGTAACAGCTACATTCCATTGCACTCATCTTAACCTAACATCCACAACACCACATCAACCATGGCTGATTTCCTCCCCGAGACCTACAAGGCCATCGTCATCAAGGAGAAGGGCGCTCCGCTCGAGCTCCAAGAACTCCCCCTCAAGAAGCCCGGCCCAGGCCAAGTCCTCGTCAAGGTCCTAGCATGCGGCGTCTGCCACAGCGACATCTTTGAGCAGAACGGCTTCCTCCCCAACTCCTTCCCCATCGTCCCCGGCCACGAGATAATCGGCGAAGTCGCCGCCGTCGGCGAAGGGGTATCGGGCTTCTCGACGGGCCAGCGCGTCGGCGGGCCCTGGCACGGCGGCCACGACGGCACGTGCCGCGCGTGCCGCCGCGGCAAGTACCAGATGTGCGACAACGAGAAGATCAACGGCGTGTCCATGGACGGCGGCTACGCCGAGTACGTCCTCCTCCGCGCCGAGGCCGTGGTCCGCGTCCCCGCGGGCATGGACCCCGTCGACGCCGCCCCCTTGCTCTGCGCGGGCGTGACCGCCTTTAACGCCATCCGCAAGCTGCACGTCGAGCAGGGCAACCTGTGCGCCGTGCAGGGGCTCGGCGGCATCGGCCACCTGGCCGTGCAGTTCGCCAACAAGCTCGGCTACAAGGTCGTGGCCGTCAGCAGGGGGTCCGACAAGCGCGATTTCGCCATGCAGCTCGGCGCCCACGAGTACATCGACTCGGCCAAGGAGGACGCCGCCAAGCGGCTGAAGGAGATGGGCGGCGCGGCCATCATTGTGTGCACGGCGCCGAACCCCAAGGTCATCAAGGAGATCCAGTACGGGCTCGATGTCGGTGGCAAGCTCTTGGTGCTGGCCCCTGTCGGTCCGGTTGAGTTCGACACCGGCTTGATGGTTCACCTGGGATCGTCGGTCCACGGCTGGCCTAGTGGTCATGCGCTCGACTCCGAGGAGTGCTTGGACTTCTCACAGACACATGGCGTCAAGTGTATGGTGGAGAGGTTTCCCTTGGCTGATGCGGCAAAGGCGTTTGAGGTGCTGCAATCAGGCAAGATTAGGTTCAGGGGTGTTCTCACTATGTAATAGATTGGACTGCATGTTACAATACCTTGGGATGGTGTCCGGAAGGAATTGGTGTATCTGGTGATAGTTTGTTAGCTGGCCGGCGTTGAATAAGTTGTAATAGATCTCGTTCTACATTTGCCATCCACTTCAGCTCCACGTCTCTTGCGCTTTTCTTGCTTCTTTTACCACTGGCCACGTCAAGGGGGACTCTGGTCAAAGCTCTATGCGGAACTTTTTGACCCCTGACTCTGCTAGTAATTTTGATTCGGCATATCGTCTGTAACTTGTGCTCAGCTCTGTGGTATCATCCTAATTCCTAAATCTCCGAGTCCCACATACTGCCAGTTGCAACAAGACTAGATCGAACTCAAGAAATTACAGATTGCTGAGAATGTGTCAGCTGAGTCTGATACAGTGTATTTTTGCTTTAACAAGGCCGCTCCGCGATGGAACTAGTCATGCTAGAGGATACGGCGTATTCACTTACTTGTTGGTGGCTTAACGTATACCAAGTGGGATACGTTGGACAGATCATTATACTAGTCCTTGCTTGGCACCATACTTTGCTGTTATCTTTTCTTTAAGCTCCACGAACAGTATCAATTCTCCGCGTATCTGGTGAGCTGGGGTTAGCGTCAGAGCACCTAGCCTACTCTTGAGGAACCTGACCCGACAGTAAGTGGGCAGAGCTGGATCTAAATACATTCTTTGCAATCACAAGAAGCATTTATACTTGGCAAGAAGAATGCACAGCCAGCTACGCAAAACTACTCTTCTGTGTCCAGGACATGACCCTTGTAGCACTCAAATCTCAGTTAAACCCGACCTCATTTCCTGACGCCTTGTACAGGCTGTCTCAGAAGTCGAAGACGCAACAATGTGCGACGCCAGCTCTATGTGTGAGAAACTGGCCAGACGGGCACATAATCTCGTCTATAAAACTACTAATAATACTCTGCTTCATTCATACCTCTCACTTCCCCTGGAGACGGGGAGGTTGCTCAGATAGGCGAGACTTAGCCACTTGAAAACAACTTTTCAACCATGCTACTCCCAGTAATCCTGGCAACCATGCTGCCGTTTTCCCTCGCTCTTCCGGCCCTTGCAACAGGCCGGTTCAGGTGTAAGGCAGATCAACGCGACTTCTGCAACGGGACCCGTTTCAATGCCTCACTGGTGAAGAACTACACCTGCGGCGACCCTAGGCTGGGTCCAGCAAAGCTGCCCTCGAAACTGCCTCTGGATGCCCTCACAGACATATAGTGCGTCTTCCAATTCACTCGCTATCTCTCACTTCCTTATGTCACATCTGCATCTCCTCTTTCCACACAAGACTAACACCAAATAGTGACCCCCTGGGCGGCCTCTGCCCCGGGGAGTTTCTCGCTCGATGGTTCAATGCCACCTCGGGCTACTACAACTATCCGCCTGTCGAAGGCTTCGCGTTGGACGTGAAAGGCATTCCGATCAAGGCGGACTTCGTCCTCCAGCCTGGGGTGCTACTCGACCGCTTCGGGTCTGAACACGGGTTGTTCATGGCACCAGCTGCTGCGCCGTATATGCAGCGGGCGCTTCCTCCATCGAGTCTCGACACGCCGCAGAATAATCCCGAGTACGTCCCTGCATATACTGTCAGGAAGCATATCGACCTCATGTAAGATCTGACTTGAGTCTAGGTTCCCGTACAACTACCACGTTTACTTGGTCAAGCGAAATTTCACTGTCAGCGCTGGGCCGATTGCACCGTGGTTCGGACAGCCCGGCCAAGGGGTCCAGTACAAGCTCATGCAAAGCGTGCAGACGCTGGTGGATGCCAGATTCTTGGAGAGAGTTGATCCCAAATACTTGATTAATGATACTTAATACTGTCGGTAGACTTCTCCATTGTTTGTGAGTGAAGGCCGTCTCTCAATAACTGTTTCCATATCTCATCTTGAGGTGTTCTTCGACCTTGACGGGCTTATACTTTGGCGTCTCTCCTTCCTCCAGACACGTTGGAATGCACTCAATGATTTGATCGAGGAGGCCTTCGTTGAAGAAGGCAATGCTGTAGCGGTCCCGATCACTGACAGGCGAGATGACTCTGTGCAGTGTGGATGTATACTTGTCGTTTGTCCAGCGTTCTTGGAGATAAATCAGCATGATTGAATTCTCGTCCAGTTTGTCATTTTCACTTACCCATCATGTCTCCAATATTGACTACATAAGCGTCTTTTACTGGATGTACGGGGTGCCATGTTTGAGTTGGCCGGTGAAAGACCTCGAGACCACCAACTACGCCTGTCAGTAATCGGTCACCGTACGAGACAGTCCACCAGAAGAGACTCACTGTCGTCTTGCAGTAAAAGTGTAAGAGCTCCAAAGTCAGTATGGGCACCAATACCCCTAGACTTTGCCGCCATCTCAGGGGTAGTTGGCGGGTATCGATGTGCCCGGCACATAGTCACAGCTGTAACTCTGTTAACAACCCCAACACGGACACTAACGGGGGTCTCTATGTCATCCTAAAGTAGTCGAGACTCACTATCACGGCCGTACGCAAAATCATCAAAGTAGTTCTCTTCCAAATTCAGGCTCAAAGCTACGATCCTGAACATAGTCCGGCTGAAGAGACGCATCGTCTCGAAATACTCCATAAACACCTCCCTGAAGCCGGGACACTCGTCCTCGCTGGGCCACTGATTCGGACCCTGGGCAAAGCGGAGGCCCTCGCCCTCGAGCTCCTGTCCGATCATGAAGCCCTCCTTGGCATCTTGGAAACCCTTCTCTAGCTGCTGGTCACCGACGGACTCATACCCGCGCAGGCAGTTTGAGTTGTTCCGGTGAAGTCTGGTCTTCACCTCTCTCGGCAGAGCATAGAAGGATTTGACGGCTGCCAACAAGCGCTCTCGGAGGCCAGAGGTGATGGGATGCCCTGTTACTTGGAAGAAACCGGGCGATATAGCCGCCGACCGAAGGGCAGCGGCGACTCGCTTGGTCTCTTCCGGGTCAGATGATAGGTATCCGGATATGTCGATGACCGGAATTGTGATGGAAATTGGCAGCGAGGTCGCCGTCGCTGTCGACGCGGATTCGGTTTTGGTAGCCATGGTGATCTGATGATTGTGTGGTTATGGGGGTTACCTATGGAAAGGTAGGACCGAGGTTGGGTTTTGGGTGGTGAGAATGTATGGATGGGAGGGAGGATGCGCTAGAGCTAGGACCAAAGGAAGCACTTGTAAGTCTAGATTCGTGTAGACTCGACTTCACTAGGCGATGCTGATAATCAAGGTGTAGACTAGGATCAAATGAGATCGACAGAATAGCATGCTCGGTATCTCTCGTATCTTTAACCTAGGTGTATCGGATATAAATCTCCCGTTAGGCCATGATAAACGACGAGAATCCATCGGCGGAGTCCGATTAGCGCGACGACAGGAGATGTCGAAACAACATTTTATTGGTGATCCGCTATCCTGGGCACCCCAAGTAAGCCCGCTAACAGTGCATCCCCCGCAAAACCAAAGCTCTGGGCCCGTACGACCACAGATAACGTCGGATCGGTTGTTGAAAAGCATGTTTTATCATGAGATTAATCATGTCAAGGATGCAGGGTATCGATCGATATGCCGACGTACATCTATGGCTCCCTTTCCCGCCGCCGACCTCGAAGCGGGGGTCACCCTCAAGCATCAGTCCATGTCGTTGACCGGCCGTCACTGACAACGACAACATGGCAGAGTTTGTGCGTCAACGCGCCAGCAAGGTCAAAAATGAGGTCAGGATAAAGTCCAAAATCGAGGGCTGGGTCCTGCCGAAGCAGGAATCTAGTTGGGCTCCGGCAGGCACATGGACGAACATAGACCTCGATGTCACCCCGCTGGCACGGCGGACATGGACCTCTCTCACCATCTTGGGTTACTGGGTCAGTGATGTGATCAGCATGCAGAGCTGGGAAACAGGTAGCACCATCTTGGCGCTTGGCTTGACATGGTATGCACTATCGATGACCCTGCCCGCAAGAAACAATGACTAACACAGACCACCAAAGGCGAGAAGCAATCTTCAGCATCGTCTTCGGGTCCAGCGTCATGGCCATCCCGATGTCGCTGAACGGCTACGTCGGCGCCGTGACGCACGCGCCCTTCCCGGTGCTGGCGCGGGCCTCGTTCGGCTACCACTTCGCCAAGTTCCCCGTCGTCGTGCGCCTGATCACCTGCCTCTTCTGGCACGCCATCACCAACTTCCTCGCCGTCGCGCCCACGACCCAGGTCATCCGCGCCATCTGGCCGAGCTACCGGAACCTGCCCAACCACATCCCCGAGAGCGTGGGCATCACCACGCAGCAGATGATATCGTACTTTGTCATCTGGTGCATTCAGTTCCCCCTGCTGCTGATCCCGCCGCACAGGTACAGGTGGCTCTTCACCGCCAAGGTCATCATGACGACGGCGACCATCGTGGGCATGGTTATCTGGATCTGTGTTCAGGCTGGAGGCTCGGGCGAGATCTGGAAGCAGCAGGCCGCCGTCAGTGGAAGTCAGAAGAGCTGGCTCATCATGTGGTCGTTGAACAGCTGCACGGCAAGCTGGTAAGTACATCCATTGCATCTAATGCCCATTGCACACTCTATCTCACGAACATCGATCTAGGTCAACCGTTGGTGTCAACATTCCGGACTTCACCAGATATACAAAGACACCCAAGCAATCGTGGTCCCAGGGTGTCTGGTTCCCCCTGATCTGCTCCTGGGTCGCCATCATCGGCATCGTAGTGACTTCGGCGTCAGGTGTCCTCTACGGCGAATTCATCTGGGATCCCATCGAAATCATCGATCGCTGGGATGGACCTGCTGGCAGGGCAGCAGCCTTCTTCGCCGGTCTGTCATGGTGCCTTGCTCAGGTGTGCGTCAACATCTCAGCGACGGTCGTATCGGGCGCAAACGACTTGGCCAGCTTGTTCCCCAAGTGGATGAACATCAAGAGAGGCGCTATCTTCATCACGATCATTGGTGGATGGGTCATGGTGCCGTGGAAGATCCTGCACTCTGCTGGCTCTCTACTGAGCTTTATGAACTCACTGGGTGTCTTCCTGGCTCCTATCATGGTAAGATTGCATACCGTCTTGGTTCTGTTACGAGATTTACTAACGATCTTACAGGCAATCCAAATAACTGATTTCTTTATCGTCAAACGTCAGGCGCTCGACGTTCCAGCACTGTATCAACCCCATGGACGGTACAGATACTGGTACGGCATCAACTGGAGAGCGCTCGTGGCGATGCTGGCCTCAGTCACCCCCCAGCTGCCGGGACTTGTCAACGCCGTCAACCCCAGCCTGCCTATCGGCGGAGCGGTTTATATCGCCAACCTGAACTGGTACTACGGCATCTTTTCCTGCGCAGCCGTGTATTCCGGTCTCAGTCTCGCCTTCCCAGCACGCGAGACGCTGGTTCCGAAGTTGATCGAGACGCCGGACGAGGTCGTTGAAGGTGGGGAGTGGCGACACGAGAAGGAGGCTTCTGTGAAGACCGAAGAATTGTAGCTTGTTCCACGGCGTCAAACCTGTCATCACTGCAGGAGAAGAATTACTTTTTTTGCTTCCATCACAATAAACTAGACTAGAAGTCACATGTGCGCTGGCAATTTCTTGATGACGAGTTGTCCTCGTGGCTTGCCTTAGCTTCTGCAACAGACGTCCAGCCGTAGATGACCTGCATAAATGGCCGCATCCTAGCATCTGAGTCGTGGACCAATCCGCTTCCGTCCAGCCTTCCGTCTCTAGCCTTCACTACTGCCGTTTGCTCCTAGCCGGACGATAGACCACGTAGACGTAGCAAGCCACGCTGCAGAATGACACCTCACATCTCAGATCCTGCAGCTGGGCGAGAACGACACCGCTCTGGTTTTAGCAGCGGCTACTTGCCCGTGCGATTCCACCCTGCGCGGCTCCGGCCCTTTCCTCAAGTTTCATGCCTGCTCCCGCGCCGCCTGTGTCCGTCACGGCCTTGTGTACCACGGCTTCCGTTCCCATAGGGTGCTGACAAGTGCAGCCTCCACTAGCCAGAGGACAACACATCTCACCCGCTGATATGTCATTAACCACGCTCTGTAAGTATGGAGTACACCGTGTACTTCTCCTATCCTACCCCTGGGCGTTTCAAATTCAGCGGATCAGAGCTTCCGCCCTACTCCGCCACTTATGACCCCCATTTAGGTCCTAGTAGGAGCAAGGTTACGTTGCCGGTGTCATTGAACGAAGCCGTACTACCTCGATCTGCGTAAAAATTCCGTACGTATGTCATTCTGTGTGGATCTACACGCAACCAGACCCTTCCAGCTCTAACCTGCCGAGGACCTGTGAGAGGCTCTGATGTCCATGGTCATGCGTATCTTCCTTCCCGCCTGCGTAAGGCAGACCAAGAAACAATTCCAGCCGACCACTACTTACTCCCCAGACTTGCCAGGCAGCCTAGGGACGTACTCCGGGAACCGGCATTGCTCAGTCTTGTAAAACTGCGAATGGCTCTGCTCTGGATCAAGCTCCAGCGATTCGAGAGACAACACCCTCACAAACTTCTCGTTGAAGTTCTGCAGCGCGTATTTGGCAATCATATCCATCCCTTTCCCCCATAGGTTAGCACATTCATCTCTTCCTCAAATTTGCGCAAAGAAGTCACTCACCACATCCCGCACCACCAGAAGTCCAGAGCTCCCCCTTCCCTTCCCCCTGATACTCCTTCTCCTGCACAATCCACCTCTGCTCAACCCAGTCCACACCCGGATACAGCCCCCTAGCAAGCGGCACCAGCATCCGATTCGTAGTCGCCTTCAACCCCTTCCCCTCCAACACCCCAGCACTAGCAAGCCACAGACTCCCCGTACAAGTCGTCATCCACACCCTCACCCTCCCCCACGCCTCCCTCATGAACCTCTCTGCCTGCGGCGGGCGGTGGTCCAGGAACGGGCCCCCCGTGATCACGATATCCAGGTCCCTCGGACACGAGTCGTACGTGACGTTGGGCACGAAGCGCAGCGACGCCGTCGCCGTCGCCGGCTCGAGCGTCGCCGCCATGTAGAAGAACTCGATGCGCAGCGCCAGCGGCAGGAACTCGGCCGCGTGCTCCGGCGACGTCGCGCACACCTTGCTAACGAAGTCGGTCGACAGGTTGCCCAGGATGTCGACGCCGATTATGTCGGAGAGCTGCACGTTTTCCAACATGACACCTACGCGGAGGGTGGGCGGCGGCGGGGGGTTGTTGGTTGGGGCGGACATTGTTGGAATGGAAGTTGTTGTTGAGAGCTGAGGGATGAGGGATGGATTCTGGTGTCGCTGTGGCAGGAGGTTTGTCTTCTCTATATAGACGATCTGGAGCATACTGCTCTAGGATTATACTACCGCCGCGCATTGGACACCGTGGAGTTGAAGACACGAAGTGCCGGTATATCGCTCGTTGGATCTAATTCCGACCATGGCCGGGCTGTTGAGCATGCTGAAATCGACCAAATACTGAAGGTATGCACTAAGGCCGTGAATTGAATTACGTGTGGTGATACTTGACAGGGTTGAAGGTCCCAATACATGAGGCGGAGGGAATGCTGTCCCGGCCGAGGCTGTTTAATCCCGAAGCGCTTCGGCTGCTAAGTGCGCACTGATGTCTTGTCCGATCCTCCGTGCCGCCCGCCTGCGCGAGGAGTCGCACTATTCAAGAGGCGAAACGGTGCTTTGCCTCGGGTGACTTAATATAAGGGTATCGATTATCATTATCGTCTCGGCTACAGCTCCGTACTCGTACAAACCGCTAATCATACTATACAATGCTCGTAAACTCCAATAACGCCACACGACGCTCACGTCCCGCCCTCGGTTGACGCAACGAACTTGACACTCTTCCTCCTCTCCCTCTCACCCCCCGTCTTCTCGGGAGCAAAGCTCCCTCCCCGTCCAGGACTGGAACTAAGAATTTTCCCCGTAACATCCTTACTCGACCCCTCCGTAGCCAGCGTTTCTCGCACGCTCTCAACAGCCCGGCTCTGCACCGCCTCATGCGCGTCGCCCCTAATGCCAAAGTCCGAGAAGGTATTCGCGCGGCGATGGTGTTCGCTACCGGTAACACCGCTGGCGGACGGCGACAGGCCGACCGTCGACGGACTCCTCGCCGCAGCCGCGGCGCGGTTCACCTCCCGCACGGCGCGGCTGACCTCCTCCGTACGCGCGGCCGCGGTCTCCATGCGCCACCGTCCCGGCAGGCAGGCGTGGCCGCAGCCGTCGACCGGACAGCACCCGTCGCTGAAGTCGGCCGCGTCTAGGTCGGGAGGGGTGTCGAAACCGGTGTGCTGATCGGCGTCGAAGGACGGTCCGTGCCAGCCTTGTAGGCAAGTCGAGTGCCCGCCGTGGCCGCAGCTGTAGCAGTACCACCAGGTTGATAAGACTGGTGCCGGGTCGTTAGCCTTGTGGCCATTTAGATAATGATGATTGCTTGGGATTGGAGGGTCTAAGTTAGGCGTCGTGTCGCGATGACCACACACGGCACAGGGCGCCATAGCATATTTGCATCGGTCGCAGCGCCATATCGACTGGGTGGAGGTAGTCGTCCGGTCAATCTCACGTGGCTTGTGGCAGTTGGCGCAGAAGAAGCCGGCTTGGACTCCCTGTGTCGCCGGAGTGGATATGGCCGGGTAGTCTTCTCCCCAGCTGGACAGGACTCCGCCGGGCCATCCACGCAGGCAGAGCTTGCGCAGAAGTGTTGCCTCCACAAACAGCTTCATGCTCATAAGGCGTGAATGGTGTTGCCGAAGTATTGCTGCTGACTGAAAACTGTCTATGACGTCTGCGGGCAGCAGCGGTTTGAGCAGTAGGATCATGGCAGACGCATTGAGGGCCGAGGATCGAGACTCAAACGCAAGAGCACGCGAAACCAGAGTGTATGGCTGAATAGGGGGATTGCGGTTCATGAAAAAGAATCCGGCGTCATCGGCTTCGAGAGGATGGGGATAGGGCGGATCGTCGTGCCAGTGAAGATAGTCCTCCTCAATGATGTACGGCAACTTCTCGCCCTCTGAGTCGAAAGAGTCTTCATGCTGGATGCGGAAAGGCCGCTTCTCCGGTGAAGACGTACTAAACGCCTCGTCACTCGGACCGTCCAGTTGCGATGTGAAACTGTCGGACGTGGTTTGTGTGATCATGTGATGCTCGTCGGTGAAACCGGTAAGACCAGTCTCGCTCCGTTCAAGCGTCAGATGAAGCGCACTACGGCTCCGGACAGGGGAATACCCCAGTTTCTCGCCACGGATACGGCTCTCAAATTCCAGCTCGCTTGCGTTACTCTCGCTTCTTTGCCCAGTTCGACGCGGAGTTGTCGCCAGCCTCGGCCGCCTTGGCATGCTCCCATCCGACGAACCCGCCAGCCCCGCGTCCCGACGGCTGCCACCAGAGACGGAGAACATTTGGGAAAAGCTTTCGTCCGAATCATGCCGCAGAACAGGTTGCCGAGTCATGGGAGAACCAGCTTCTAAATAGGCTGGTGGCTTCAATGGCTCCTTCTTTTTCGGCGACGGCACGTCTATTGCTTTAGTGAGGGCTTCAGTGTCATAGAAGTCATAGCCCTCCAGGCTTGCCTGAGAATCTTCGGTGCGCTCACTATCGTGGCTACTCGTAGACAGAGGAACAGAGTCGAGTCGTATCCTATCACGGACGGCCGGATGCACTGCTGGAGGCAAATTGAAGCCGTCAGGCTCCAATATCGGCTCAAGTTTCTCGCCAAAGACATGACCATGGTCGGAATGTCTCCGATGATCACGTGGGACGTCCTCGACTGGACGTGCAAGTGGCGTCGGCACATTTGAGGTGCTTTCGATTTCTTCAGAAAGCAAAGATCTTGCATAGCCTGGCTTATCCAAACTTCCGTTCGACTGTACTCGGCGCGGCGTTTCCTCGCCCTCTGTTGGGGCATTAGGTACTTCAAGCAGGTGACTAATGTGCTCTGGGTATGTGACACTCTTCTTTCTGCCCGTCTTAGACCGCATGCGCTGCTCTAAGTGATATTGTGCTCGCCGAGTTAGGAGCATGTTCATACCATATGCAAGGATACGCCACGACTGCGCTAGCCGAAATTGGCTTATGCTTTCAGCAGCCTTTGCGTATCGATCTAAGATGAAAGCAATGCGCTCGATCATCGACTTGCCGCCGCGGACGTAGGGGAGCTCGTTGTGCAGAATCTCTAGGTAGTTGGTCGCGAGATATCCGTACACATCGACGTCAGCAGCAGAGGGGACATGTCCGAACACCCTGGCCTGCTGTGACTTGAATATGCCAGTCAGATTGATGGCCTGTTCTAACGTCAAGGGCTTCTCGTCAGTTCCAGGACCGCCTGGTGGCGTACTACTAAGCGTGTGCGCAGACCGCGTACTCAGACGGCGCCTTCGGGAGCCGCGCCGTCTGGGCCCGAGAAAGCTGTCGACGATGTCCTCTTCGGAATCGCTTCGACTGATGCTCAGCATCGGCGTGCTGGGACTAGAACCGTATGATGATGTGGGCAAGATATCCTTATGCGTTACGTGGGTCCGCGGTCTATGCGACTCTTGCCTCTCATCAAGGAACATAAGCACATCACCCCTGGCCGAGAAGGCCATAGTCGACATTGTCTGTCGGTCGATGACCTTGTGCGCAAATGCAATGTCGCATTGGTTGAAGAGCCCATCTTGGCCGGCGGTCCATAGAAGGTCCCGGTCACGCCACAACATGGCGCTGGGTAGACTGTCAAACCTTTGGATTTCCTTGTACGGCATTGTCGGCCGGGCCATGTCCCAAATGTGCACGGTGTTGATGCCATGCCTCTTCTGACTACTGTCATCGTATGATACGGCAATTTGGGCAGCTCTCTTCCCTTGCGCTGTCGCGGACCATTGCCCCGGCCTCCAGACAACGACAGAAACAGGTGCCGGCGCGGAGACGGACCACTTTGCTTTTTGCCTCTTATCTGCGTTCTTTGAGACGTCCCAAACGTGACATTTGCCGTCCCAACCGGCACTGACGAGGTGTTCGCCGTCAGGATGCCAGGCGATGGAAGTGCAAATCTTATCATGGGCCTTGATCTTCAGGATGGGCGCAGTGTGTTTTCTTATGTCCCATTTCAAAACCACTCCTTGATCGGTGGAACAGGCAAAGTAGAAGCCCTCTGTAGGAGACCATTTCACTTGGCGCACGCTGTCGGCATTACATCTGAAGGGATGCGGGCTAATAGCTCTGAAAGTAAGTCCAGTCCTAGTCTGTATGGGTGTGCGGGTGTCGAAGCAGCGTGCTATGCCGTCCTGGCTTCCAGAGAGTAGTAGACTACCCCTGTGGGGGTTCACGTCGAGAGAATTTATCTGCCGCGCATCCTCGCGAATCTGGATGAACTCAAGTCCGGTGCCACCAGCCACGCTTGATCCCGCGCGAGCCAAATCGTACTGGAATATCTTGCCATTTGCGCAGGCTGTGAATATGGCCGGGCTACCCTGGGTCGTCTGCCCTGCCGCTAGTTTGACATCCCTGATGGCGAGTTGATCTCCAGTGGACGATGCGGCGCCGACCTTCGTAGTCGTGTGAGCGGTGATGAGGGAGCGCAAGTCAATGCCTTCCTTCACTTGTATGCCATCGAATCTCAGAGTCTTGAGGATATATGGTCCGCCGAGCACAGCTAAGTCGTGGTCTGGCGAGGCGTCCATGCATTTGATTGGGGCGCCGGCGTTGTAGGCTGCATTTTGAGAGGCACTCGGGCGGTACACCGGGGGCACAGTATTTGGAGAGCTCGTTATGGACAGGCCGGTGTCATTGGGCGAGTCGGAATTTGTAGGCTTCCCGAGCAGCTTCCGCATAATCTTGCCCTGGTTGTACATCGTGGTTCGTGGTTGATGCGACCGCGGGGTGGACTGCAGTCTTTGACCCAGGACTGTCTTTCTTTGTGTTCCTCACTCATGCGTGGAAATGATTCAATTGATCAAGGCGCCATAGTGCCTAAAAGTGAGTGCCCCTAGCCTCGCAGGGTGGGCAGCAAGCCTCATTGATACAGGCGCTGGTGATCAGTGGTGATCAATATCAATCGTCCGATGACGGGATCTTCCATTCAACGCGACATCAGGCACTCCACATTGAATAGGTAAGGTACGCTGAGCCGCTACATTCTGCCAGTGTTCACCACCAGGAACGCCAAGCGCTCGCTAGCGCGGCATTAGTGCCCCCGCTGACGTCACGTGGGTGGTCCAAGGGTTTTAGCTTAACCAGACTGCCGCTCAACATGAAGATCCCTGCAACCATCAGTTTTCTACCTAAGCTCCATGTCACAAGCCTTACAGTCCGTATTACTGAAGCGTTTTACTTGTGTTTGCTACTACTCATCCCACCAGGCGCGAAGATGGACCCGGGTCGCCGGGCAATGATCGAGGGCCACGGACCTCCAAGCCCAAGAGTTAGAGACATCACCTCGCCACGACGTGATCCGAATACACGCATCACGAAGCCAGCATGGCAGGACAAGACACGACCGGCACGGCTAGCCTCAGAAAGCAAACCGGCAACCAGCAACTACCTTAGCCAAGACGATCTTTCGCGTCAGTTTGTTGCCGATGAAGACAAGTTTGTGCTTAAGCAGTCCAAAAGGAAGGCCGATATTCGTGTCCGCGAAGGCCGCGCCAAGCCCATCGACTTCCTCGCCTTCAACCTTCGGTTTATAGATGCTGAGCGAGACCCCTTTGACGACGATGACGGCGATCCAGCCATCCAAGTTCCTTCACCAGACGATATACTCGGGAAACTTAGCGAGGCGCAGCTAAAGGAGCTCGATGATGATATCAAGTCGTATCAGATACTCGAGACCAACGCAACCAATAAGGAGTACTGGAAGGCTCTATTAACGCTCGCGAATGACCGACGACAGAAGCTAAATCCAAGGGGACCGGAAGGGAGAGCCGTCAACTCCGTGGCATCTGACATCGACAAGATTCTGGAGCCGAAGACGTACGAGCAGCTGGAGGCACTCGAGACGCAAATTCGGGCGAAGCTACGGTCGGACGAGCCCATCGACACCGATTACTGGGAGGAATTGCTGAAGAGCCTGCTTGTGTGGAAAGCCAAAGCAAAACTCAAGAAGATTTACAAGTCTATCACGGATGCTAGGTTGCACCTTTTGCGCCAACACAATTCGGAACTGGCAGAAGTGGCCGCAGTAAACCAGGGCTCCACAAGCACTCCCGCACCGTCAAACAGCGGCAACACAGTATCTGCGACAGACCCTGTGATCAAAAAGCCTAGTAGTACGACTACGGCTGGATCTGCCAGCTCGGCCCCTGTCAACACACGCTTCGCTACAACCGCCACAGAGGATTTCTCGCAGACGACCAAAGCGCTCTACGAGAGAGAAGTCGCACGTGGGATCGGCGAGAACGAGGAAGTGTTTGCTGCGGAAGAAGCTGATCCGAACGCTGCAAAGCCTAAGTGGGCTGATAAGTATCGTCCCCGGAAACCGCGCTACTTCAACCGCGTGCAGATGGGCTATGAATGGAACAAGTACAACCAGACACATTATGACCATGACAATCCGCCACCCAAGGTTGTCCAGGGATACAAATTCAACATCTTCTATCCGGACCTGATAGACAAGACGAAAGCACCCACTTACAAGATCATCCGAGAGCATGGCAGGAGACGGGGTGAGACCTTTGCGCCGGCTGGAGAGGAGGACACATGTCTCATACGCTTCATTGCCGGGCCACCGTATGAGGATATCGCCTTCAGAATCGTCGACCGCGAGTGGGACTACAGCGCGAAGAAGGACCGTGGTTTCAAGAGTAGTTTCGACAAGGTACGTTACACTCAATACCCTCCCCGCAAAATCCGTCAATGTCAGGGCCCCCAATCCCAAGCCCGCATGCGACGGTATGACTTCCACAGGCGTCTACATGCTGAAACAATCTTGCCGTGTTACTCATGGCTCCTTCTGACATCTTCTCCTTACTGACTTTGATACCAACAGGGCATCCTCCAGCTGCACTTCCAATTCAAGAAGGTATGAACCAACCCATTCCTGTAATGAAGAAAACGGCCAATGGACTGACATATGTATTTTATAGATATATTACCGCAAATAGTCAATCATGCAGTGGGCGTGCGCGCTTTACTGGACCAGTACCTTTTCCCTGCCGGCATTGGGATCTTACTTCATATGTACATGTAGTATCTGGTGCCAACATATACGGGTCCTTTCGCGGATTACCTATATTTTAGCTGGCTGCATCCACTAGGTGTCGTTGTCCTGGCAGAAATCGTACACACTTGGCGGCACCTCTTGCCGGCTGCGATACTCGATTTCGGGAGTCTTGTCGATCAGGAAGGCCGACCGAGATAGGTAGCGGAGAATTCATCGCCTGCCGTCATGGCACGGCAAGACAGTGCACAAACTTTAAGCTGGGAGACATACTCTCGCTGTCTCTCCATGTATTGCAATTCGTGCGTCATCGGTGGATCATAAACTGCACACGGGGTCGCAGGCCGTTCGAAGAGTGAGGCGCGCCCGATGTCTATAATCGCCAGCTGAAGTAGCTAATCTCGATTCGTTCAGCTCTTTCTATCTTGACTCCCTGGAACGTTGCGTAACAAGAAACCCATCCACCACTGTTTTCGTCCACTCACATCTTGGGCCCTGCATGGAATTATCGTCACCGCAATGCAGCAAGTGATCTGAGTCCTTCTAGAAGCGGAGACTCTCGATTCCAGGCATGCTTGCTGTGCTCTGGATGCGTCCTTCCTCTGCGGTGTGCCTTTTGGCCATTCATTTCTGGCCCAAGCTGATTGGCTCTTATTTGGCGATCAAAGTATGGCTCTGCATCTTGCCGAGACTGGGATGTGGCTGTCTCGATCCCTGCTCTCAAAACGACTTCTTTGTTTTTCGTCTACCGCTTGAGCCAGGAGCCTAGACTGGGTACACAATGACTTTACTTACACCGTGGAGGCGACAGGCACTCGCCCTTGGCAGATTTGAATCGGTGAAGGAATCGCCCACAATAGCCTTGTCATGATACTTTCTGCCCAATGGGCGGTGCAACATCACGCGGAGAAAGCTCCTAAGGCTGGGCCAGTGTGCCTTTCCCCTTTATTGCTCTCTTCAGTCCCACGGGTACCCCCCTGGTGTCTGTTGAATATGGCCCAGTCGGGTAGCACGCAGCATGGCAATAAGCCTAATCAGGCGGCATTGCAACGGCCGTTTGAGACCCTAACCTTCAAGTATTATGGTGCGCGACCCTCTCTGTTCTGGCTTCTCCGTAAGTTTCACTTACACGGTACCTAGTACTTCCCACTAGCCTGCAAAGTTCACCCAGCGGCGTCTTCAACACACAGCACCATGGCAGTTGTCTGTGGTACGGCCCCAAGATGCACAAACCAATATTCGTTTGTCACCTCTTAGCTTGACGGCTGCAGGTGTATTGCCCTTGAAGAGAAACACCATCGTACCCGCAACATCGTACGTAAAACTGATGGTGGTAGCTTACACGCCCATTGCCTCCACGTACTTAGGTAGCGCAACCGCTCAATACGCACAACGCTCACCGCACGCATAACCGACCAGTCACTGCAAAGGTGCCAGTTGACTGACCTAAGTCTTCTTCATCTTGTCACCCGTCTTCGTTACCTCGCCCTGCGTTGGCGCCACCCTCTGGACACGCCCCCACTCACACCCTAACCTGGTTGAATCTGCGTCCAGGCGAGGCTAGACGCCCTGACTCAGGTCATCTCTGTCCGTGTGTGAGAAGTGATATATCTCTTGTAGTAACCAGGTTCACGGGTGCCCAGCCGAGATCTTGTCATTTTGGTTCGGGACCGATATTTACCCCAAGCTATTACCCTGCCGTGCCAACAACAACGTCTGGAAACACGGTCTTTTACATCATATCCCCCAGTGCCAATCACCGTTCCCCCTTTGAGGCCAACACAATCTGGTTTCCATTCACACAGCTCTTGCGGTTTAGACCCCCTTGTGTCTCCCGACCTTCGGTCTTTTAGGGTCACCGACACGAATGACTCCGCTACTATTTATCAAGTGCATCCCAGACTGTTGTGCAATTCATTTGTATGTCCAAAAAACCAGTCATGGACCACGCGGACGCAACCACTGGTCATTCGTGTTATGCCTTTGCAGACACGCGGTCTAGCACAGCACAGTCCAATCCAGTCAAATCCGGACTAGATTTGACGGAGGAAAACACTATCATTGCGATGTCTACACAGCAGATGCCTCAGCCAGTTCACCCCTCGACGCAGCGGTATTCACGCCCCCATTCGCCATCTTATGCATCCCAGCAGCAGAGTGGCTCTTGCACTTCATCTGAGCGGTCACCGTTTCTTTCATCATCCCTTCCGTCACAGGTCGTTGTTAAACAGCAGAACTGGTCCAATCTTCAAGCGTCAAGCTGGGTTGCCGAAGCACCAGATCACAGTTTCTCGAACACAGGAGATCACCGAGGTCTGGCTTGGAACGACTTCAGCCAGGGAGGTATCGAGCCTTGGATCCCTCCTCAGCAGTACCAACAAACGGCTCGGAGAGAAGGGACGGCATATCATCAGCCTCCCTACCGGTCGGCAACCGAAGACCTATATTCCTACGGTCATAGGGAGGCTTCTATCACTACGGAACACGCCCCCTACTACAGCTACCCAGGCATGTCACCGGTGCCAGCTCAACTAGTGGACCTTTCCATTGCTGGCAACTCTGATTCTACCACCCAAGGCCTCACTCCGTACCGGAAATCACACTTTGAATGTCAGTCCTCGCCTCGCGCTGGCATCTGGACTCTGGCGAAAGCGTCGGCTCTTACCTTGCCGCCCAGCTCACAAGCGGCGCAGCATCAGGCCGAACAACTGCAGTCGTCAATGTCACCTTCCTCCGACTCTGACAAGCAGGCAAACGCTCCTCACTGCGCAGCAGAGGCACCTGAGAGTCCAAGTCTGTCGACAATAGAGGACATGAGAGCTTCCAGCGTTCCGGCGAGTCCGAACAACAAAAGTGTCGACACACCTTACGCACAACTAATCTATCAAGCTTTCATGAGTAGCCCAAGACGTGCGCTGAAACTGCAGCAGATCTACCAGTGGTTTCTGGAAAACACCGACAAGGGTCAACCTGGACAAGGCAAGGGCTGGCAAAACAGTATCCGACACAACCTGAGCATGAACGGGGTGGGTTTCTCCGCTTTTCTTTGACGACTCGGCCGCACACTAACAACGCGAGTTCTAGGCATTCGAACGTCGACCAATCAAGGGCGATGCCGATGATGGTGAGGAAGACTGCTCTTCGCCTTCTGGAACATCCAAGCAGGCGACCGAATGGGTTCTCCAGGATTGGGCCATTCGCCAAGGAGTTCAAAGCACGACGCGCTATCGGAATTCAGCTAGACGCAGCCACAACAAGAAGTTGCGCGGCAGGACCAGGGCAGATACCTCGTCCCGAAAGTCATCAAGGAGACAGGCGTCATCACGGTCTACCACCCATGTCTACTCTCCGCCTCCGCTATCGCGGTTCGACCTCCGCGACTATCGGTCGCAGGGTTACTACAGCCAGTATGCGCCACAGCTTGACATGCCGGCAGAGCAGCTAGAACGGTTATCACTTGCTCCGAGGGCAAGCGATCCGCGGCGAGCCGTGTACTTCACAGGAGGCGGCGACTACGAGCATGTAGATTACCATTCGTTACCGAATGTGGGAAGCCCAATGGAGACGAGCATGCCCAGCAGCTACTCGTCAGGCCCCCTCGGCTACTCAGCAGAGCTATTCATGCCGTCAGTTTCCGGAGCGCCCACCGTCACGAGCGAAGATGATGTTAACGAAGTCATTACCCCAGAAGCCAGCTTCTCCATGCTGGAGCCCGCTGTCCTCCTTCCCGCGGACAATAGCTCTGCCAATCCAGCACCTACCAGCGACCCTTACAGTGGCTCGGCTTATTACCACACCCACGGGGTCCACCGCTACACACTAGGTGATATCGCTGGCGTCTGTGACGAGAACACGCTTCGCTCATGCGGCTGGGACAGTGATCAATCTTCTCGTCAGTATCAATGACATCCCGCCGACGTAGCTGGTGGTAAGGTCTCGATGATCGAGGAGCAAATCTTTTGCGGCGATCGACGGTCTCTACCAGGCCTATCGAAGCCACAATCGATATGAGGATGATCCTGGGCCAGGGAGGAGAAGGACTGTTTCGCGGTGGACCACTAGCGCTTGTAGGCGCGATGGGCGATACGACACAGAGAAAGACAGACACACTGTCTGCAGGGTCCTGCCGCTGTCAAACCCATGTCGGCTCGACAGCAAGGACCGGGGGAGTATTGGTGACGGGGCACATACCAAAACAGCCGGGAAAAGCAAAGCAACAGAGCTGCAGACTCCACAACACCGCATCGACTGCGAATCAGCATAGCAGGAGGACGTGCCGGAGCTCAAGACTGCAGCACCACAAAACTAACGGCACAGCGCATCAACATTTTCCTTATCCCTTGGCGACCGAGCACAGAAACGGTGTACCATCATTCCCGCGGAAGCCGGGGCAATTCCCCCGTCTTGTTCGATTTCTTTTTTCCTTCGTCGTCTTCTTTCATGCAGCCACCCACCGACCGCCACCCCATTCCTTCCAGAAGGTTTCCATTTGCGAGCCGACGTTGACCGCGAAAGGGAGCTAACGCTAGGTCGTGAGCCCGGTCGAGGTCCCGACTGGGGGATGTACGAGCAGGCCTTGGACTAGCGACGCCTAGCTTGGTTCGCTGGCTGGGTTGCGCTTGAACGTTTTCTTTTTGAACCTTCTCCAGCCACAAAAAGCCACAAGAGTTGTTCTTCCCCGCGCTGAGTGGACGACTTGGTCCAGGCTGCGGAAAATGGACCAACGACTGTTGAGAGTTCAGAGTTACAAGGGGGTCCTGGCTCCATAACGGGCATTTTACTGGGGTGTTGGCACAAGCTTTCGCCGCAAGCCCTGTCCAAGGTGGTTTTCAGCTGCAGCAGCTCGGCATTTTCCACCTCCATCTTTAGGATACGACTCAGCTCGCAGTCCAACAGGCTGCTTGGCATTCCTGCTTCCTCGGTCAGAATTTCCTGCTTCTCGATTTCCCACCACGACCAACAGGAGGAGACCAATGCTTATTTCTTTACTGAAACCAACAACAAAAAGCGCGAAACGGAAAGAGTTGCCAGAGCGACTCGGCACTGGCAGGCCAGGGGCCCACTGAACTGACATGACATGACATGACATTGATATGACAATACAGCATTTGATACCCAGGCAGGAGCTATCAGGCTCTCAAGGGATATCAACAAGGATGGAGAAATACGCATTGCATTGTACGGTACAACCAGGTTACTAGACCGGATGAGCATTGTACAGGGGGGTGCATTCACGGTTACTAGACCAGCATGTGTGTTCTCTGCAGCACATCGTCATCATCCATGGGATTCTTCCTTTTTTCTCTCTTCTTCTACTACTCCATGACATACGTCAACAGGGAGCGCAATTGTACAGTTACTAGACTGGGCGGGGAAAAGACAAAAAGGTATCTTGCAAAAGACCGGGGCGTGAAAAATGGGAGAGGAAGAGGAAACATGGCGTTTCACATGAACTGTTCTTCTCATGCGTCATGTTGATTGGGAAAGGGTTAAGGTTCGTCGGTTTCTGCAGCATTTCGGCTCACACCTAGCTTGCTTTGGACAAGCGAGATGGGAATGTGACACTGGGGGTTTCGATACGGGAAACAGGACACGAGGGTAGGGGAGGGTACTCTTGAGCCATGGGTAGGCTTGAGGGTTTGGTGAATAAATCATCGTCGTTCTTTGTCCTTTTCGGCTGTTCAGCGGGCATTCGGCGATGTTCAGGGGCCGATGCTGCCGTCATTCCATTTCTTTTGCTTTCTTCTGCTCGGTACCTGCTGATATGTGGGTGGTATGGGTTTACGCGTGCTACACGGGCGGCCTACCCGAATCTCTTGCAGGAATGCAACTACTGGTTTACAGAGAAAGGCAATAGCGAGAAAATAGCAATACTTGGTTCTCTTATCTGCTGACTGCCATCTGATGAGCTCCACGTTCCGCAAGTCCGTCCACTTTGAGTAAGGTACTGTCCAAGCTGTCTTGGGCATTCGAGATGCCAGAGTTGCCCCTACACGGACAGAGAAGCAAAACCAGGAGGGGTAGGGAGGATAGACATGTGCCATGCGAATGCCCCATCCTTCACGCAAGAGTCGAAGGCGAGATCATCCCTGGAAACCAGGACTTCCCTGTCAAATGCTCCGCCGTCATTGGTCCCGAACTGTCGGGACGGCCCTGACTGGGTAACTATCACCAACGGCCGCCTCCTCATTTCAGTATCGGTCCCATATTACGAGGGGGCGGCGTGCGCGTGGAGCTGAGATAGGCATAGGAGGAGATCTTAACATAGAACGCGTCACCGGATGGTGGTTGTATGCCATGGAGGGGATGGCAGCTTCTGAGTTGTGGGTTGGTGTCGGCTCTCCCTCCGCTCTCGACCTTCCACCCCGTCACACAAGGAACTTGACACAGCCACGATTCAACTTCCTCTTTCGAGTCCTGAAAGCGGGCTGCGAGACGGATCATGTTCCGGTCCCCCGTGGTAGGCCAACCCAATCATATGATCCAGCCGGTTTTGGAGAGTGCTTTTGAACGGAAGGCCTGCATTTCGAAAGGTATACTGTGGGATGGCAAGTGCAGATGCCATGCACGTCCTCAACACAACTGCAACGGCGTGTTGCCCAACCACCAATATTCCACGCCGGGCTGGCCGCAGGTGGCGTAGAGAAACGCTGGGAAACTGTCAATGGCAGCAGCAGGTGGCGGCGGCCAGAACCAAAGTGCGCCCATTGTAGCAGCGAGAAGCGTGTGATAACAAAGGACAGCGACGCACTGATCCCATCCGGGCTAGATTGGCACTGGAAGAACTCCCTCTACAGCCACACCCAGGAGTATTATAGCTGCTTCACCTTGTCTGTCACAACCGTACGGTTGGTGGCTTTCGGAGATCTTGCTGTAGCCTTCTTGGATCAACCATGATCAACCACCACGGCGATTCGAAGCCTATGTGTCTTCCCATGCCTACAGTAACATGACGACTGGCCAGGGCGATGGATCGTCGCCCCCGAGGACAAACGGGTGGAGCCAGTTGTCAATGATTGTCCCATCATGCCGTGTGACCTGTCAATTTATCTAGGTCCAAAGGCAGCTAGTAGGTATATCCCTACATGTAACCGTCATGTACGTATGCGACTGTCCACGCCGAAATGTATGCTGCATGCCTACTGCTGCGATTGTATTGGCAGACGGGCTCAGGCCTCGAAACTCGAGTCCATTGGAGAAGAAGCTTCAGCCGGTGAGCGGCCGTTGCAGTGCATCCAGAGAAGCGCAGCACTGGACTGTGAAAGCATACTTCGTCTCCTGTTACCTAGTTCCGCGCGTGATGGGACGGCCCGACATGACAAATAACTCTGCTCAGTAGTGCACACAAAGGTATTTCGACCCTTCACGGCTTTGATACTCGTCGTAAGGCTAGATATTGTTCAAGGGGATGCAAGGAGGAGACAGGCGGTATCCCATCCCCGAGGACACACCGCATAGGGGAACCTGCAAGCTTGATAACATCATTACGCCATGGTCTCGCCAGCAAAAGAGAATGGCCTCATACTTGGCTCTGTGCAAAAGCCACAACCTCTGGAGAGGGTTGGATAAGGAACTCATCGGTATGTGGTGCACCACACCAGGTGCAAACCTGGCCTATAAAGGCAAAGGGATAGGCAAGAATGCGAGGAAAGAGGCAGGTCCAAAAGCGTATCAATGGGCGAGGCCAAGTCTGACCAACCCCCTTCGACGCATTTTGGACAGTCCGTGACGACAGGTCGGATGCCTTTTTCTTTTTCTTCTCTCAGATGGCCAGCGGCACCTGCAGACAAATGGACTAGTGGTTTTTTTTTAGAGCCTGGAGAGGGCAGTCTCGACCGGGTACCTGGTATCGAGACCCATCGATCGGGGGTGGTCACCTGCATCGTCACTCCAGTTGAGAGCAGGGGTCGAGAGAAGAGAACCTGGTTGGAGGGAAACGGTGATCAGAATCGGCATCGAGGATCTGCATCGGCGCTTCAATCGTGTACGAGCTCGGTACCGATCGGTCGATCTCCTCACCGCCAACATGTTCGGGCGCTTGATAGTTGAGAAATACATAGCAAGAAATCTGGCTGTTGGTGGTAGAACGCCAGTGTCATGAGCTGAACTTAAAAAATCTTAGCATTGATAGCGCTCGGCAGCTGGAAGTCTATTGGTCGTTCTCGGGCCGAGTGACAAGTGCCCAAAAAAAAAGAGAGCCAACAGCCGACATTCCGCGAGCTGAAACTGCGCAACTGCGAACAATGCTGCTCTATCCGAACCATCCCGTGTTCATCCTAAACCGTCTAAACCTGCATTTCTGGTAGCCAGCAGCGCAACCTGGCACCGTTAGTGTCTATTTTGAATATGGAGGAAATTTCATGTCTCGACACAGTCGATCAGCCACATCTCCAGGGTCATCTCATCAAGTCATGATCCGTCAATCCATCAATATCCCGATCTTCACACCCTCCCGTCTTCCGCCCCTATTGGTCCACGCGGTTCTAGTCGCTCACTTTCCACGACCAGAGGAACAAGCTTGCCAGTGTGCGGAATGTCAGTCTCGAACATTCCCTGGAAATCGTAACACCTCCAGTCGACATGGCTGACGCACGCAGAGACCTACCCAGCCACTGCCGTGTTACACCTAGAGCTGCTTGGTGTCCGGGCTGTCAAACACCCTTTCCACCCGGCTCTCAGGCGGGCTACTATCGGACTCCGCGGATTTCCCATTGCGCAAGAGGCCCATCACCGCCGCGCCGACATAGAGCAGGAAGAAAACGATCGAGAACACGATGTAGCAAACGAGCTCTGAGTGCGTATAGTTATGGGCCAGCTTGAGGCCCAGACCGCCATCGACAATGCCCATCACAATGAGTGAACGTCCAAACCACGTGTGCACTTGGTATCGCCAGGAGCGGGCTCCCTTGCTCCGGAAGTTTAGGTGGTGCCACACGCCGATGATCGGCTGGAGCGATATCAGCCCTACTATGACGAGACCCAGCTGGGTATGAGGATCGTAGAACCACTAACAGCAGAACACCGTCGATTAGTCTGACATTCCCAAAGGTAGACCCCAGACAAGAAGGATGCCGGTGTACTCACATCCTGTGTCCCGACAGCAACCCACAGCCCAAAGACAAAGCCCATCAATATCAACGCGTACGCAAAGAGCTGACACCCGATGTGGAAGCGCAGCTTATGCGGTCCCATGAAGGAGAAGTACGGACTCATGGCCCCCAGGGGCAGCAGCACCACAAAGGCCACTCCCATGAAGGCGCCGTGGGACGCGTGGACGGCCGTCTTCGTCACCTTGGTCCAGAGCGGGTTCACGGGCTTGGCGGCCGCCCGCTTGGCGATGGCGGGCTGCTGCTGCTCTAGGTCCTGTGCTCCGGCGATCTCTGACGGCTGGAGGATTGCAGGTTGCGGCAGATCGGGGGTGTTGCCGGCTGCGACCTCTCTCTCGTGGCCGGGCCATCCAGTGATCCTGCGCTCGAGTGCCGACCCGTAGGCAGTGGCCATCACTGTACTCTTTGTCAGCTCATACGTCCTTGATGGGACGGGCTTGTGTCTTCTTACGGAGTGGAAGGAGAATCGACCGGACTTTCATTCTGTGAATCTTGGGGTCAACGATCTCTGACTTGTCCAGGCACGACACAGACGTTCCAGGACTGGGAGCCGGTTCAAGCTTATAAGGCCATGCCTTTACTCCTCCGCCGCTACAACGGCATGTCAACAGGCTGGACTTAGGGCATGATGCCCCCTCGACCCCCTCGTTAACTGGGTCAGGCCGTGTAGGACATGAGCCTATCCTTGCTACATGATGCTATCTGGACAGTGGAACGTGAAGTCCGAGTTGCGCCATTTAAGAGTTGTCTTTCCAGACCAGACAGGCGCGACTCTGTTCTCTGATACAATTGATACAATCGCATTGGCCAGAGAGTGTTTACGGGGTCTTGACATTACCTCACGGTGACCGTTCCCGCGGCACGACAGCCGGCCTCTTACCGCATTGAGTATATCGTAGCAACTCGGGCTAACCATTTGACCGCTCCGTCCACTTTTCCCTCGATTTATCTGATCCGCTGCATCTTATCTGATCAGATTAAGCAGGCCAGGTGGAGGATTAAACTTATCTGATGGGCGTGGATCAAGCTAGAACGCTGCACTGTCAGCCCTAAGTCATGGTCCAGACTCCACATGGAAGACGGCCCTTGGTCAAAAACTCGATACACATTGGCCCAGGCCGCTCCAAGTCTACACTGAAAATCACCGTGGCAGGGAGGTAGTGTCGAGCTAGAATTAGACTTTTTCTCCGAATAGCGCGGATCAGATTAGATTCATCCGACATCCCAGGGTCGTTGATGGGGTACCTCCACTCTCCCTCACAATCGAAACATTGGTAAACTAAAGTGGTCTCGTGCTCTTTTTTGGTCGCGCACACGACGAGAGGCACTTCCGTATTTGATGGTCGACTGAAGCTTGCTGAGTTTTTTCTTGTTCCTAGGTTGAAAACAAGCTCTGCCCGGAGCTTCCAGTTCTGAAAAACATATTGGCCGGATACGTAGTCATGTTAATGTTGTATCTACATAGTACTGCGGTAGGTCGCCGTCTGACAAATATACATGTGAGCTTTACTTGAAAACTTCACTTATGCTCCTCACGTCAAACAGACAGAATGGACCCGTTCTCGACGCACTAAGGTGCCGTCAGATCCGTTCATCCGCTGATCTAGCAACCACTATGGCGGGACGGAGGACGAGAGGTGGATGTCGGCCGCCAGAACGCCGTGAGATGGAGCCCCAGTGAGCAGTGGACTGCATACCAGAGCCTTCTGCAACCAAGTTGTGCTAGAGAAGGTGATATGTTGGGCATCAGAGCACTGTCTCGATATTCTCTCTTAGGACAGTTACAATAGCTACGTACTATGTGCCTCAAGTGTCGTCGTCAACGAGACCAAAGGCACGGTGACAGGTCATCCGTGATGACAATATCATTACTGTGGATTCGCTACAACTGCAAAGCAAGCTTTTCAGAGGTGGGCCACCAAGACTTTAGGTGAAGTCGGAGTCTTGGAGCAACTCCACTGAGGATAACTTGATAAGTAATCTTTCGGCTGCCAAGTTCGACTGCCGTGAAGTCTTGCTTCCTGCATGAAACGTAAACAGTAAAGTCACTTAAACACCATACCCAGCCGCCAAGCATCACTCTCTACCAATCGTCCCTACCACGGACTGAATTCCGTGGAAGCCAGCAAGGTCATCCATTGATCTCGAATTCAGCGAGTACCCTGCCGGCCGCCTGGAACATGCAAGAAGCGTGCCGTGTCCCGGGCCCTTCCGAACTGTGAGGCGGTGGAAGTCCACGGTGAGGCCGAGGCCGGAGTTTAAGGCAGGCTTGACGCAGCCGGCTCCTATGTCGGGAGACTTCTGTCCGAATATGGGCATTGCCGTTCGGTATCAAGGTAGATTCCGCAGTCACCAAGCCTCGACAATGTAACTGGGACTGATGGCCCTCAACTCTGCGCCGGTGCCTTCCCTTACCTTGGGAGCGTGCGTTGTCACATCTCTGAACTGCATAACAAGCCATGGGATAATGGCGCTAGACCCGGCGTACTCTTACGGGACAACGCTGCTGACTCAACTTCCGGCACCCACCTCGCTGACGAGGTGACTAGCAGTTTTGCGCCCCGGTTGCGCTCTGAGCCCTGCGCATACTATTGTGACCAAAGATCGAAAAGAATCGGATGGCAGCACAAGTCATCATCATGGGTTGCACAATGATAATCTGTGGCAGAACGACAGCCACATGTAATACAAGACGGGCAAGTTGCACCCCTTGTTAGCTGCAGGAGAGCGGTGGCACACCCTCCAGATTGACCTGCCAGAATCTAGGAAGACAGCCTGATATCGTAATGTCGCACAATGGGGCTTAAGAAACGCAGTTGTACCAATGCAGTGGCGGCAAAAGCAAGCCACTGGGCGGTTACCTCGCCAAGTGCTCGGCTGCATAATCTTCGACAACCCGAGCTGCCGTTGCATTAGAGCTCATGCAAGGTCAGTGGACACGTTTACCTGCGTTCGTCGGGCTAGTCAAACGGCTATAAGAGATAACCGGTGATTCTCGTATAAGGAAAGCAGCTCGGGGCTGAAATGGCTTTGTTCCAATTCGCTTCGGAGCCGATCGATGATGCTGCCAACACATAAGGCTAGACGACTTTGCGTAAGTGATAGATGATCCGTCATGCACTTGCTCAATGACGAAAACTCTTATTCGGTCACGAGAGCGAAAGCCAGTCTATGGCTCAAGCCGACGTGTATCACCTCCTTCTTTTCGTCAAGCGGCCAAGGGATAGTTGTCAACGACCGGTGGAGGTTCGCAGACATGTACAAACAAGAGAGGTGCTGATAGCATGTCTTCCGCGGCCCCAGTGTACATTGGCCAAGAGGCTCGCATGCCTTCCACTGGATCTTCAGCTTCCTGCGAAGGGTTGCTACATATATCGGTTTGATCATTCCAGCTCAGAACTACGCACCCGAAGGTCACTTCGCATCCGCTGCGTGGCGCTCGGTTGTAGTTCCAGGGCCTTCGCTGCCGAATTTTCGAGGAATGACCGATTCTGAACATCGAACATGGCGATGATGATGTCATCGCAGATCACGCCGATGAGATGACAGGTTCAGAGGTTCTTGCCACTCCCAGATTCACGACTCTGTTGGTTTGACTGGGGTTCCGGTTCGATTCATGGTCGTCCCCAATGCTGCCAGTCCATGAGCAGTGGTGACGAAACACAATGCTCTGAAGGCATATTAGAAAAACGATCGAAGATCTGTGTGGTAAGTTGGCTCTGTACACCTTTTTGTTTACTTATGGAAGCTTGCAGATGCGGAGATATCTCCATATACCGTGGTTGGTAGAGACGGGAGTTGAGGACAAAAAGGTGCTCTTCTTGAGAGTCGCTTAGGTAAGGTTCGTTCGGGTTGCTCCTGCTTGGCGGACGGAAGTCAGAGTAGCTTCCACCAATAGGCAGATTTCCCCACCATAACCTACGCTTTCTTCCCCACAATTACCACTAAAGCTTCCCCGCGAAAGGCTTAACCAAGCACTAACCAACCCCCCACCGGTACTCGGCATCGCTGTTAGAGCAGTGGGAGCTCTAAAAAACCGTAACGACTTCCACCAGCTTGGAAGATATGACTCTACTGCCGTACGGCTGCACGGCTTCGTTGTGTAGGTAGTCTAGTTTACCTGCGGCTGACGATAGCTTAACCTGACTACCTAAAGCTTGGACACTGCATCGGGCAGTTCATAGCTATAGTTTGCTGCGTAGAGACGTTATTACGGTGAAGCTCGCGACGGCATCATTAACCCCGTCCAATCGTGCACCGAGCCTCTCCGCGGCACTCCCCCCGAATCCACCTAGTTTCTCCAGTTGCCCCCTGGATCGCCGCCTACAACGACCGGGGCAGGATGCAACTGCGGAGAAATACCACCTCCATTGCGCACCTCCACGTGGAGTTGAAGCTTCACCAGGCTGACCGGGACCCGGAAACCTGGGCTGGGACGTGGAGAAAGCGAGGGATCAATCTGGATAAATAGTCGCAATGGCAGCTCACGCTTCAATTTCTCACCGGCCTTGCTTCATTGGTCTTCGTTGTTGTTTGATCGATAAACATACTTCCGTGTGTGTGTGCGTTAACTGGCAAGATCAAGCTCAGACGCCATGAAGTTGTCTCTTTGCTTAGCTGCCCTCACAGCAGCGGCCGGCACAACAGCAAAGTCATGTCTTTCGCGCCGTCCTGAGATCAACCCGTCACCATACCAGCCCAGGCTGCCGATTCCAAGCCCTCCGAAGAGAACCAAGGTCTGTGTCGTAGAGACACACGGTGATGGCGTCACGGACGACTCCCCTTACATTCTGTCGGCCTTCCATGAGTGCAACGATGGTGGCCATGTGCTGTTCGATCGCGATTCCACCTACCTGATTGGAACCGCAATGGACTGGACGTTCCTGAAGCACATCGACATTGGTATGGCTTCCTGCGCCTGTTAGCACCTGCACGACTGTCGAGCGCCCATGTTAATATACCGATACAGATATTCAGGGGAAGATTCTCTTCACCAACGACACCGACTATTGGCAAGCCAATTCGTTCCGGTTCATCTTCCAGAACGTCACCACATTCTTCAAGCTGGGAGGTGATGATGTGTGGATCTACGGCGGTCAGTCTTCCTTCATCTTAGAGCTGCCTTTACAGGACAGCACCACCCCTAGAATGGATAGCGACTACATGCAGGTACTGACACTCCGTAGGTGGCACACTGGACGGCAACGGACAGATCTGGTATGACACGTACGCGGCGAACATCTACACGCTGCGGCCCGTGCTCATCGGCGTCGACGGCCTGCACAACAGCGTCGTCTCGGACCTTGTTCTCCGATACAGCCCTCAGTACTACCACTTCGTGGCCAACTCCACCAACGTCATCTTCAACAACCTCGACATCAGTGGCTTCTCAAAGAGCAAGAATACCGCTAAAAACACTGATGGCTTCGATACGTACCGCAGTAGCGATCTCACAATCATGAACAGCGTGATCAACAACGGTGACGGTAAGTGAGACTCTTCTGGCCTGGGCCGAGGATACTTGTGTTAGAGCTAGTGTAGTATCATTGGCCACACCTGACTAACCTCTCGTTCAAAACCACAGACTGCGTATCCTTCAAGCCCAACAGCACCAACATCCTCGTCCAGTCGCTCTTCTGCAACGGCTCGCACGGCATCAGCGTCGGCTCCTTGGGCCAGTACCCTGGCGAGTTCGACATTGTCGAGGAGATCTTCGTATCGAACATCTCCATGCACAATGCCAGCGACGGCGCCCGCATCAAGGTCTGGCCCAACTCGCCCTCAGCTTTGTCCGGCGACCTCCAGGGCGGAGGTGGCTCCGGACGGGTTCGCAACGTGACCTACGAGGTATGTGTCACTCATCCCCTTCACTTGCCTTTCCAGCACCCTTTCTTTCCACTCAGCTCGCAAAGCGACACGGTCAATTGTGCAAACTACGGCTCGCTGACAACGTAATCAGGATTTCACAATCGACAACGTCGACTACGCCATCGAGATCACGCAGTGCTACGGCCAGAGCAACCTGACCCTCTGCCAGCAGTTCCCCTCCCCGCTCACGATCGAGGACATCGTCTTCCGCCGCTTCACCGGCAAGACGAGCACGCACTACCAGCCCCTCATCGCGGCCTTCGCGTGCAGCAGCGCGTCCGTCTGCGGCAACATCCACGCCACGGACATCAACGTCGTCAGCCCCGCCGGCGGCGACCAGGCGTACTGCCTGAACCAGGACCCGACTGCGTTGGACGTCCAGTGCACGGATCTGTACAAGGGCTTCAACTAAGTCTAGGGGAATCGAGTGAAGCACACACAAAATAGACCTGTACAAACCTTCCGTAATGTGTATTTAATTCGTATATATGCCGAGAAAACAAATGCGTTATCATCACTTGCTTGCTTGCTAGCTCGCTTCCATAACCACGTAACATATCAAACCCAGATCAACTCACCTCCAACCCACACCCCCCC